>JBAMIG010000006.1:2023722-2039993 GCA_037177335.1 Kiunga ballochi
CTTTCTTTCTTTCTTTCTTTCTTTCTTTCTTTCTTTCTTTCTTTCTTTCTTTCTTTCTTTCTTTCTTTCTTTCTTTGCATGATGCTGATGCACACTCAACCACTTTAAAGCTTTACTCTCTTCCTGTAGAATTTCATTGCTTTTCCTGTTTAGGTGTTTTGAGTTTGACAGGAAGTTGTGGTAACCGTGGAAACACTGCTGCTTCACCTGTTTCTGTGATCACATGCGATGAAATCTTTCCAGCATGTTCTCTGATGTATTCACACTACCACAAAACACCAAGCTGCAAAGTTTCCTGCCAGAGGACATGGACAGACTTCACGTTTTACTTCTAGGAATAACCTCAAGAGAAAATCTGTTACTTTTTATTTGTCATTGAAAAGACAACATGACAACAGCAACCAAAATGCTGTGTATAGTTCCTCATGCTGTTAAACAACTTCTAATGAATACATTACTTTGCATTTCATAATGTTTGCACAAGTGTTTTATTTTTTAATGAGTCACAATCACTGTATCACCGCTGTGTGTTTCCTGTCTCGTTCATGGTAGCACCCATCAAACATATATGATAAAAGTATTATTTTCTTTTGAAAAATATTCTGTATTCAGTTTAGCAGCAACACAAAACAAACAAAAAGAAGCTATTTTCAGTCCCTAGTAAAATATTTATTATAATCTATTGCCTATCCAGACTCCCTTTCCTCTCAGTTATGTGACACTGCTAATAAAAGTCTTTAATAATTGCATCAAAACAAATCTTTTCCAGGGGCTTCTGCGGATACCTTTTTTTTGCCTTAATGTCAAGATTAA
This sequence comes from Kiunga ballochi, assembly GCA_037177335.1. Lineage (NCBI taxonomy): Eukaryota > Metazoa > Chordata > Actinopteri > Atheriniformes > Pseudomugilidae > Kiunga > Kiunga ballochi. Next base: position 2,024,536 of record JBAMIG010000006.1, read on the forward strand.
ACTTATGCTTTTATTTTCATTATTGTGTGTGTTGTGTGTTGTATAATTGCCTTATATTTTGCACGGATAAAAGTGGTCAATAACAAAGAGTGCCTATGGAAAGCTACTTATTGCTCTATGTGTTTATATGAAACCTAAGCAGCATAAGATGAGGAACTGGAAAAGTAAATGGAGATACTTTATCAGTAAACCTTCTCTGTAACATGAACATTACCCAAACAAAAACATCTTAACCAGACAGTATACTTTATTACAAATCTCTTTGCAGACTTTTGTTCCTGCCAATTTTGTCATATCTGTCATTTGCCTGTAAGAAAGTAGCTGAATGGTAAATTTGGATTATTCGGGTTTGGGATGTGCTGGAGAAGGAAGTGCACAGACCTCAGACTCTACCATCATCAGTGCAAGATGTTGGAGAGAAATCAATGCAACACTGGATGGAAATAAATCTTGTGACATTGCAGAAGTTGGAAACAATGACAAGCCAAATGTGCGGCGTCATCAAAATAACAAAATATCAGTATATGAACTTTTTTTGGGACGGTGTAATAAATCCCTTAAACAGAATTCACCTGTGAGCATCATGGACCAGAATGTCACATGCAACAACTAAGAAATGTGAGATTATATCAGATAGAATATGCAGCAGCTTCTCTATTTGTAAGACTTGAAAACTGTCAGTCTTTATAATATTGGTGTTTATAATGTATTAAATATAATACATATGTATTACATGAATATATTCAATTTCAAATAACAGTTTGAAAATGATCATAATCTCCACAAATAAGGAGGATAAAGTGTTTTTTTCTTTTTTGTGGATTCAGTTTGCTACTGTGACGATGCATTTATACGCCTTTGCTTCTGGACCTCTGATGATGAATTATAAAAATGCTCTGAATATACATAAATAAAGGGAATAAAAGAATATTAAATGGAAAGCCATATTGTTTGCTTGTTGTGTACCATGAGAAACCAAACCGCGACAATTTCCTTTGTCATTGACAGAATTTCCTTTCCATTGTCTGCTTTCAAGAGATGTCTCAGTTATGGCGAATGCAGTGTGAATCCTGTGAAGAGTTTCTCTTTAGAGGAGAATAAACACTAGCCTCAGGAAAGTTTTATGATCCACATATGTCCACATCAGTGCACAACCTTTACTTTTTATCCTCTTATTTGTTCTCACATCACTCATAAAACACCTACACCAGTCAGAGCGGTTGATACACCCTAACCACAATCCTGCACTCGCGCATGCATAAACACACAGGGTTGGTTTTTTTCTGTGCGTTAGATAACACCTAGAGATGAACATGTGCCAAGGAGAACACACCCACGTTCAAGTTCCCATGGGATTTTTCAGGTGTGTGTATGTGTGTGTGTGGCGTGTGTGTGTGTGTGGCGTGTGTCAGTCTCAAGGTTGATAAAAATCCAAGAAACCAGAAACTCCTGTATGCTGATGCCAAATTTGTAAAAACTGTTCCATTCCTTCATTTATAACACAATGTTCCAGTCGGCTTTACCACAAGTAAGATCACGTCACACACACACACAAGCACACAGACACACACACAACTTGGGGACTCATTGATCAGCTTTGAACTTATTAAATTGTTTAGAAACTGTGTGATCATTTTACATATACAGCATCTGACACAGAGGCTGTGTCTCAGTCAGTGCACTAACACTACTTTACGCACTATATTTAAGTGTGTAGTGTGTTTAAATGACATTTAAGCAAAATGTCAGTGTACCATAACTACCCGCATGCTGCCCTGAAATTCGCCAATAATCTAGTATGAAACGATGGACACTTCATGCACCAAACCGATGTCATCTTGCTGACGTAGCGAAGAAGGAAGTGCTGGACGTTCTAAATAATGGTGGGAAACGATGCTGTGGTGGAGACTAATTTATATCAATGAAAGAATGAAGTTATTTGTTAAGGTTGTAATGTACACCGCAACTTGTTACATATCTAGTGCTGTGCTTATGATAACTCATGGATCTGATCATTTGCTTGAGACTGCGGTAACCGATTGAGTACAGTTAGCATACGCAAATGTTAGCAGATTATAGCCGTGTAGTGGACATAAAAAAATAATCATTTTGGCGTGAAGCACAGTAGTCTAACCAGTCATACATCACTACTGGTAAGTGTCCAACATCCAGTGTTTTATTTGAGACTACAGAAAAAAGTGTGCACGCTACACACTGAATTACAGTGCACATTGTGTATATTGAGACGCAGCCATAGACTTATGACATCACAAACATACAATTTGGGTTTACAGAAGCGTCCCTTGAGCATTGACCAAGAGACAGAGTACACCCTGGACAAGTCATCAGTCCAACACAGGGCAAACACACATAGACAAACAAACTCACACACACTAACAAGAAATTAAAAGTCACCAATCAGCCTATACCCAAGGTGCATGTTTTTGGACTTTGGGAGGAAGACAGAGTACCCAAAGCGAACCCACGCTAACACAGGGAGAACAAGCAAACTCAACACAGTAAGGTTCCCGGTTGGAGCCCTGCTCACACTGAGGCTCAAACCAGCAACCTTCTCGCTGTGAGGCCATAGTGCTAACCAACCGCACCACCATGCAGCCTGGTTTGAAGAACTTGATTCTGAACTTTACCACACCCAGAAGAACCTCTGTCTAGCTTCACCTCTGAGACTCTGCCTTTCTGAGGTACTCTTTACACACCTAATGATGGCACCAAGCTTTGCAGCATGTTCCTCCAAGTCAGGGGTGCCCAAGTCCGGTCCTTGAGATCTACCATCCTGCAACTTTTAGATGCATCCATTATCCAACACAGCTGAATGCAATGAATGGCTCGTTAGTAGGCCTCTGTTGGCCTGGATGACATGCAGAACAGGGAATCAGCTATTCAATTCAGGTGTGTTAGAAGAGGGTTGCATCTAAAAGTTGCAGGATGGTAGATCTTGAGGACCGGACTTGGGCACCCCTGGTTTATACAATACAAATAAACTGTTCTCGCCGCCTTAATGAGCATGGATAAATTACGTATGCATCATAGACTGTATAAAAAGATGCATAAATAACAAAAAAGGCTTTTCAAATGCTTTATTTGTCCCAAGGGGTAATTATTTGCTGAATCATGGTAAAATACTGATAAAACCTAACCACGAACAACCAGATGTCTTAAAAAATGCAACATATTTTTTTCTCCAACTGGCAAATTTTTTGCCCCACTTTGTCCATTTGTGTGTGTTTCTTTTTTAATGGGTGGAAGTCCTGTTCTTGTGTTACTCTTGGGAATGAAATCTTTCAATCTCTCCATTAGCTAAAGTCACTTAATCCTAAAGTGTCACACGAGGCTGCCGCTGTAACTGTTGCATCACTGAACACTCCAGTTGTCCTCCTCATATCTGGAATTAAAGCTCTATTATAAATACATGGATACATGCTTCAGTTTTAAACTGCAACGGAAATTTTAAACTGTCAAAATATTTATCCTGAGATGCATCCTAAATCTTTCCAATTATGACCTGATCTGCTATTTTATGGAGTCTGTGGGTGTTTGCCTCTATATATACTAAGTGGAGCAGAGCACACATTATGGTTTCCATCAACCAATGCTTTCCAATTACCTCTAATCAAATTTAACCCTCCACTGAGGGATTCACTGTGCCCGATCAGATGGGAAACATAAGTTGATTAAAATACATGTTTGCTGAAAGACTGGCGTGAAAGAAAATCAACACAGTTTCAGAAAATACACAAACGGATGGCTCAGGGATGAAAAGAGATTATAAAATAAATCAGGGACGTATACAGAAATGCTGTATTTGTAACAGATGTGCGTGCATTATGAAACTTAAATATCACAGCGTTGGACTGACTTCAAAGCGCTTCTTCACTTATTCCACCCAAATTTCTCACCTACTCCTGTGATCCTGTGCTTCGGGATGATTTGACAGTTTCAGGTAATATTAAATCATTATTAAAGGTTAGAAATCTGCAGTCATAAATGTCATTAATTCATCAATAAAGGTTAATGAATTTGACTTTTGAAAAAATGAACCTCAGTTCTGCTAAAAGTATTGTTGCTACAGTCAATGATTGTAATTAGACACCTTCAGGGACTTAATGGCTGCTATTTTCACCTTTTAGCCATAATTGTCATTAAATTAGATTTGATATCACCTGGGATATATTCCACCAACCTGCCATGTAATAGCTAACTAGGATGGATGGATGGATTTTTAAACCTCTCAACCTGCTGGCGTGGAAAGTTTTTCTTTTCCTCCAGCGTCTCATTTGCCCATAAACCGTATGAATAAGATGGACGGAGCTTCCGTGACGTCGCCCGTAGGTTTTGGAAAAGCTGATTTTAAACTCATATTTCACTTTAAATAATAAATGAATGAAAATATTAATAAAAACATATTTTCAAAATATATAATATATATTATTAAAATAAAAATTAAATGAAAAAAAAATGAACCTCCCACCGTCGCCATCTTTGTAACGTGACGTATCGTCATTACCGTCATAATCGAAAAAAGGATGAATGATGATGGTCGAGATGGATGATTGACATCTATAACACGCCAAGCCGGCCCTATCTAAGAGCCAACCGAGCTAACCCGGAGCTAATGATGGCTAACCAGCTAACACTGCAATCTGTCCTCTTTTACCTGTTCTGAGACTGGACTAACTATACCCCCATGATAGTTTATTAACAAAGTCATGTGACTCAGTGATGTCAGCTGTATGTCCTCCATAAACTAATCTAAAATGCTTTGCTTGAGATCATTTGTCAGATTATTAGCAGTGGTCGCACACGAACAAACATAAATTTTGGCAAGTAAACATCAGTAAATGTTGCACCATGTCCTTTTAAACCAACCAGTAGCAGGATTGGCACAGTCCCAATGGAATCATGAAGAAACAATGTAACATGTAAAGTTATCTGAGTGCAAAATCATTTCATCACCGCCATCACTAATGTCGCTAATGTCTTTAAACTTTGTCAGACAAATGGTCCGATCATCACCTCTTGTAAAGAAAACCAAAGTTTTCATTTCAGTGCAGAAGTCTAAGTGGAGAATAATGACTCAGAGAGTCGTGTGGTGGAAAGAGGATGAATGTTTGCATGGCTTCAGCTTTGAGTTTAGAAAACCTGTAAGAGATGGAAGGCTAAAAACCTTTCAGCTGAAATCACTTACAGTGTCCCATCCCCACACAAATTAAACCATTTCGGTCCTGTCTGACCTCATTTGTCAAAGTGAATAGATTGGAAAACATCTGGTTTTGTTGCTAGCTAACATGCTAATCCACTGCTGGAGCTACGTGTGGAAATAAGGATAAAATGCCTCCATCATATTAGTTTTAATGGGTTCAAAGCCAACATAATGGGAGAGTATTCAGTATCTTCAGCATCAACATCGTTTTATCTATAAAAAGTTTCAACACCAGCCACAGCTGAAGAAAACGATGAACATCAAAGACTAATAAAAGCATAAAAATAACAACTGAAAACAACACAAAGTGAATAAAATATAACAGAAGTGATCAAATAAAAAAAACATCAAGTCCAGACGATAAAACAAAATGAAATAAGTTAAAAAGCAAATTAAATCAGGTCTCTAAAACCTCTGTTTGATTTCCACACAGGTTTTAATGTGTAATTATTCAGTTGATCAGTGCTGCAAAAAGAAAAGGTGTTTTCTACGTGGACAACCCAGCTATGGCTCACAGACCTCTGCGGTTCTGCAGTCTGCACTGCATGTTTGCAGGAAGAGTAATAGGGTTGTCTAAGGAGAGCAATTTACATCAAATAAGAAAGTATGAATTGCTTGTAATAAATAGAGACAGATTGCAGAAGAAAGTTAAATGTCATGACGAGGCAGTCGTGCATTATTCCTAATAAAAGCATGAGCTGACAACTGATCTATTTAGCTGAACTAAATCTTTTCCACTTTTAATAAGTAAACAGCTGCGGTGTAAAAAGCAGCAAAGTGGCTGTTAGAGGTGCTGGCTCAGTAAAAACTGGGTAATCCTGTGAACACAGCAAATACATTTCCTTTCCACCTGTCTATAAGTCAGAGTCAGACATACTAAACATTTCATCTAAACTTTCTGCATTTAGTCTAATGCTCCATTTCCTGGCTGTTTTGGGGAATTAAGCACTAACTGTCGTTTCCTTCTTTTGCCCTGAGTAATGATCCTATTTTCAGAATGACATTGTGGCAAAGCAAGGCCCAAACCACAATCACTTCCACATTTTTAACAGCCGGGCTGCAGAGCGGCCACTGAAACGGCCATATGGAGTTTCTACGGGTTGCTGTTTCCCATTTGTGTGTGTGTGTGTGTGTGTGTGTGTTTGTAATTGACCTGGTCTCTGTGAGCGCTGCTCTGTTTACACGCTCTTGTCACGTGCACGTTTAGCATTTATCCCTGGTTACTTATGTGGAATTGCATGTGCTGATGTAGATTAGCAGCAAATGCAAAACTCTGTAACCAACACGACATGTGCACAACATTGTTTATACTTTCTGAAGCTGTAGTTTATGTATGCATGCACGCGGTCAGGCTTTTCCTCATGTTTTCTATTTATTTGCATTGTTGATCATAGAAGATCTTTTTTAGCCATCTCTCTAATAGAGCGCGCCAATTTTGAAAAGTTTATTAAACTCTGTTTATATTTCGATGCAGAATATTTAGAAGACATTTGTCTTGCCACATAAAATAAAAAACCCTCCTAAACCAACATGAAATATCTCTGGGGCATCATAATCCTTATGCACAAATGCAGCCCTCATGAGTTATATTTGCATAGATTGGATTGGAATTGGATTAAATGTCTTATCAGAATAAAAGGGCTGCATGTAAACAAACTAAGTTTCTGATCTAATCATATTCATTTAGGCAGACAGTTCAGTTCAATCAAGGCCAAAAGGATTCTGTTGTTTTCAGAGTGTGATGCATGAATCTCAGCATCACATAATCCTGCACTTCACGCTATATCTTGTTTTACTCAAAAAAAAGTTTCTATACAAAAAAAAAAAACAAACAATCGGACCAAAGCAGAACTGTTTGATCAGAAATCATTGTTTCTTCGGCTGTTTCTGGAAAAGCAACCAACTCTATTAATCTAAAAAAAAAGATTAATCTTGTTACAATATGTGATGCAAGTGAGCGTGCATGATGTCTGAAACTGCATGGACAGTACAGACCTGCAATGCTGTGCACCGAGGTGTGCTGTAATCTAACACCTCAGTGACACACAGACTGTCTTTAATCTTGATTTTATTGACTGCATTATTGATGGGATGATGATTATTTTAATATTCTGTGACACTCTGTGCATCTAAACCTGGATTTATTCTAAATAAGCATCTGCAAAATAAAGCAAACTGCATTTACAACATCATGCGAGTGCAACAACCGCACAGTAGGGGGCAACATTTCCCAAAACCAACAGGGAAAAAGCAGAATACCTGGCATAATGTTTTATGCTTCTGTTTTTACTGTGGTGTTCCAACCAAATGCTGATCCGGTCCAGCAGGAGCAGCAGGAGAAGCAGCCAGAGACTCCTGGTTTTGTTCCGCACCAGAGGTCCAGTGTGTTCACACTGCTCTAAAAGCAATGCACTGTCCATGTTTGCAGACTAGAGTTCAGTGAAGGCAGAGCAAACAGTGCCAATGCATCCCAAATGGCCTCTGTACTTCCACATCTCAAAGCTGACACAGAAATATTTCATTCCTGTGAACGCTTCATCCACCCATAACTCTCTCACAGTCGCATTTGTCTCTCCTCATGTCTATAATCTATCTATCATATGCTTTCCACACAGATGGATCAGCTGAGGAAAGACTGAGCCTTTGCGGGGTCGGCTTAAAGAGGCAGCAGCTAAACTATTACTATAATGTGCCGTAAATGAGCCGGACAAGGGTGGTTTAAATCACCAAAGATCCAGCCACATATGTGTGTCTGTATGAGACCTTCTGACCTTCTGACCCTCTGACACTGTAGAGTTAAGCCAGCCCGGTTCTCCACATCTCACCAGCTGGAACAAATTATCAGCAGATTGAGCTCTCTCACTTACTTTCTCTCCTTTCTCCTTTCTCCTTTTCCTCTCTCATGCCTTCGTCTTCCTCCTCCCTGACACCCCCGCCCCCTCCATCCTTCCCTCAACTTGTTCTCCCTTTAAACCTCTCACACAAGTTTGCACAATTAGGTGAAGGCACGTCTTGGAGAAAGTGGTGTAAGCATGTAAACATCCTCAGACAGACATGGACGCTTCTTATATTCAGCACAGTAGCTCACAAATCACCCTGTGTTTGCATCTGGGTTTTGATTGGATCTATTGGGAGATGAGTTTTCATCTCAGCCACAATCTGTACTGCGCACCACACTGACCAACGACAGCCATGTGGAGCTGTGTATACCATAAGGTGTGTGTGGTAGCTGCTGTGGAACATGCTGCTCAAAAGCCAAACTTCTGGCTTGCGGCATCTGTCTAATGAAACAACTCTAGTAAAAACTTACCGCCCTGCATACTGAGTTTACGGTGGCTGCCGTCCAGAGGTGAGAGTGCAGCAAGTAACACATCTGTTTGGAAGTTCAAGCAAACACAGAGAGAGATACAAACAGGGAGCAAAACTTACCTGTTCCACAATGTAGTTGAAAAGTTCACTGCTTGCAGACAATTCCAGCGACTGGAGCAGAGCTTCCTGCAGGAAATGGCATTCTACTCAGCGGGTAGAAAAAGGGCGAAGAGAGGATCGAGAACCGGCTCAGATCCTGTCCGATAAGCTGCCTGAGGTTCCAGAGGAGCAGGGTGGCTTAAAGGCAACACAATCCTCCTGCAGGCAGCAGAGAAACAAGTCTGTTGGCTCAGCGGCAGCAGCTCCAGCGGTTTGCTTCGTCTCTCCCCCCCCATTTACCACCTAACGGAGCTCAAACATACTTGTATGCTCGGTACGTTTAGGTCATGCTCAAAGTATGTTCTGCAAGCTCAGGGAAACCACATCCTGTCACATATTTACCTCCCTCCCTTTTCAACCTATCATTCTCAGTGGTGATCTCTCTCTCTCTGTGCGAATGCCTCCTTTCCTGTGTCTTTCTCTCGCTGCCCTGTGATTGTCTGAAGCAACTGAGCTGCTCTGACCCAGCGTCTGCTTGTGACAGCCTCTCTGCCTCTGTGTCTGCCTCTCCGGCAGCCGCACCAGTTCCACACCACTGACTGAAGAATCCATCTGAGGAGAGGAGGGGAGGGAGAGGAAGGGGGGAGGAGAATGACAGAGAGGAGAGAAAGAGAGAGAGAGAGAGAGGGGGGGGGGGGGGTGTTTACTGGGAAATAGCAGAGCTGGAGAATAGGAAGAGAGGATGGAGGAAGAGGAGGTGGGTGTTGCTGTAGTTTGTTAGGCGGTGCAGAGTTAACCAAATGCACATGGTATGGATGATAAGTTAGACTGAAATGGTTTGTTCACCTAATATGGATGCAAACGTGTCATTCTCAGCACCTTTTCTTTCTCTGTGGTGTTTATTCATATTTAATACATTCGGGTCAGGACCCCCCACAGAGCTGAATTTATTATCTGTGCCACATCTAATGGGGGTCCACTAAACTCAAGACTCAGCAGTTCTGATTGGGATATTAAGATTTCCAACCCGAGACTGGAAAGAAAACTGAAAGAAGATTCGAATTCAATAATGCATGAAGGTCCATTTATGCTCACCTATATCAAAGTGAGCAAAGTTGATTCACTACCGTGTTCTGACACTGGTAATGCACCACCAAAAAGTTGTTTAACTGTCCTAAAATACCAGAAGAAGTAAAATAAAATCATTTTAGGTTTAGGTTTCAGCTTCTTCTGTGTCTTCCTCCGGTTGAAAGTATCTGCGTTGTCTTCTTCCTGCTCTTTTTCTTCATTGCTTTGTTGCTTTCACTGGTTTTGTGTCAGATTTACAACACAACACTGCCCCCAGTGGTATTGCTCCATAACTCTGCCCCCTGAAGACTGGGCCAATTATGTGCGTAACCAACTCAGGAGACTTTTACAGTAAATAGTTTTATTTCTCATCGTTCATTATTTTAGATTGATGCATTTTATATTAGCTTGACTGTAAGAAACCTCTTTAAAAGCTGGTTGAATATATTTAAAAAAAATATTTATGTATAGTATCCTGTACATCACTGCCCCCTACAGGCAGCACAGGGTAAATATGACTCGTAAATGTTTTATTGGATAGTGCTATAGCATCTTTGACTAAGCAACCCCTAATTGACCTAAATCAAAACCAGAAAGTCTTTCATTCTTACAGACATTTTGTTTGTTAAATTGTTTTTGTCTAACATCCTTGGTTTAGGTTACAAAACAACCATGATGTGTGTGATCTAATGGCGGCCATTTTGGTTACCTTAGCTAGCATTAGGACAACGCATTACAGTATTTATAAAATCTGGGTTTTTCCTCCCCAGATCCCTTCAAAAATCTCATTCACACCATAATAAAAAACAACATCTGCTAACATTTATAGAGTTGATGTGTGTGTTTTCTGTTTTCAAAGTAAGATCTGTGACAAAATTTTTAAATTTCAGTAAAAAGCATTCGAAATACAATTAACTCAAGCGTAGCTCCAAGTAATTAATGGGGTATTCTGATGCCCCAGTTCCTCAACTTTCGTCGGTAATGGCAGAATTATGAGTAACCATGTAAAAAAAAAAGTTCTGTTAGCATGGCTCTGAGCTGATGTTGGAAACAAGAGGGAGAAGTGTGTGTAATTTAACGTGAAACCAGGTGACATTGCAAGTAAAAGAAAATCTCAGTTTTCCATAAAGGGACAGTAGGAAGCAAACATCTTCATCTTGGACAATGTTTTTTCTAAATCCTGAAAATATATATGTTGAAAGTTATTAAGTACCCATGTTCATATGTATTTTGATCCCACGTTGGATTTAATCAGAAAGCTTTGGTTGAGACTGAAACAGAAATTTTCTTACCCTGCATTTGGCTGGAGACCTGCCCAGGGACCAAGCTGCAGGGTCTCCCTTAGCCTACTGGAGATACTAGATGGAAATAAGATGAATGGATGGATGGATTGAAGGAATCTACAAATACCAAATGTCACATATTCAAATATATTGTATCATATTTATCAGGTATGTGTGACTAAATTAAAACTAAGAAGTTTGAATTAGTAACCAATAGTAAGTCATACTGTCTACATCCTTGGTAACATGGGGGTGAAAGTATCATAATGTGGGTGTGTTTTCTCTATGTTGTCACTTATTAAAAACAAAGCTATTTTCTAGAAGTGTGACAGAGAGAAAAGACTCATATAATTATTTTCTATAACACTTAGTCCAGTTCAAGGTTGCAGGGAAATTGGAGCCTATCCCAGCAATCAGCAGGTGAGTGGCTGGAAAGGTTGCCGGCCCATCATAGGGTCAACGCAGAGAGGCAAACAACCACCAACATTTTACTTGCATGGGAATTTAGAGACCAGTTAACCTTACATGTACGCCCGTGGATGGTGGGAGGAAGCCAGACTATTGTGGGATAAGCAAACGTTGATCGTCATCCTTAAACTACACACTATCTGCAAACATCCTCAACATTATAAGTAAGTAATGAATAAGTATTAATGTCAAATTACTCATGTCGGTTTTACTACAAATAAACTTACCAATCAGTCATTTTTTGCTCTTTTTGCAAAAAGAACAAGAAGCTTTCTAAGGATTTGCCTGTGATTAGCTCTCTACTTCCTCACTCTATACGGGTCCACTGCATTTACAGTGTAATAAGCAGTAGTCCAGCCAAGCATTCGGGACTACATAAGCAATCAAAGATGAGCCAGAACAGTAAATCAATAAAGCAAACATTCTCACAACCAGACAGGCCACTGGCAGACTAAATGTAGTTAATGACAGTATTATGGTTTATGATTGGTCATCACGATGAATCGCTTTTAGATTGTGCTACTAGGATGTTTCCATTAGCTTCTTACTGCTGGGCTTAAATTGATGATATGCCTATTTTAAAGATAAATATGTCTTTCCTCTGTTTGCTATCGCACCAGGAGCCTCATCAGACCTTAAGCAACCTTTTGCAAGCAGAAACTGCCAAAACTCAGGGCAACATGCGATGAGTTTGGTAAGATCATTTCACACCATAATCCCAGCCTTGCATCTAAAACGGGTAAAATCCTGTAAATCATACTTTGGAACTCCATTAAGACATCTACATTCAAAATGAAATGGTTAATGTTGCGTGGAAACATGATTTGTTTTCCATATAAATGGAATTTAATCTAACTGGTGCCTAAATGCTGAAGCTGTTGGCGCCAGAACTCAAAATGTACTAATGATCACCCACCATGTTGCCTGTCAACATTATTGAGCCGAGGGTGGCAGGTGGAAAACACATAGACAAAAATGGAAAACATTGCACCCAGAAAGACAACAGGATGTCATCTTCAGTTCTCACACTTTAGTGGCTTTATTGTTTCTGGTGCAAATGAGGTGTGTTTAATGTTGTGTAACTTGGAGGAAAAGCTGAACTTACCGCCTGGAAATGACCTTGTGGGTCATGCTGCTGAATGGCTTTTTCCTGCTGGAGACTGTGGGACGACTGAAATGTGACAAACGCAGTGAAACAAGTTCTGAAGATGTGCAGTGAAGCGTCGTGTTTATACAAGCTGTGTTAGAGGGAGCAGTTAAGTGGCTCAGACACACAGCTGATTGGACGGGAGAGTGAGAAACACATGGCTGAATGTGTCTTTCATTGCTAAAATAAAATGATTGTCATTCAGCGTTTGATGTGACTGTATTCTTCCCATGGAGCTCAGCCTCCCATGGGTCTCCCTGTGACTGGAAATGTGACAGTGCCCCCTAGTGTTCATTAAGGAAATTGAGCTTTTTATCTTTTCACATCAGTGTGGCTTTATTTTAATTTAGACAGAATAATTGCCTCTTTATCGCACGTATAAGTTCATGTCTCTTGGTGATTTTGAGTTTACTGATTATAAAGTATGATTTTTTCTGTAACTTGCTAAATAATTTTTCATAAGAATGCATTTTGTCACTGCACTTCATGTGTCTGTGACTCATTTTATTTGGTTTTTGTATGACTCTATGACCACTACTATTAGCGAAAGCAATCATATTATAGTCAGGGGTACATACTCCACCCTGATGCCCCCCAGGTGTTCATTTATTCCTGACAAAGAAGCACTGACGGGGTCATTTAGGACAATCTGCTTGTTCAGGTTCAAATGAATGCAGTGGATCAGATTGAATTGACATAAAGCAATTGCAGCATTCATCTGTCCATTTTCTACCGCTTAGTCCCTAACGGGGTCACGGGGGGACTGGAGCCAATCCCAACTGTCACCGAGAGGCGGGGTACACCCTGGACAGGTCATCAGTCCATAACAGGACCAACACACAAACACCAATCAGCCTAAATCTGAGACCATGGTTCTTTTGTCTGCTGTTATATACAGGAAGCATATTTTTTCCTGTTCTTGCAGACGTGGTTAGGGACAGCTTGCGATTTGTTCTCAACGCATCAGGTGAGCAGAACTTTCTCCTCATGGGGCTTCAAGAATCATTATGTGATTGGTTGGACATTTCAAGTGGGCGTGGTTAACACAGAGAGGCGTGACCCAGAAAGTTGTTGCATCCTCATTTTTATATAATCTGTAAAAGTAATATTATATGATACATGATGCACAATAACCTGGATTGGACCAGTAAAACATCAAGATAAAACCACAATCACTAACAGGAGCATGATCATCATGATGACATCTGACAGGCTGCTATGATCATGTGACACAGACACTGGCAATTTTTACTCTGAGAAATTAAAACAAATGACATATTTTGTATCAACAGATTTTTATCTCAATAATAAAAAGTGCTAAACCTGTATTTTAACAGGGAAATGTCAAAATATCAACTTGATAGTATCAATACACCCATCAGTAACGCGAAGTAGCGTTTAAAGAACGCAGGGATGTTAAAAGCTCATTCAAAGTGCAAATTAATCCATTTTTTTATTGATTACTTAACAACCACTGTTGAGAAGATAGAACTGTGGCTGCTCCAGGCTTCATCTGCTCTGTTTGTGCTGCTCTTTTGGTTTTCCCTAAAAACCCTCTCTAAGTTTGTTTGGATGCTGTTTGGACCACTAGACTAAAACATCTAAATGGTTTGTGTTGCTGTTTTTAACAACTTAAAGCACATTAACCCCACATGCCACATTCATCCACTCACACATACATTTATACAAACACTTTTTAGTCAAATAAAAGTTCTTTATCTCTCATTTTAAAGCATTAGTACCCCAATAGACATGTCAGAGGCAATGCAGGGTTCATTTAAAAAAGACACTTAAGCATTTAGTGAGGAAAGCCTAGCATCAACAGGAGACTACTCCTCCTTCTAAGCTAAAAGCAAGGAGGACTTGTAGCTTAGAGCAAATCAGTTGACATGAAGAGTTATATTGTTAGAGAGAAGACAAATTTTCCTGTGTTTGTAGACTCATGGCTAACGTATTCAGACAGGGACATAGCCTCATGGCTTTATAAATAATCACATGTCTGATCTGTGAAAACACAGCTCCATAAACGGTAAACTGCAGTCTAAAAAGAAATGCAAACTTCAGTGAGTTTACCCTTCACTGTCCGGGGTAATAAATGTTCAATGTAATGATTCATGTTATGGGTGTAGTTCACTATGTACCAATGGCGTTTGGGGCATCCATATGTTCCTCTCTAAACCTCTAAACTCCTTCCATGTAGGCAGAATAAAGGAGCACAAATTGAAGTAAAAATAGCTTTGATGACTTGGAACATGTAAATAAAACTTTACACGTTGGAAATCTTTTCTTATTTACTGCTTTGAATTCATTTAAATGTCACATTCATGGAAAAAATACATGCAATGTGTGCAGAATGGGACGCCACGACGCTACGGGCTCATCTTACAAAAAATAAATAAATAAAATCAGCAAAAAACATTAACTGAGCATCCTGGCTCTTCTCTGAACTCTCTTCACCTCATAAAAGTCATTTGAATAATGATTAATCTTAACATATCTCTTGTTCCGTCACTATCCCCCCTTTATTTTTTAATCAATTTTTCAATAATGTTCTCTTGATTCTTTGGTGAATCAGCTGTGATGTGTGCGGTCTGTTGATATCCGGTTACTGGTTACTGGCATGTGACATAATGTCATAATGCAAAGCACAGGTCTAACAGGAGGAGGCCCTGGGGGAGATAGAGTACACTGCTGGACTGATTACATCTGGCGGCTGGCCTGGAAGAGAGGGAAGTCTGGGCTTCCCTCCTTAGGCGGCTGCCCCCACAACCTAACCTTGGATAAGTGATGGTGGATGGATGGATGGATGGATGGATGGATGGATGGATGGATGGATGGATGGATGGATGGATGGATGGATGGA
>JBAMIG010000006.1:2062946-2073573 GCA_037177335.1 Kiunga ballochi
AAAAAAATATGATTCCAATTAATTTAAATTGGGAAAATGGCATTGAAATATGAGCAAACTGAGATACGAGGAAGGTGACAGAACCATTAAATCTGAGTATTACTGTATATCTGTGGCTCCAACACAATGGTGGTAACATAAAGCGCACAATTTTACCATCAAACTGTTGTGTGTGTTGTGTGTGTGCAGGGTTTAGAGAAATGCTGAAACAAATAAATGATATTTTACGGCTTTTAAACACCAAACTACCAACACATCTTGATAAAAGAAAAGTCATACTGTGGTTATTCAGTCTTAAGTCATGGCTGCAGATAAGTGTGCAGAGAATGAGATCAGTCCTTTCTGGTCTAATGTTAGTTTACCACATATGTCTTAGTAATTCTCATTTAATGGGACTGGAATTAATTGTTCAGATTTTTTAAAATTATTTACGGCAAGCAGTTTCAGAACTGAATGAATTAGCTCATGTAGGTTTTGTCATGTGGTTAAATTTATGAACATGTTGGTGTATCCGCCTAGAAGACCAGGCTATGATGTGAAACAGTTGTAGAAATGCACCAAGCAGTTACAGGTAACCATGTGAAAGATATGCCAACACTGTGCTAAATGTCCAGATTTCCTTCATTACTGATGAATCTGCAGTGTGCAATTCAGGTGCATTGCAGCATGGTGACGCAGTGGTTAGCGCTGTGGCCCCACAGCAAGAAAGCCGCTGGTTTGAGCCCCAGCTGGGAGGTTGGTCCACTGGGCTTTCTGTGAGGAGTTTGCATGTTCTCCTCATGTATGTGTGGCTTCCTCCCACCCATGTTAGGTATGGTTTACTGTGGTTAAAATGACTGCCTATCATATGTAAGGGGCTTTGGATGCCTGTAGAAATGACTGTAGAGTAGAAAACACTGATTATAATCCGGTCAGAGCAAACAGGTAAACTCTAAAATCACACCAACATATTTTCAGCACATAAAGGAGAATTAAGAAGCGATGTATAAATCCAATAAATAATAGACTCATAAATGCTAATTACTGTACTGTCCCAAAGACAAGCTGGATTCTCAGAGACACTCATCAGTAGAGGAGGCAGAGGACAGGAAAGAGCACAGTGGGAAGAGCCTGGATGCAGCTCAGAGTCCACTAACTACTGCAGTAAACTTAGTTTTTACACCAAATAGGCCGAGAGTGATATGCGACCAGGATGAGAGGATATGAGATGAGTCCGAGACGACAGCTTAAAGCTGCATTTTAATCTGAGGAAGGATTCTGTCATTTTAGTAAAAACAGCCTTTAAACTAATTGTGCAACACGCTTTTGTTTGTTCCAAACCCGAGCTCACAAACCCAACCAGGATGTAATGAAGCTTTTGTGGGAAGGAGCTCTTCCTTGTCAGCTGCTGTTTTTAGTTTAGTGTGTGTTCTTGGTGTATGTGTTACTGATGCACAGGTCGTTCTAACCCAGTTTTACCTCTAAGCTTAAGGAGAGCTGAGATCAAATTACAATAAATGGATTCATCACTTCATTTAGCCTCATAAAGAAATGCAGTCAGCTTGAGAAAGATGTGATCCACCTGCCATGAAAGGGTTAAAGTGGCTTCAGATGTTTTGTTAAAAGACATGGGTGTTGCCATTTTCATTGCTCTCTAATGGCATGTTGTTAATCCATCTGTGTGTGTGTGTGTGTGTGTGTGTGTGTGTGTGTCCTTGCAGATTCTCTTATCAAGAGCAGCATCGGTTTGTGGCGAGTTCTTCAGTGTAATACCTGAACCAATAATAACACTGCGTCTCATTCATTCCTTTTTTATACCACTTTTTTCCTGGTGTCCACGAATTACCCAGGATTCTGAGTAATTGATTGATTTGATAATTGATCTAAGATCAATGTGCAACTTTTTACTAACATTTTATTCTGCAATTACTAACTTGTTAATTTCTCTAATGTAAATGTATTTAGTATTAATAGGTCAGTCTGTGTTTTTTTCCTTAGTCTAAAGCTTGGATTTGACATTTGACTAAAGGTGTTTCTGAGTCTTGCTTAAGGGACACTTCCTTATATTGCCTCAGCAGTATGTTGAAAGCCTTTGAGACATTTTCTGTTGCTAATGTCAGCAACTCTCTAAGTCTTTTCCATTGCTGCTTTAGGTTGTATTTTATAGTCACACTATTGTTTATTAAAAAGTGGGAAATGTTCTTTCCATGTTTATCACAGCTCTGTGTTAAGAGTTATAGAGGAACCTTACTGGAAAGTAATGGCTTACCTACCTATTTCTGTAGAGTTAGAAATGTTTTTGTGTCTGTTCAGTCTGCACTGTGTTAGAAATGCCAGTGTAGTCATTTAAAAAGTAGTTTTTACAGCTCAGAACTTCTTGTTCTCTACAGCCGCCCGAGTTTCTTTCTGGTAAACATGTTTATTAGCTTTGCTGTTCTTTTACCGTCCGGTGGGATACTAATTAGGACAATTCATTATTTGTAGTATTCTAACAAGCTGTTCTCACTTTTTATCTGGCTTTTGAAGATCAGTCATGTAAAAGCCAGAGTTTTGGATCATGGCAAAAATCTTGGATTAAGATATTAAGAATCAAGCATCCAATGTGTTTTAAGAGACTCTCGCACAAGGGTCTGTCAACTCCATCCTGCTGGTTTCAGTGTTTCCTCTGAGCTACACACCTGACCCAAATCAACAACTCAGTAACAAGCAGGTGCAGAAGATGATAAGTGGTTGGAGAACTTTTCCATTAGTTAAATGAGTTATAGCAATGCTAACAGCTACAGGATGGTAGCTTCTAATGCACCGTGTTGCAGACCCTGCTCTAGTTTATTGATAAAGATCTTCTCTGTTTTAGTTTTCCTTCCATGTACACGTTCTTTAAAAAGTGAACATGTTTGCCAACAGGTTTTACTGGCAAGACATTCCTGATGTGATCCGCTGGTTGAACTGTGCTGTAACTTGTGCCTGGATGGTGATGTGGTCATTATTGACATTTCTGCTTTGTAAATCTCCTAACCAGCACAAACCTACCCCACTTCCCAGGTCACCCCGAGTATAATTGATGTCAGTGAGAGGTCTACATCTGTGAGCTACATGCTCTGCTGAAATATGACACCAGACTCTGACATTTATTTTAATAGTAATTGAGAGTTTTTCCCATAATTCAGTTAGTCCTAACTTTGTGTTAGTTGGATTTGTCAGTATATTTATATAGTATACAGGATACCTTTCTTCATGTCCTTTAGTCCATTTCTCTTCCCAAAAAGGGATTAAAATTTCACTGGAATAGTTTACTGTAGGATGTCTCAGTCTTGTTAGATCTCATTATATTATTATTATTAACAAAACAGAAATCAGCCTGTTTGCCTGTAAGGCTGCAGCCAAGTCGTGATGGCACCCCTATGTTCCTGCTCACTAAAACATCCGTGTAATGCAGTGAGCTAACCTGTCTCGTACAAAGCAGTCAGCCTGCTCTGTTCTATGCATTTCTTTGTTTTCTTTCTACCATGTTTTGTTTTTTAGCTGACAGATATATTGCTGTGAAAATGTGTGAGAATTTCCCACATTATAAATGAATTGCCAACAGTAAAAAGATCTGAGGTGGTCCATCCCACTGAATTTCAAGCCCTAATGAAAACTAATGTAATCAGAGGTTCAACTTCCTGTTTGTGACGTTTCAGACTTAACTTTATTAAAAACCAGTTTTTGCTTTATCTCCAGGAATAGGAAACTGGTTTTGAGTTTTCCTTTAGCGGGTCCAATGTCAGAGGAATCCATGCAAAGAAGAAATCATTATGAAAATGCTCAGCGACCTAAATTCTGTTGCTGCCACATGAAACCACATGATGAAACGCATCATGACAAGGCATAAGAAATGAGTGCGACTTACTCGCATCATTCTGAAGGATTTTGTGCTTATTCCTTAGCAATGCAGCACACAAATGGATGAATATCTACTGAGTCATAGCAGAGATGACTTGTAATTACTGGAAGCCAAAATAAGTGTCACATTAAGTTACCATTAATGGCTGGTGTTAACTGTGTGCTGTAAAAGCAGACCTCCATGTCACGATTGACAGTTTTTATAATAACTGCCCAAACCTAGTGCAATTTAGACATGAACCTAAGACCAAAATAAATTAGACAAATGAATGTTCTGTAAGACATGGAAACTCACAGCAATGACTGAATGTTGCATTTAGAAGATTGTTGTCAAGAGGATCAATATTAACCCTTAGTATGAGCTTCTCTGAAGCAGCTCTGTTGTTGAGCTGATGGGTGGATGTGGTTAACCACATCTTCATAGTAACAGCTCTGCAGGTTCAAACACTTCATTTCACACATTGATCTACTTAGAAATGTAACATTTTCGACCTTTTTGAAAAGAGTCATTTTACTGTTAAGAGTAAATTGTAAGACTTAAAATGTCTTTTTTTTTATTAAAAAAATGATCTATAGTAGTTTTTATGCTGATGACGAGTCTAAATGAAGCCTCAGCCTGATCCCTGATGATTGTTATGAAGAGTTAAGCGTGCTGCTTCAGTTTCATGGACTGGCTCACAGAGGCATGTCCAATTAAGTGATCAAATATGGTTATTTGCCCAGTAGGGTTACAGTTTGTTATTCTGCAAGTATTTGTCGCTATGCAAGTTTACAGCTTGAGAAGAAGTAGCCTATGAAGGAGTCCTGTATCCTGCGGTCCCTTAGAGAAAACCCAAATGACCAGCGGTGTGACTGGTTTATCTGCAACAAATGCTTTTATTCATGCAAATCCTACCATATTATTGGAGTATTGTACCGTGACTTAATAAAACATGATTTATTACTATTTCAGTTGAATTTACATAAATGTGTCGTTTAAAAGTTGTATTTTTGTGGGAATTATACAATAATTAGATTATTCTAACATCTTAACACGTGTTTAGTTATCGTGTGTGTTTTGTTAATTAAGTGGTTTAATAAATACAAATAGCTCCACGTCTTCAACGGGTCACACAGCAGAACCTTAATTCTGTTCGGTTCTGTTCAGCAGATGCTAAACGACCCAAAGTTTATGTATTAAGCCGTGCTTAATGCATTACAGTCCATAAACAATGGCTTACATTGTTTTGGCTAACCGGTGTTGACTTCATTAGCCTCACCGTCGTGTTGGGACCATTAACATTACATATCATTACATTATGCGGTTTATCAATATCTTTACTGAAATATATCTACTGAAACTGTAAAGCCTGGTGCTGCTGATCAGCGGCTCTTTCTCGTGGTTTTAACTAATAACCCTAACTCTTTGTTTCCATTCTCTGTGTTTTTGTGCAAACCTTTGTCTGACAGTAAAGGAGCCCACAGCAGCTGTAATTCTGGAGGCGGTGGTACAGTTTCAGTGAAGAAATGTCAATGTTGTCCATGTGAAACAATTCAATTCTCAGCGATTTGAAGGCGTGAGTGCTAACAATATAGCTTTTGTCAGACCACCACCGCTGAGTCATAGGAGGAGATACTTTGACACTCTTTACTGGAAATCTTTGGTAGAAACCAGTGTGAATGTATGCATTTAAATGACCATTTAGCTGCTGATGATGAGACTGTTGCATAGATGTAATAAATGAGTTGGTCGCATGGTTCCATGTGTGTCCAGTTAATGCAGTTAGTTTTCTTTCCACCTCATTTCCCACCACAGATTCTATCAATTAAATCAAATCTCTCTTTTCTTATTTCTGTATTTTTTCCTCCCTATTTGTTTTTCACAGCTTCTGTTAAAAAACAATGTGTTGCTAATTATGATGGATCTGCATGAGCAGGTTCTTCATGGGCAGAACCATAATGCATATAATTATTTATTCAGGCATGTCAAAGATTATTAAACACAAAACAGATGTTTGTGTTTTCATCTTTGTGTACTGGTGGTAGTCATGTTGTTTAGATTGTTTGTTTTCCTTTCCTGTCACAGAAATGTGATTGTTTTGTTTAATGTCAGAGGGAATTTATTCTAACTTGTCAAGTTATTTATTTGATTCCAGACATTGTTTAAACTGATAACAAGTTGATGTTTGGAGTTTTATTTCATTATGAAGTTAATTAGAAAGTGATGAGATTTTACATCATCTCAGCATCTCAGTGATGCTTTTTCTCTCTAACATTATCACCGCCGCCATGGAGCTCATGTTTTCACCAGTTTGTTTTTGTCTGTTTGCAACATTACTGAAAAGGTTATTGATGGATTTTGATTCAAATGTTCTGGATATGTTTTTCACTGGGAACAAATGATTAACTTTGGGTGGAGATCTGGAAAAGATTCTGGATCACTTTGACATTTCCAGTAACATTATGGTGCCGCTTGGTGGAGGTCTGCGCTCTCAGAGTGCTTTTCTAGTTTAAAAGGCATCACTGCTGTGACACGTGATCAAAAGGTCAGATTTTATTCATGTTTTATATTATAAAGGGAGATGCACAAATATAATATTTTTCTAACTAAATATAAATACTTATATTTGAGTACTTGCTGATTCAAAGCACTAATATGAGTATTAATAAATACCAAAATACCATTCCGCTGTTTTACTAAATAACTAATATGGTAAATATAGATCTAATATAAAGCCTGAACCAGCAGACCAGTTGTAAATAAGTATGATAAATTGGTGTTTATATAATAAATGTGTATTAATGTTATTACCTATTAAATTGCTGTGATTGTGTTGATATTTTGGTCAATGTGTATGAAGTTTTGCAACTTTTAGCAAACAGTTATGCTTTTATGGGGGAAATGTGTCTTTAATAGATGCTTGGATCTGTTAAAGTTAAGCTGTTGACCTAAATTCTAGCATGTTATGGATACAGCCTAGATTAGTGTATCAGGTTGAATATTTCACCACTAACACACACTCAGTGGGCTGAAAGAAGTCTGCTGAATCCTGGAAGGACACACCTGCTGTGAAGAAAACAAGAGTTTTATCATTTAACAAGGTTAGCAGCTTAGTCTACAGCCTCAAGGTGACCAAAATATTTACTTCCTGCTAAGTGTCTTATTTCACGTTTGAGCTGTTTGGTTTGGGAGAAAACAAACTTGTGTTTGCCAAATGACTTTCATTCAGGCTGTTTATTAGGGTTGTTGTGCACAAACAGAAGGCTCACCTTCCCCTGAACAAATCAAGTTTATTAGTATCGTACCTTCCATGTACAGGACATTACAAATACATGCTGCTTCTCCATGTTTTAGTCTGCACTCTGCTTTATATTCACTCTGATGCACATTTCTTCAGACTGGAGATCGTCTGCACATCATGAGCTCATTGAATGCCAACATTAATCTCCTGATCTTATCTAAACTGTCACTGATGTCCAGTGCATGCTAGACATTGTCAGAACGTTGCTCATGCTGCACTGAGTTCCTGTGCACTAATGAGGACTACAGAAATTAAATGTGTTTTAATACTGTAAATATTTCATCTGAATAGGTGTTGTTCTAAACAATCAGCCCTTTCAACGGTGTTTTGGAGGATCCGTTAGATTGGTTAAGGTAATTGCGTGTCTAAGTATTGAACGTGATCGATTTAAATTTATCTGCAAATGATTAAAAGAAAACTAAAATATTTGTAATACTATAAACACATGAGCAGAGGGCTGTTCTGGTGGTTGTTCTTAACTATTAACATTGTTTCTACACATTCCACCAAAAATTTTAAAGACTAAAAAATACTTTTGATATGTTTGCTTAATTTATCGTTTCACATAAAAAACCCTTTTTGAAAAATTCTTGGATCCATATGATGAGCAGGATCGCCCCACAAATGCAATCATTTGTTCCTCTTTTCATTTCTGCCACTTAATAACTTTTGTACCAAACAGATTCAGATGAATTTATTAAGGACCACACAAGTTGTTTTAATTAACCACCACCATTAAAAATAAACAGTCACTAAGGGCACAACGTAAAGCTGACATAAAAATAAAAGTATCCTCTGAACTAAGGTTTACACAGCAGCAGGTTAAAATGAAATAATGGAAATAAGTGTCATGTTTTCTTTTTAATATGTTGTAAGATTTTCAGTATTTAGTCTTCATACCTGATTTAACACATGTGTGATTGGGTACAGAGCAGCAGCTGGGCCTGTATCACGTCTAACCTCCTGTGGGATTCAAACAGCCACACAGGAACAAAATGTTCCCATATGTTCATTTTAATCAGACATTTTCTCCACTTGTTTGTCTGCAGAATATTAAGCATCAATTACACATACAGTATTTAGCCTAAGTGTTTATTTAACATTGACCTGCTGTTTTCTTTCCATTATTATTCTAACATATTTCATTTGCATGTTCTCTGGTGTCAAAACGGTAGTAAGTCATAGTAGCAGTGTTTTTTACCTTTAAGTAGCAAAGATCCACAGAAAAAGATAAATTTTTGTATAAGATGGGTGGAAGGTGAGTCTTCTCATTGCATGCACGTTGCAAGCGTGTATAAAACACTGGATCATAGTGTTTGTTAATGAAGATGTACTGAAAGCTTTGAAGCTGTAAATGCTTCAGTGTACTCAGTGTTGGCTGAACATTGGTGTAAGGGGAGCATGAAACTGCTGTGTGAAGGCATGTTTACTGGTCAGGCACCTCTTAATGGTCACACTTGGTGGGAGCGAGCACCACGGTCTTGGTAGCTTGGTAATGGAACTATTATTTGTGGGAAATGATGGTTACCAGTACTGTGGTTTAGCCACAGTGGCTTTTTGATCGTTTTATTTTTCCTCATCTTGTAATAAGATTACAGAATGTTATGCTGTGGACAGACCTCGCCACAAACATGATTTTTTATGGCCAGATCAGCCATTTTTCTGGTGTCATGTTTCAGCGACTTGTTGTTTTCCCCCCACAATTATTCAGTTTTACCTATTGATCAACCAATTTTTTAAAAAGTTGAGTAGTTCTAGGTGTAGGTCCCCATGAGTTCACAAAGAACATCAGCCTTAATTAAAATGGTTGAGGTTTGTAAAACCACAACATCTGCTGGAATTAAGTTGTCCATCTTCATTTAACAGTCAGGGTCTGGACAACATGATGTTGTGCTGGAGTGGCAATCACTGATACAGCTAAATTATCTGAATATAAATACTCTTAACACACAAATGCAGTCTGTCGTTTCCTCTCTTTAGTTTTTCTCCAAGTTGTTTTTAAGCCTGTCTATATAAAAATCCTTCTGGTGGTGTTCAGCTTCATGAGTCCTCTTGTTGTGAGCTGTCAGGTTGCATTATTAAAAAGGCTGCATGTCCCACTGTTGAAGCTGTGGGATACGTATGAGCTTCTTAAGAAGCAGCTTCTCTCTTGGCTTCCTTCCATGGTCCGTCAGTAATGGAGGAAAATGTTGCTGCAGTTAGAAAAGGAGTGTGACTGGAATACAGATCCTTAAATCTAATCTACTACACAATGAACTTTTTAACCAGCCAAAGGACTTTTATTTATCCTTTTTTGTTGTTGTTATTGCCTTTGACTTAGGTGCCAGACTACTGAAGCCACAGCAGGCCTGGAGTAACGAGCAGATTTTTATGCTGCATTGCGATTCAGTGGATGTTGTCCACATTATAGGTAGAGTAGAACAAACTGTAATGAGTCCCAAGTGATGTTCTTAGTTGCACAGACTGTTCATAGCTGTTCATGAAGCCAGAAAGTGTTTTTGCTCCATCAGGGGAATATAGACTCCTTTGGGATTGAGGAACAGTTGGACATAATCACCCTCACTGTCACTGTTCTCAGTCAACACACACACATTTCAAAGATATAGTGAAACGGCATGTAAAGGCTTTAAAGGAATTTGTCCTGTCAAGGGGAACCTGTTAGGATTATCCTTTGTCTTCATGTAATGAAAGGCTTAGAAAAAAATAACAATCATGTCTGTTTTATTGACTAAAGACTGAAGGTGCCTGTATGACTAATTAAATAGATCTAAAGATCTTTTTTTCTTAAAGAATGTCTTTATTTTTTGGCTTTTGTCTTAGATGACACCCATTGATGCAATATAACCAGACCAAAAATCAAAGTTGTTTCCCAAAACCAACAAAAACAAGCTGATAGACTGTTGAACCACTTTTAGTTTTGAAACTGGCAGAATTTGTTGTTGCATCGTTTCAATAAGCCTCTGCAATGTCACAGCATTTATTTCCACCCAGTGCTGCATTCATTTCCCCTCATGAACTAGTATTGATGGGAGAACTCCGTCCACTGTGCCAAGCCTTCTAAAGCACATCCCAAAGATTCCCAGCAGGGTTTTGGTCTGGACACAGTGGTGACCAGTCAATCTGTGGAAATAACATCACCTGTGTCCAACCAGACTTACCTATCCTGTTCCCTGTTGTTTGATTTCATGCTGGTGTTGTTTTATACTCTGATTTGGATAAAAAGCGATTTTATTTAGAAACCTGCTTATACATCCAGATATTAACATGATTAAAAATATTTTGAAAAAAATAGTCATTTTGATTAATTACTGGAAAATAAAAAAAACCATCACTACTATACTTTGATAGTCTATTTTCAAGATGGCCAAGAAGCCTTTTAGTGGCAAGATTTCTCAGAGTAAAGCTGTGTGTTTTGTCTTCAGAGTCTTTTTATAGTCAGATGTTTTCCACATTATTCATAGCCAGAAAAGATTTTCCTTATTTCT
>JBAMIG010000006.1:2074161-2086981 GCA_037177335.1 Kiunga ballochi
TTTTTCTACCGGCATTAAAAAAAATCTCATTATTGCTGCAAAAAGCACAATATTGCACATCCCACAAAGGAGGCTTGGTTTTTTGAGTGGAATCCAGTCATTGACTTTTAGTTACGCTTTGGAAAGGTTTGCTGATCAATGGCTATGACAGACTGTCACCACTGGTGGAAACTGGCCTTGTGACATTTCCTCTCCAGCTCATACTAGTAACAAATTGCACTCATACTGCCCTGTGATGGTTGGATAATCTGCCAATAAAATAATGTCCCTTAACTGGTGAGACTGGACTGCCAGTAAAGGTCTGTACATGCTCAAAGGTAATTATCTGTGTATGAAAGTTTTCAACTGTTTAGGTTGTACTAACATCACATATTGTCACATATAGTTTTGCTCTTGGTTCTAAAATCTAGTTTAGTTTGTAGAAATGGAGATGAGAGCAAAGATGTTTTATCTCAGAATATGTACCCTGTGAAGGGAAAAGCTGGTGTAACTATAAATGGACATCAGATTGTGGAAATCGCTTGTTTTAAATACCATTAAGGAATTAACTTGAAAGGGAAACACTCCGGGCCACCTGAAAAGAAATGGTTTTCTCCTACAGTTGTATGGGACATTAATACAGTGGAGGATGTGTGCAGTATTGTTTTCCAGTTTTTGTAACAGAAGGGAAATCCTGAGGAGAAGGTCTGCAGTTGAAGCCCGGCGGTGTAGATGGAGCCAGGCATGTTGTCTGTAAGTGGTGACCATAACTTCATCCTTCCAGGAAGACAAAATGTCCACATTCTTGTCTAAATAATAAAGATTATCAGCAGTCATGCACTTATGTTAAAGCTTCCTTTTTTTATCATGAGGCCTGAGCTGCAGAATATGATTAGTAGGTTTACATTTAACCAGAGATGCTTCATCTTTAGCTATTAGAGCTACACAGTTTAAAACTGACGAGCTGTGTTTCACAGCTCCAG
This sequence comes from Kiunga ballochi, assembly GCA_037177335.1. NCBI lineage: Eukaryota > Metazoa > Chordata > Actinopteri > Atheriniformes > Pseudomugilidae > Kiunga > Kiunga ballochi. Next base: position 2,075,124 of record JBAMIG010000006.1, read on the forward strand.
CACAATTTTCAATGGCACTCACAATAATGAATTAATTTGATGACGACATTATATAACCGCTTTGAAGCCTTGTTTATTTTTCAAAGCACCAACTGTTTTCCTGAATCATCATTACGTTTATTATTTCTCATGCTTAGTCTGTTGTTTTGGCATATTGAGTAAGGACAAAATGTCTAAAAAAAAAACTCAGTTCATCCCATAATTCAACAGTCTGTACATGTTTTTAATTACTTCTTTAGAAAGATACTTCATTTAACTGAAGATTTCAGATATTTGCTGTATAAAATGATGTCGGGACATTTTACAAACCTTAGTGTGGTCTAAAGACAGATTCTTTCTTTTCCATCTTCTCTTGTAGAGTTGCAGCAGTTTTGGTGTAATGTTGGTCATTAAATGTAGAATATTGTCATTTCAGATATTTTACATAAAATTCTTTTGTTAAGAAAATAATGAAAGTGGTATGTTGCATTGATCATGTAAGGTTATCAGGATGAAGTTCACCAATCATCAATAACCCACACACAAATACTGTTTATTTCAGATTAATGAATGAATTCCTTTTTCTTTGTAAAACATTACAATTGAAAGTGTTTGTTTTTTTTGTAACTCGCTTAAAACAACTCGGAAGTTATCATTGATCAGTATTGCAACTTATGTAACAATCAACGCCATCATAAAACACATCAAACATATAAAACTGGTTAAGTTGGTCACATAAAACACTCCATTAGAGATGCACAGTATCATGCTATTGACCAGTATCAAGTATGCTGATGTTTTAATACATTTTGTTCTTTTGGTTAATAACCCTGAGCAACTAACTGAAGACACACCAGTTCTAAATAACATTACAGAAACACTCGACGTTTGCTGAAGTCTTTCCTTTGTTCTCTTTACATCTGCAATCTTGTGTTTCTGAACTGTGCAGGGTGCATTCTGGGCTCCACTGTGAGCTGACTATTAAATAGATCTAGACTGTCTGGCAGCTAGAAGATGACTTAGTGGTGTGTTGTGAGGTACCTTGTCAACAACGCCTCTTCACGTCACTTTGTTGAACAAGAGATCTCAGATAGTGAATCTGCTGTATATTAAGTTCAAAGGTTGAAGAAGGCAATATCTGATTTGAAGTCAAACAAAATAGCCATAGCTGGATCTTAAGACTCTGTTTCTATTCTTGCAACATCATAGATGACTGATTGCTCTTGTGTAAATGTCGGCCCTTAAGCTGCAGCATGATGAACAGAAAATGTTTTTGACAAGATTTAATAATCAATTATTTTAAAATGATGTTGGTATGCTCAAAGAAGGAAATTCAGTTAAAAGAAAATATCAGAAAGTGGCTGCTGTTGGTAACTGGGTTTGTGTGGGCGATACTTTCCTAAGGGAGATTCCCTGTTATATCTCTATAATGAGCAGCGAAAGCTACCTTAAGTCCACCCAACAGAGTTTCTGCCGTGTTTCCACGTAGAAAATACTCAGCAGAAATAAAAAAAGGACCTGGTAGGACAAACAAATGTCACACCTTGCAGCACGCTATATTTAAGATTCAGGAAATTTAGAAATGGGGAAAAATGTTGCAGTGTAACTAGAGAGGGTATTCGATGGAAGAGGTGTCCCACATATGAGTTGAGGCTAGAAACAAACGCACACAGAGCAGTGTTTTTCCTCATGTGTCTCCATGTACACCAGAATTTACAAGTTCCCTGGCTCATTTAGATTATTCCACTTCTAAATCAATGTAGTAAATATGCATACTCTTCTAAATTCATGTTTTGAAGCCCAAATATATTTTTCATATTCCTCTTGATGTGGACAAATGTAGACGGAAGGAATGGTCTTCCGTCTTTTGTTTAAACATGGAATGAATGAAATGATTTGCTATGTATGTATAGTGTATGCATTTATAGTCACACTGTATTTTCTCTCTTTACAGGATGGAAAACAGCGTAAAGAAAGAAAGAAGACTGTCTCATTCAGCAGCATGCCCACTGAGAAGAAGATCAGCAGCGCCAGTGATTGCATCAATGCAATGGTAGATGGCTCAGAGTTGAAGAAAGTTCGATCCAATTCACGTATTTACCACCGCTACTTCCTCCTCGATGCTGACATGCAGTCTTTGAGATGGGAGCCTACAAAAAAGGAATCAGAAAAGGCAAAGATCGATGTCAAGTCTATCAAAGAGGTTCGATCAGGCAAAAATACAGACACTTTTAGAACTAATGGCACCTATGATCAGATATCAGAGGACTGTGCTTTCTCTGTCATCTTTGGGGAGAATTATGAGTCCCTGGACTTGGTGGCAAACACAGCAGATGTAGCCAACATATGGGTGACAGGGCTGAGGTACCTGATCTCCTATGGGAAACATACCTTAAATATGATTGAGAGCAGTCAGAACAACATGCGTTCATCTTGGCTGAGTGAACTGTTTGATGAGGAAGACATCAACAACGGTAAACAAATAACAATATGTGCTGCCGTGCAGCTCATCAAAAAGCTAAACCCAGGACTTAAAAATGTGAAAATAGAGTTAAAGTTCAAGGAGCTTCACAAAGCCAAGGACAAAGCTGGGTCGGATGTGTCAAAAGAGGAGTTCATTGAAGTGTTTCATGATCTTTGCACCAGACCAGAAATTTATTTTCTCTTTGTTCAGTTCTCTAGTAATAAGGAATTTCTTGATACCAAGGACTTGATGATATTTCTGGAGGCAGAACAAGGAATGGCTCAAGTCAGTGAAGACACCAGCTTAGAGGTCATCCAGAAATATGAGCCCTCCAAAGAGGGCCAACTCAAGGGTTGGCTTTCTCTTGATGGATTCTCCAATTACCTAATGTCTGCAGAGTGCCACATTTTTGACCCAGAGCACAAATGTGTTTGCCAAGACATGAACCAGCCTATATCTCACTATTACATCAATGCATCCCACAACACATACCTGATAGAAGATCAGTTCAGAGGTCCCTCTGATGTGACGGGTTATATCCGTGCCCTGAAGATGGGTTGCCGCTGTGTTGAGCTGGATGTCTGGGATGGGCCTGATAACGAACCTGTTATTTACACTGGTCACACAATGACCTCACAGATTGTCTTTCGAAGCGTCATTGACGTCGTCAACAAGTATGCCTTCATTGCCTCTGAATATCCACTGATACTGTGTTTAGAAAACCACTGCTCTTTGCAGCAACAGAGAGTAATGTTTCAGCATTTGAAAAAGATCTTGGGAGACAAAATACACGTGGACCCCCCAAAACCAGAGGACTGTTACCTTCCCTCTCCCTTTGAGCTCAAGGGAAAGATTCTGCTGAAGGGTAAGAAACTGGGCACAAACGTCACCACTTCTGAAGGCGAGGTGACAGATGAAGACGAGGGGGCTGAGATGTCCCAAAGGATGAGCATAGAGTCTGCAGAACAACAGACTATTGTGCCCAAAAAATTCCAGTTGTCTAAAGACCTCTCTGATCTGGTGACATTGTGCAAGTCTGTTGAGTTTAAAGACTTTCCTACGTCTTTCCAGAACCAGAAGCACTGGGAGCTCTGCTCTTTCAACGAAGTCTTTGCCAGTCGCTGTGCCTGCGACTTCCCAGGTGACTTTGTCAACTACAACAAGAAGTTCCTTGCACGGGTTTATCCCAGCCCTATGCGGATTGACTCGAGCAACATGAACCCTCAAGACTTTTGGAAGTGTGGCTGCCAGATTGTAGCGATGAACTACCAGACTCCCGGTCTGATGATGGATCTTAACATTGGCTGGTTCCGTCAGAATGGAAACTGCGGCTATGTGCTCCGTCCAGCAATCATGAGAGAGCAGGTTTCATATTTCAGTGCCAACACAAAAGACTCAGTGCCTGGTGTTTCTCCACAACTCTTGCACATTAAGATAATTAGTGGACAAAACTTTCCAAAGCCAAAAGGCTCAGGTGCCAAAGGAGATGTGGTAGATCCATACGCTTACGTGGAAATACATGGCATTCCTGCCGATTGCGCCGAACAAAGGACTAAAACTGTAAACCAAAACGGCGACAACCCTCTGTTTGACGAGAGCTTCGAGTTCCAGATTAACCTTCCAGAGCTTGCAATGGTTCGCTTTGTGGTACTTGATGATGACTACATTGGTGATGAGTTTATCGGCCAGTATACAATCCCCTTTGAGTGTCTGCAACCTGGTTTCCGCCATTTACCTCTTCAGTCTCTGACAGGGGAAGTCCTGCCACATTCCTTCTTGTTTGTCCATGTTGCCATAACCAATCGAAGAGGAGGTGGCAAACCACATAAAAGGGGTCTCTCTGTGCGAAAGGGCAAGAGGAGTAGGGAGTATGCCAGCATGAGAGTGCTCCTACTCAAGGCTGTGGATGATGTGTTCAAGACAGCCCAGCTACCACTGAGGGAGGCAACAGACCTCAGAGAAAACATGCAGGTAAGATTTCCAGCTATTGAATGGCTCCTTGAAATGCAGATCTTCTTCCCTGATGTGGGTGAAGTTTGTTCAATAAGGATGTCATGAATACAGATGTGTGACATGTTATTGTGAAGCCTTGAACTCTTGCTTCTTTTTTTGAATGAATCTAGTGGTTCTGCTACATGAAGGGAAATATTTTTCTGACATAGTTGGGACTCGTCTCCTTGGTTAGCGGAATTGCTTCTCATGCAAAATGTTCTTTCTAATTTTAAAATAATTTTTTACTTTAAGTGTTGACTAATTGATGTGAGGTTGGTGCATTTTTCTTTTACCTTGTTTGGAACAAAAAACTACTTTCTGTTGCATTTTCAACGAGCAGTGCAGTGAGGAAAAATATAAAAATATAACTATCCACACAGACCAATAAGGGGAAAAAATCCCTTGAAGAAAAGTTTATTTTCTTTTTCCAGGTCAACAAATGGTATCCATGTTAATCCTCTAGAAACCAGTTGACTATTATTGTAATCAGAATTTTATAGCTTTCCTGCATTAGAAAACACCAATTTTTGTAAAAATCTATCTTAAGTTAAAAAGATTTGCGTTTGAAAAGTTGACAAAAATCCTCCCAGGTACAGTCTGTTTATAAAGGTGAGGATATTTTTCTAAATAAAATCTGGTCTTTAGTTGCAAGTCATACTTCACTCTAGAACTTGTTTACCGTTTGGGTTAGGGTTTACCAGTTTTTGCTGTCTAGATATATAAAAAATGGATTTACACTCAAATCAATATAAATAAACCTTTTATACTTCAAATTTGGTTCGGATGATGACCGGATTAGCTTCAATGCCTCTGAAAAGCCTTCGTCCATGGACACCACCAGTGTTGACTCGATTTTACTTGCATATTAAATCAATATTATTTTATAGTGCACAATTTGTACAGAATTTCAGCACAAATTAGTCTGCGTCAAAGTTTATCAACCCAAAACAAATCGAAGCACACACGTACATAAACATGCTCTTTTGCAAAAACATGCAAACATAAACTGGAAAAACAAACGTGTCATGGCATCAGCTGAGGAAACTGAATACTTCCACACTTAGAACCACTCCACCCATTACCACAAAGGTCACCATCACTGGAACCGCTCAGGCCCTGACAGACCACACCACAACCACTGGGTTGCAGTGCAGGTCTCAGCTACACAGATAAGGACGGTCACCACGGCAACAACCCTGTAATCAGACCAGGGGTAACTTGGTGTGAGGAAAGCGGTGAATGTATAAAAAAAAAACGGTAAAACTCTGACATGTATTTAAAAGAACATTTCTGAAAATGCGGTTAAATCCTGAATAAATCACTTGTCTGTTGTAGAAAATGCACTGAAAATGAGCATTTTTTAAATTTTTACATTTCTTTTATATCTGAAATTATGGAAAACACATAAATCTCTGCTAGAAAAGTATTTGAGTTTGTAACACTGTGGTTGGTCTCGCTGTGTTTCATCAGGCATTGTAATATGTTTTTTTCTGAGGGGGGAGGAGATATTCCTGTTTATGTTGCAGTTATTGTTAGATAACAAGCCACCAGCCTTGAGAAAATAACACATCTTGGATGTCTGATCACAGTTTTCCCTCTGGTTGTTTGTGAAGGGTTTAAATTTGGCCTTTCACAGGAAGTTTACAACAAGTGCCAAAATGAAAGTTCTCACAAGTTGCTGTGAAGCTTGACGTTACTTGCTTTGTGACTGCTAATCTCTTGATGGTGTGGTTAAATTTTTAGCCCAGCTCATTTATAGATCTTATTGTTAAAATATAGACAAATCCATGTGAGCATTGGTATAATTTCTCTCCTCCACAGAATGCTATAGTGTCCTTCAAAGAGCTGTGCGGCCTTTCAGCTGTGGCTAATCTGAAGCAGTGCATCTTGGCTCTTTCCCCTCGGCTGACAGGACCTGACAACAGCCCTCTTCTGCTCTTCAACCTCACTGAGCAGTACCCCAACTTAGAGCCACAAGGGCTGCTACCAGAGGTCCTTAAGAAAGTGGTCGGCACCTACGAAATGGTGAGTAGATCACAGCCCCTGAGAAGGTATACTCATAAAGCATACTGATAAAACTGCACATATGATCGCATCTCTTCACTGTTGGAAGAGAGAAACATTTTTCATTAGAGCTGTAGTTATTGTATGAATTTCCCAATCAATAGATTCGATTGACTCCAGCAAAGCAAACAGTAAACTGGCCTTAACTCCAATCAGATCAATACCTGGCCCTTACTAAATCTAATGGGGGCATGCATAGATGTTGGATAACAAGGCTGAAACTCTAAGTAATAAAATTGATGGTTGTGGTTACACAACATCCTCCTGAAGCCCTTCTAAATGTCTGTTCCCAGGAAGTAAAATAAAATCTGCATCCTGAAACCAACTTATTTTAATTTATTGTCATTAATGTCTAAGATGACCATGAGGTGCTAAACACCTTCAAAACCAGAAATATGTGTTTTGTCTTTTTTGAAATGAAGAATTTTCTTCTTTCTCTGACTTTTTGTAACTTCACCATTTACCATTTTTAAAATGTGTCAGAAAAAAGTCCAAACTGCAAATTGACCAAAGTTGTTTCCGGTTTGACTCTACGTTGCAGCTGCTCTCTGTACCGCTCTGAGTGTAGCATGGAGTGTACGCTTTGGCCAGCAGATAGAGAGCAATGTGTCTGCTAACACGTCAACAAGCTGAAAATTTGACACATTTTTGCGGATTCCTTTCTTTAAATGTATTTTTTAACACACTGAGGTGAAGCTGGAACATGTTTCTTCAGCAAGGTGAAGGTGGAGTATTTCTGCTGCACTGTTACAGCACAGACTTTATGTCTGTCACAGGAATACGTACAGCTGAACACTAACTTAAATGCATTCAAAATTATTGTAGAGTTCATTAATGTCAACATGTTTTGTGACATTTGAAAGCTGCTTTCTGTGCTTTTACTTCCTTTTGGATTTTAATCCCTGCCTTTTAGTCATCTCAGGTAAAGTATCCATGATTATGTCATTAATTTTAGATGTAACATGATAGCGGAGTCTAGCTGTCACACGATGTTTAAATAAAACTATTTTGTCAGCTTTGTCGTCTTCCTGTAAATGGTTCCTACCTGTAACAGGCAGGTAACCTGTTACAGATTGCATGATCACAGCATTCACACAGCAGAGCTGATCTTATCAGGATCAATAACTTGCTCCTCATCCTGGAAACGTCAGCCTAAAATAAAGTTCAACACACAAATGGTTGTTAAATGAATATTTTATTTAACCAAAAGGCTAAAATCTGTGTTGATTTGTTTTTTCAAACCTTCTGCTTGTTTTTTTTGCTGTGTTCCTTCAATGTCACAGAATCTAAAGATTGATGCTAAAGTAGATTAAAAATTAATATTTTATGAGTAATTATCCACACAAGACTTGTAAGACAAGTTTTCCCCAGAATGGGTCTAGGTAGAATATTACTGGTCTGCTGTATGGCCCTAGGATGATTGATAAAATGTTGTAATATGATAGATCCATACACATTTTCCACACAGAACTTTGATGTAAATAACAACAACCTGAAAGTCAGTATTACTGAATTAGTCATTCATGTCACAGGTAACCTACCCCAGTGTTTTTCAGCCCTGGTCCTCAGGGAACGCCGCCCTGCGTGTTTTATACAGTCGCTGCTCGTATTCCTAATATGTAGAGACATTACCAAACCGTAGTACAGGGGAGGAATCGCCTGGTCTCGGTTTCTGTTTGGTTCTGTGGGGGGTTGTAATTGTTTGTTTTCCTGCTGTATTTTGTTTCTTGCCTTTCCTGTTTTCACAGCTATCCATGAATTCACCAGTCTGATTAGTTGATTCGTTTCATCTGTTTCCCGTTTGGGTTTTCAGAGTATTAAACCTGCTGCTTTCCTCTGCTCATTGCTGGATCATAGTTTGTGTTTGCATTGTGTTTTGACTTGCGGTCTCCTCGTGTCAACTTCTGTGGGTTAAAGTAAAGTTTATGTGCATTCCTGCTTTCATTTATGTCCACACCTCCGTACTTCCACACCTCATTACAGCCTCTGCCATCATTTTCACTGTTAGCATGGTTAATGAAAAGTGTCAGGAATGTTGCACATCAGGAGCAGGAACACCAAGCTGCGCTGGAGCTGGTAGTTTTGTAGGTTTAGTGCACGTGGCACAGCACTGAGACAGACTCCTGCTTCTAGATGCAGCCAACTGAGGTTTGACTCGTGGCGTCTCCCTGACTTACTTTCTCATCTACCTGTTGTACAAGAACACTATAAAAAAAACAATGCTGTTGTGGATCTCGCACATTATACACATTGTAATATTTTCCCAAGGGGAATAAGGGGTTTATTAGTTGTTACATTTATTTTTAGTTTGGATGCAATATCAGTGTGAGTCTAAAAACTCATCCACATGACCACATTCCTGTTTGATCTAAAAGGAAATTGCTATAATTTGTGTTAAGGCTAGTACTTCATATTTAGGTTACTTCTGGAACACACAACACTGACCGGTGCAGTTCAGGGATCTAATTTATAAAGCTTGCAATCCATATCTTTGCCTCCACCTTGAGATCTGATCATGTTTTTTTTTGTTATTTCTCGCACATACCTCTCCATCACGCTGACACCATTTACCAGACACGTACCTGCAACCTTCCTTTTGATTGTTAGGCCACAGCTCTGACCTGCAAACAAGATCTTCTGATGTGCTTCCACCTCCCAATAAGTGTCACGATTTAGAAACTTTTAGGTCATTAGTTGATTTTAGTTTGTATGTAAGCACTTTGGTTTCTCAGTTCTGGTTGCGGATTCATTCGTCTTCTATAGGTAGTGCTAATTGTGTTTAGCTTAGCCGTGGTTCTTCTGTATTTATGTGGTTTAGTTTCTGAATTAAAACCAACGTTTCCAGCATTCCTGCTTCTGCCTCCTTACCTGCATTTGGATCCACACCTCACCTCTCTGCCTCTCGTTCGTGACATAATGAGGCCCCAGACATGGGCCCAGCAGGACTAAAGGATTACGACTATGAAGTGTATGTAGTACATTCCACTGTTAAAACATTTATTGACATTAGGTCGATTTTCCTACCCGGCTTTTGCACAATGGATGGATGCACACAAAAACTATGGATTTTAGATTGGATGGAGGGGGCACAAGAGGACATTTCCATCCTGTCTGCTCATCATGTTTCCGTTAGCCTTCCATCCATCGGTGATCCGGGGCTGATTCTGCATTCCTCTGGTTCTCCACTGGCCCCATACTGCCCGTCTGTCCTGCTCCTGTGTCTTCCAATTGTCCTCCTATGACCAGCTGGTGGAGGTAATCCAGACAACAGAGGCAACAACCAGTCAGCATTTCCTCCAGTGAGCTGGTTGGAAGGCTGCTTGGACTGAATCCTGAACTGGTGCCGGTGGAAGTCATGGAGGCTTCACCTTTCTGCTTTCCGAACAGCTCCAAGGTCCTCGTCTCCCGTGTCGCCGCTAGTCCCCATTTCCTGTCCAGCGCTGCAACCTTTGACGCCGGTGCCCTGGTTTCATCCAATGCTACCACCGCCTGCTCCTGTTTCTGAGGGGGTCCCTGTGTGGGATGCTCCTGTTTCTGAGGGGTCCTGGGACGGATGCTGAACCCCTGCCTCCTCCTGTCACCGATGGGGTCCCTTAATATAATGAAGGCCTTTATATAATGTTTGAGGCCGTCCCTTTAGGAGGGATAATGTCATGATTTTGACACTTTGTGGTGTTTTTTCGGTTTCCTGTTTTTGTATGGCTCCTGTTTTGCCCCATGTGTTTCTGTTTAGCTTAACTTCCTGTTCATTACTTTCACCTGTGTTGATTTTGATTATATTCACCTTTGTCTTGTTTGCTTCTGTAGTATTTTAGCACTTTGGTTTCTCAGTTCTGGTTGCGGGTTTATTCATCTTCAATAATGCTAATTGTGTTTGGCTGAGCCTCGGTTCTCCTGTATTCATGTTCATTAGTTTCTGAATTAAAACCAATTTTTTCAGCATACAATCTGCTTCTGCCGCCTTAACCTGCATTTGGGTCCAGACCTCACCTACGTGCCTTCCATTTGTGAACAAATAGGTACCGACTTCAGTCTGTAAAAAGTTATGTTCCCTCTCTGTTGCCATAATTCATTGTAAAACGCCACAGACACACATTAACTCATGAGCTGCTTAGCATTTACCATGTGTGGTGGAACGTGGGTGTGTAGGGTGGGGATGTAAACCAAATTCACCTGTGTAACCTTTTCTGTAAAGATGGAATTTATAAAAGGAAATTGCGTGCATAAGCTTTTTAAGTCCGACTTTTGCTTTGGTTTAGCAGCTTTTTAGTTTTTTTTCTCACAAGTACAGTTTTTGTAGAATTTCTCTGCAGTTTGCTGAGACCTCAGTACAATAACCGAGGCATAAGTTGGACCCACACAAGCGTGGTGTCTGGGACCCAGTGACCATAAGTACTTGGGGTAAAAACTGCAGGGAGTGTAGTATTCCTTTTAGTGCTAATTATGGATAATTGGCTCAAGCTGTAGTCAACACGCATTATTTAAAGAAAAGAAAAATGGCAGGGTGATTAATGGGTCAAATTAAAACAGTTTACTGTTTGTAAATTTGACTGAGCTATTTTATTGAAGGGCTTTATAAGCAATCTAGATACAGCTTCTGCATCATATCATATCTGATAATACATTACAGCTTGTGTGGTCTCCATATTTGATATTTGAATCCAGCAAAACTACAGGTAGATGTTCTGATGTTCCCCTGTTGGTAACTGGTGCCATGCAGGGGGAAAAATGTGAACTGGGTCCATAACAGATCCAGTTACCTCTGTGAATGCAGATAATGATGCAATCGGCTTTGAACCTAGGAAGTATTTTGCCAAACATCATGTCTGACCTTACTCGGAGAATACTTGCACACAATACTGCACACATTCTTTGTATAAATGGAGCTTGTGGAAATGATGTGGAGATTATAAGACTTTAAAGAACAAACTATACATAACTGCTATTATTATGACACTTTTAATTGTTTGGGATTCAAAGGAGGAACATCTAAACAGACAGATGATGCTGAATATACTGAGATGCAAACTGACCAAAGGTGACCCCTCTGCTCTTTTCAGTTTTGAGTGGGGGAATAAGTCATTTGCTGTGATGGAAGGAGCACCATGAAAATTAAGTTTGGTGAGGAAGAAACAAGAAAACTGGTGTTTAGGGACCAAAAACGATAAATTAAGAGCAAGGGCTTAAGTGGTGTGAAGCAGCAGGCTGTGATCAGAAGCAGCGTGGAGTAGGAAGTTGTAGGACTGGCCAACACTAACCCTTAGTGGGAACAAGCAAAGATAACCATTATCTACCGCTTCGTCCCTAACGGGGTCGCGAGGGGGCTGGAGCCTATCCCAGCAGCCAACAGGCGAGAGGC
>JBAMIG010000006.1:2149717-2165391 GCA_037177335.1 Kiunga ballochi
GCCGAACAAGAACGTTTTTTTTGTTCTTGCCACCTGAAGAACAAGAACTCAGTTCTCGCTTCTCGTGGAGTATGTAACCAGCTTAACAGAGAAAATCTGAGGGAAAAGTAGGCTGGCCCACTAAGGGTTATCCCCAAGCACTCATTGTTCCGACTCAGCAGGGCATGTGGCCTCTTTCAGCTACCTGAGATGCCCCAACTGCAGCCCCACACAGCTCGCAACCTCCTGACAGCTACCGTATCCATTAATTATAAACTCCATTTTCCTTGCAAATCTGTAAACAAGATGGGGAGATGGGGAGCAAGAGAGCGATTAACAGAGTAAAGGAAGCCGAGGGACTGAGAGACTGAAGCGAGGACCAAACCAGGAAGCAAAAGACAAAAAAAAGAGAGAAAAAGAATGAAAACACTTTCGGGGTGAATGGGGGAGAGAAGGAAGAGTGACACTTTTTTTTTTTATTTAGGTTTTTTTTGGAAGGGCTTTTAGTTTTTTTTCCAAGTGAGAGATGTTGCAACGGCATCCCAGAGCCTCTTCCCCACCTAATTATTCCAATTATCATGGCACACTATGAAAGCGTGATTAATAACACAGAGGATATTGTTGTGGCAATTAGCCATATGGTGGTGGGACTCTGCTCTGTCACGATTTTGCCATTAGCATCTACTTATGTTTGTCAGAGGCGTGCAGCCATGACAAGCTCAAGTTCTGCTCACCTTGCACTCCCCATTGAGAGACGCACATCAGGGGTGGGGAAGGGTAGTTGGGTGGGTGAGGTGGCTTGGGTATCCCTCCGGCTTTCTCGGCTGAGTGAATATTTTATGTGGCATCCGGTTGGACTGGGGACAAAATGTCAACTGGCGTCTGGGATAGCCCATCAAGCTCCTGTGCTCCTGGGGGAGGAAGGGAAGGGGAGGTGGAGACACATAACAGGAAGAATTATTTGTGCTTGTGTGTTATTCAAACATGCACACGGTGTGTTTCTGAATATACAAGCAAGCTTTATCTTTCTCTCTGATGTGAAAAGCGATGTGCATGTGCAGAAACACGGTCAAAGTTGACTCTGACTGTTGCTTTATAGTAAACTGTTTGCACCCCTCGTCACAACCTGTTGATATTTTCCAGGTTGCAATAAAGATGCACGAGGTCTGCTGGAAGGATGGAGGAGAACTCATTTACCATACTTAAAGGTGGAGGATGGCGCGGTGGGGGGTGTGAAACCTCAGAGAAAAGGAAAAGGCGATAGAGAGCAGGGCTAAGCCGGTACTCAAAGGAGTGAAGAGAGAGCTTCAGATGTGCACAGCGCCAGCACGGCGGCTGGTGCACACATCTGAGAACCGAGGATGTGCATCTTGTTATCCACCTTATCAACTTAAGATGTGTCATGCTGCTACTCGGCTGTCAGGAGTAATGCTCTGTGCATGTTTGACTAACAAAGAAGTGAGAAGGATCCAGTGTTTCAGACTCTGGAAGACAGTAAATGAGGTTTGCTACTTGGCAGCAGCACAAACATGAAAACATGACTGCTAAAAACCTGAATGAGGTCAAAGTTACACTGACAGGATTCCACTTGTGTTGCAAGAAAATTTTACTCTTGTCAATTTTTTATCCACCCAAAAACTTTGTTACTGGGTAAACAAGGCTTCAGATGATGGAAACAAACATAATTGATCATATCTACGCTGATGACACGCCGCTCTATATTACTATCTTACCAGATGATTCTGATCCTATACAAAGCCAAAGTGCCTCAGTCAAATCAATATTTGGATGTACCAGAAATCCAAAAACTAAGTAAAGATCAGTTGTCTTTTGAATAAAAAAAATGAGCATTTAAAGAAAACTGCAGTATGTTCTGACATTTCTATAATAATATACAAACAATAAAAAACTTTTGTCTGCTAGATCCCTTTAAAAAATCATTTAACATGTTTTTTTTAAAAAGAAAAGAGTTTAATGGTCTTTCAAATATCACTGTATTTTTTCTGTTATTAAATCAAAGACATCTTAACTCATATGACTAAAATCATATTTCCAAATCCTGTATTGAGTCTTATTTCATGTAGAAAAACAACCATATCCTACGAGCTTCTGTGCCACTTTTACGTTCTTACTTTCAAATATAAACCTGCATATTTGTATAAAAACACAAATTACCACAATATCAACAACATTACAATCTGGACTAGTATTTTGTATCCAAGTCACAAACTACTTGAATTCTTTTTGAATAATCAAACAGAGTGAAGAAAGGGGAATGAGGAAGTTCTTGACAACATGGACGGCTCCATTATCTCAGGGCCTTAATGTGGGCTGAGGAGTAGCTGAAGAAGAGGAATATGGGACTTTTCATAGCCATAATTAAAACAGCAAGATAGATTCAGTAATTGAATGAAAAATAAGGATCTGAGCAACATCTGCGCCATCCACATAAATCATTTCAACGAGGGGCTTGAAATGTTGTAAAACCTGTGTAACTAGGAGTCAGAGCGCCTGTCAAATGCATCTTAGGGCTGCAGGGATGACAAGATAACAGTCATTAGGCCTGACACTTTAATTCACTATTTTATATAAAGTGGAATAAAAACATTTTTTGAAAAAAGAAGGCTGCTCAGCACATGACCACACTGTCAGCATAACGCTGTGAGAGCTGAGTGAAATCCAGCAGAAGTGTTGGTTTTGCTTTATTTGACACCTTTCTGGAATCATTTACAACAAACGCTTCCCACGTTGTAAAGGACGAGACCTTCAGCTCTCACTTTGATGGCCAGACAGAAGCAGGTGGCTGAAATTCTGCATGAAAGCACGCAAAGTGTCGCACACTCTGCTCCTACCAAAACCAAATCAAAGGTGAATGCAAAGGTCACTGCATTGTCTGCATTACTTCCTTTCTGCAGGTGCAACAAAACACCAGTGATTTCAACATAAACCACAAACTGTCACATCGCAGTTTAAACTGCAAGCACAAATTGTGGAAATAGTTTCTAACTAGGAGACCAGAATCAACTGGTCTCCACATTCAATCGCTCCAATTTAACCACCATACATTGTTTTCCAATTATAAAGATATTTGTTAAACTGTCTCAGTCTCTCTCTCATCGCAGAGTATTTTTCTTCTGGTGAGACGGACCTTCTTCCAAACCGAGCTAAAAGTTCTGTAACTTTCTTTAGGTTTTCAGTTTTTTTTTTTATTGGCTGATTTTTTACACTTTTAGTTAGTCCAGTTCTTCTACCTGACCACCCTCAGGAGAATCTGTGCTTTGACATAAATAAAAGATAGTTCAGCTAAATTTGTTTGGTTACTAAAAAATGGATTCTGAACGGAGGAAAGTGGTATAAAAATTGACAACGGAGTGAAAAAAAATCCTCATTGGGGATAAAAGGTGTTCGAAAAATCCTGCTAATCATTTAATATTTAAATCATTTTCAAATCACGTGGTTTCTAAGATGACTCGACCCTGTATTCATGTACAAGGTTGGATCAGTTACCTGTGCCGCTATTGCTGCACCTGAGGCCACTGCATCCACGAAAGCGCGTTAATTTCTGGAAGAATTAGATTAGTGTTTAGCATCTGAGGTCACTTATAGATCCTATGTGTCATTTTTACACGCTGTACCTTTAAGATGACTTCCAGCTTCTTTCCAGATCAGTAAACATTTCATAAGATGACTTTAGATGTCACTCTTTCTCCATCTGGACATAAAGAAAGTTCCTCATCCTCCGTTTCTTTGGGTAATAAATCTGTGGCTTGCAGTTGGAGACAACCCACTTAGCGTGGTGCGCTAGCAGTGGGTGGTATGAAAGACATTCCCTTGACGTTTTAGAGACAATTTCACCCAAGACAAAGTGCAATGTTCATTAATAAAAGATCCTTTACTGCCCAGAGCAACATGAGGCTCATTTAGAGTCCTACCTTAACTCAACAGGGACACTTTACTCACAGGGAGGTCCCACAGCTAACAGGCAATCTGGAATCTGCCTCTTTGTGCTTAAAGTAGTGTCAATATATAGGTTTTCCACTTAAACCTGCTCTAAAGAAGCTAAAAAAGACAGTAAAAGTCTAATAAATGCTGTACTTGTCTGCCCAGACAGATTCAACCCCCCCTTCAAAGTATTCCTGCAGACATCATGTAACTGTGATGAAGAAATTAGTCACATACACTAATACATTTGAAAGGCATGTTCTCTGAGTAGACATGATCCCTTCTCTAATTATTCAATAATCTAATGACACAATTGGTCATGGTGAGCAACACCACGTGCTGACACCAGATGGTGGCTTTTGCGATGAAACCCCCCACACACACCCTCTGTGCATCCTCATTTTGGTTCAAGTCAGCAAGAGGCCTCGTCTGTGCTCCTCAACTTGCCAAAGGTGATTTGAGGAATTAATCTCTAAAATTTCTCTGTTCATCGTAAACATTAAAAGACATCTAGCCCTCGTGTTAGTGCACGCATAGAATTGTAGCCTGAATATGAGAAAATTGCCTCGTTTGTCAGCTGAGATTATCAGGAGAGTCATTTGTTTCGTCTTTTGTGCTATTAGTCATTTTGAAGCAGCAGGTGCACTAAATGTCAAATCTCATTTTGTGGCGGAACTCGTCATGTGTAGATGCAACTGCTGTCGTCGGGCGCTGCAAAATTTATTGTCTGTTGTGGCTGCAGCTTCAGGGACTGAGTGATGTGATGGCCTTGATCTGAGGCAGCGTCCTCAGGGCAGCTCCAGGGCGGAGGGACAGGATGTCAGGAAAGGTTTGTGCAAAACGCCGTTACTGCAGGAATGTGCACTCGTCTCTGAATGTGCATGTGCAGAAGTGTTTGTGTGCCAAGGGATAGAAACAAATTAATAACCCACACTGCATGACTTTTACCCGCTCGTGTCAGGTCCTCGCCGGGCCTGTCTTCATGCTGTATATTTAGATTTTTCAGAGATGCACCTTCAGCATCAAGGCCTAAAATAATTGGAAAGATTTGACTAAATTAGAGCAACTAAAGACACAAATACTCCAATGTTGCATCAGCAGGAAACATTCATAATATTTCACAGCTTTTTAGGCTCAATAAAACCAATAAATATTCTTGTTATCATTCATAAAAATACATACTGTGATATTTTCACATATTTCACATATTGTTCTTTCTAAATTAGAGTCTTCGGCCTAAATAACGGTGCATTCAGTAACCTGGACTTTATGGTATAGTGCAATTCTGCCACCAACGGTCTGGAGCACCGGTCCTCAAACATCACTTCCATTCTCCCTAAAGGGGGGGTGCGGCCCCCAGCTTGAAAACCACTGGTGTACCTGAAGAAAGGTAAGAACTGCAGCTTTATAAGGTCAGAGATTCAAGAGGAAAGATAAATGGTTCCATTAAGTGGTTTTAGAAATGAACAAACCTGCCCTTGGTTAAAACGTACCAATCCCTCCATGTCTACTAAAAAGCTGCTTTTGTTCTAAAACACACAAAGCGCTTGAAATCCTAACGAAGGACATAAACACAGTTTGTTTGTTGTTGTAGAAAAAAAGCAAATGAAGCACTAAGACATGCTTGATCATCAGCATTAATTGGAAAGTGAGGGAGGATAGGAAAGTTTCTTGCCATAAAAATCAAAATAAATAATTGCTAGGTGAAACTGCGGGAGAAGGCATTCTCGATCTGGCTGATCGTAAATCCTGAAATAATGACATGCTTACCCATAAATGACTAAACAAGGGGCCATTAAGGCATGCATGACTTCTCCTGATGTCTGTGTAGCAGATGTTAATAATTTTTCCATAATGGAGAAGGAGAGAGGGAAGGGGGACCTGCTCTAATCATATCAAAGAAAATGTCAAATAAGGGTCAGCAATGCAAACATGAGGAAATATAATAATGAATGGAGAAAATAAGTTTTTTTTTTACTAGTAAAGTCAAACTGCAGTGACTTTTATACAGCAAACCACATTCCTTTTCTAACTTAGTGTGAAAACATGTGAGGAAGGGTTGACAGCCCAAAGCATACGTAGATCTTATCTTCCCTCGGTGTATCTCTACATCTTCTCCTCTCTGCGCTTCTCCTTGTTTGTCAGATGTTAATACGAGATGTTTTCATGTTCGGGTCGGACGTGAATGATGCAGCAGCTCCTTATCGTGTACGGATTGGTTCCACCAGCAGCGACACGCGACGTTATCGCTCTATTAGATTCATTCTGCCAGATACTACACATCACATTAATGTGGATTTCTGATCCCCAACATTTCTTAAGGCGTCACTCTGATCCCCTCAGTGAGACCGTCAGATAACAGCTCACAAAACAAGATCAGACATCAACATCTCCATTGTCTTAAAAAGCTACTTTGACACTTTTTTTTGTTTGCTGTCATTAACAAAGTGTCTCTTTTACATGATGCATCACTGACACAACATGCAAAACTACTTTTAAGTCTCAATGTGCAAGCTTTGCCTTTTTCTTTTCCTTTTTTAGCCGTGGAGAATTATAATTGCTTTATTAATCAGTGCAATATTGCCATCTTGAATGTTATGCTTTGTTTATATTGCCTTTCATTCTGACATTTTATGATTGCTGTAGTAATTAGAGCAGGTAGATTATTGGAGCATGTTATGAGCCCTTGCTGCTTTATCACCTGATATAAATGCAGAATATTTATACAGCCTCCGTGTTGAACAACTGTAGTTTTTATTGACAAAGAAAGTAAAAAAAACTTTGAACTAAAGCACTTTGAGTAAGTGCAACCTGATTTTCTCCATTGATACAGATAACACAAAGTAAAGAAGTGATATTTTGTCACGTTTTATTTATTTAATCAGTTATTTGACTTTCTACAGTGGTGAAAAGCCTCTTCTGGGCTACTGTATTCAGGAGATTTCCTGCAAAGCTTTCAGAAATGTGAAATCTTCTCCTGGGCTCTGCTCAAATGGCAGATGAGTAATTTCACCCAGTCTGAGTAGTCCATATGGGTCTGGATTCTTCTGTCCACCAGTTTGTTTTCATCGTTTTAAACACTGCTTAGAAGGTAAAACCAAAAAAAATGTACATATAAAGTAAAACTCTAACATAAATAATGGCTGTGATTAATTTATTTAACTGATAAAACAGACATTAAGCTCCAGCCTTGAATTTCCAAAAGGCATCAGTCACAGATGTACACCGTAAGCAAACAGGGAACGCTTTTAACATACAGCTAAAACCTGAAAGTCACTAATTGCATTCAGACACCTCAAGGCTTTTGTGAGCCTTTGTATCAAGATAAAGCTGTCAAAGTGCTGTCAAGGTTTTCTTTGCACTAATTTAAGATTCTGACCTTCCTAAGTGTGTTACCCTGACATACATATGCTGGGATTTGTGGTATGTAGATAAAATCTGTTTAATTGCATTTAAAAGTTCCACCCATCAATTTATTTTGGACTAAAACATGTTTATTTATTATTCCATTAATATGTCCCTTACCATCTGCTCTGAGTACTTCACGGTTCCAGATAAATCCTTGAAGAGGAAGTCTGTGCTTGAGCACACACACTCGCAGCCTATTTAATAGGTACACATGTTTCATTGCTTGTTATGACAGATAGCTAATCACCCAATCACATGACAGCAATACAATGTCTCTAGTCATGTAGACATGGTGGCTTGTTGAAGCTCAAACTGAGCATCACAATTAAGAAAAAGAGGAGATTTAAGTGACATTGAACTATATCAGAAATTGCTGGGAGTTTCACACACATCTCCAGGGTTTACAGATAAATATATAAAATAGTATTAAATAATGTCCAACCATGAAGCAGATGTTCTACAGCAGCATTATACCACACTGCCACCATCATCCATTAATCCCTGCAGGTAAGAACAGGAAAATGAGGTTACAATTCACACAGGCTGTGTCTCAATTAGCGCATTAACACTACTTCACACACCATGTTTAAGTGTGTGGTGCGTTTATGCTGCCATTTAAGCTAAAAAGTACCTGGATTCTCCCCTAAAATTTGCCAATAAGCTAGTGTGAAATCATGGACACTTTGCGCACTAAATGGACGGCATCTTATAGCGGTAGAGGAAGTGCTGGACTTTCAAAATATTGGCGGCAAACAATACTGCAGCGCAGGCTAATTTGTATAGACGTGAATATTAAGTTATTTCTTTAAAGCTCTATTGTATACCACAGCTTGCTACATATCATAGAATAACTTATTGATCCTATGATTTGGGACTGCAGCAACCGATACTGCACAGTTAGCATAAATGTTAGCAGTTTTTAGCCATGTAGTGGACACAAAATAGTAAATCTCTTCTGCAACAGAGTAGTCTCGTAGTACGTCTGGTACTACGTCTGTAAGTGCCCAACGTCCAGTATTTCATTTGAGACAGCACTTGATAATGCGTCCTACAGAAACAAGTGCACAGTTCGCACTATGCACAGTATTCCAGTGCCCTCTGGAACTGAGACACAGGCTCACCAAAACTGGACATAAAAGATGGGATCACGAGTCTCCATCTCAGCTCCACATGCAGATGGAAGGATCAGAATCTTGTGGAAACATCATGAAAACATGGATCCATCCAGCATTGATCAACACTTCAAGCTGCTGGTGGTGTAATGGAGTGGGGGCTTAGCTTCCTGGTCCATTTTGGCATATAGTACCAACATGGCATTATGTAACCAGCACTGCTGACCATGTCTATTCCTTTATGAACACAGTGTTGCATTTTCTGATAAATGCTCACCTCCATCATCATAATGAGTTCACTGTAGTCCAACGGCCTCCGCGGTCACCAGATCTCAGTCCAACACAGCAACTTTTGGACGTGGTGGAACAGGTGATTGTCATCATGGATGTGCAGAAACTGTGTGTAAATATGGAGCAAAATCTCTGAGGAATATTCCAACACCTCGTTGAATCTATGACACCAAGAAATAAGTCAGTTCTGAAGGAAAAAGGTGCGTTTTAGATGTGTTATAAAAGAAACAAGACACATACAAACATATTTCAATATCCGTGTTTAAGGCTAGGTAACTGCATCAACACTCCTAAAAACAGAGAAAAACTAGAAGTAAATGTAAAAACATTCCTCTATTGCTATAAGCAACTGCTGTAAATCTACACTTCACTGGGGCAGAATAGAGGAAGCATCTCAGGAAGTTCTTCCCACAGAGATTTAGCTGCACTGCTGCTGGAT
The DNA here is from genome assembly GCA_037177335.1 of Kiunga ballochi. NCBI lineage: Eukaryota > Metazoa > Chordata > Actinopteri > Atheriniformes > Pseudomugilidae > Kiunga > Kiunga ballochi. The sequence goes on from JBAMIG010000006.1 coordinate 2,158,889, forward strand.
ATCAGACTGTGTATTAGACACTGATCAGTGTAATTACAGTCTGAGTCAGACGCCATCTGTAAGCGCACCTCATCACCTCCCTGCACTATCCAAACAACTTAAAGAATCCTGAGATATTGTACTCTAAGGACACGCTTAATTGAGTTCTGAGCTCAAAGTGCACTGCAGCATTCTTCCACTTTAGAGAAGCCAGCTTGGCCGAGCAGGCACTTTTAAGTGCTTTGTGGTGATATGAATTAATAGGAAATTGTCTGCAATTGTCAATTACATGCAAAACAGGGGTGCAAACAAAGCACAATTACAGATTAGCTTAACCTCCTGGTAGGAAGTAGACTTTGCAACAGAGCAGGCCCAAGCATAGAAGGTAAAAATAACCCCAAACATGCTACATATATTGTTTCAGAAGGCATGAAAACAGACATTTTGCAAATGGATTTGGAACGACTGGGATGAGGCGAGCGAGCTAAATCTGTCTTGTTCATTTGCGATGGACTTGGCGTGAAGCAGTCACTCCAGCTTGGATAAAGAAAAGACATTTGCAGCAGAATTCTGCCAGTCTTTGGTTCACTGTGTTCAGCGTCTTACCCCCCCACAACATACACACAGCACTGCCACCACCACCTCTCCACCCCCCTACCATCCAACACACTACCGAAACCTGGTGCTCCACAGTCACCCATTAATCCCTGCACATGTAGGATCCCAGCCAGGTAATTACTGTTTAAAAATATTTCATCCTATTCTTCCCTTGTTAAAAAAACACAGAGACAAATGGAAACAAAGAGAACACAGCTCTGAACAACGACAAAGAGGCGCTCTAAATGCATTCTCTTTTCTCTGGTGGAAACGGTGGCTTTGTTTGCACACAGAACAAGGTGTCGCAAACCGAATCTGGAGCTATTTCATATTTAAATGCAGCTGTCACGCTCTACTTTTTACACATGGGCTGGAAAGTTGGTGCTGCTTTTCTCAGAAAGGAGGAGAAAAAAAAGGTTTCTGTTTTTGGTGAAGCAACAATAACAGGCAACTTCAGAAAGTATCATTTTTAAAGTTATGCAGCTCAATAATCGGTAATTTAATAATAATAGTCGCTTGGCAATTCACTTTATACATTATTATTTAACCCTTTAAGGCCCGTCCCATAAAAAAGCAGTGAGGAAAGTGTATTTTTTAATAGGAGGACTTTTTTGCCCTTTATCCAATAGTAAAGGAAACCATTTATTACCATGTGATATGTCAAATAGTAATTTTCTGCTCCCTGGTATCCATTAACAGGCAGAATGCAATCATCGGGGTATGTTCATCAGGAGTTTTTTTTTTTATCATGAAATGATGCTAAATGTCTCAGAAACTTTATGCACTAAATATTTCATGTTGAGCTTTATAGGATTAAAACAAAGATTCTTTACTTTTACTTTTAATTCTTTTTCATCATAATGGTCTTGGGGTTGATGATCCCACCATCTACCTGCCTCAGCGAGCCTGAATCTAGCAGCACTATGGGAAGCTACAGTTTAGTTGGAAGATGGTTGGGAGTTCAATTCCAGACTTCCTCTGACTACACGCTGAAGTGTTCTTGGACGCGACACTGAACCCCAACTAGAATGGATGAATGTGCTATAAAGCACTTTTAGTTGTTGATAAGACTGGAAAAGCACTTTTTTAATATAAATCCATTTATTTGTGTGTCTGGGATTGTGTTTAGTGGTAAAGGATGTTTTTCTTCACACTCTACGCTGTACACCTCTACATTACTGTACACTGCAAATGAGAAGACCCACTCTGTCACAGCTTCTTTTGTTTCTCTATAAGCTGCTGGAAACCAAATTGTCCTGAAGGAGTCATCCCAAAGGGATGAATAAGGTTACGTCTCTCTCTGATCGAGATGATGAGAAAGATTGAAAACCTATCCAACACATGGTGTTTAAAGACATGGACCCTCCATGTGCACAGCCTAACCTTGCTATAGATGAAGATTGTTCCAGAGTGTGAACTGAGTGAACAAAAGGCATTTTTATACTCTTGTGGCCTCCATAGGAAGTGTAATGTTCTTGTGCAACACCTTTCCAATCAAAACCTTGAATTGAATGTAAAAGTGCCCAAATTCTGACTGATATCTCTGTGATGTCTTGTTCTGCTAACATACATTCTGATCTTGTTTGGACACAATCACCAAAATGAATAAATGTAAAAATGTTTTCAAACCATCAGCTGGCACCATGTGATGCACCAGAGTGGGAAGCAGCAGAGGGAAAAGCACCACACTCACAAAAACTAGATTTATGTTCCAGAATAATACATTGTCAGACTGCCTTTACTCCAACATTACTCAGCTTTTTTGATGATTCTAAGTGTTTTATAAGATTATGAAACAAAATGTTAAAATCAGGTGTGGATACTTGTGGAAGCTTTTGTGGCCACTGGGGGGCAGGCTGAGAAAAACGAGGAAGAATCTGAGGTGTTGTCTGCTGTTATTGTGTTAGCGTGTTGTTGTCAAACAGATGAAGAACAGCTTGCTGGTGGGGCAGCAAGACTGTCTGATTGGTGACTCGGTATACCTGGACTGGTGCAGTATTCTTACACATTTACTGCTAGCTGAGCCATAAGTGTCAAAAGAAGACATATTAGGCCCTAATTTGTCTACTATCTAGAATGGCTTTTGTGGTAGCATACCTCCAGGCCACTCTTCAGTATGTGCCAAGTTGACGGTGAAGCTGTGAAATTAGTCTCAAGTCATTTGCTTGGTTAAAGAAAACTGACGAATCCACACAAATTGTTCACTGGGAGTCAGATTGCATAGAAATCTTCCATCCAGGTATCCATCCAGTTTTAAATGCACTTCATGGTCACCGCTCTGGAGCCTATCCCAGCTGCTATCAGGCAGGAGGCAGGATCCTCCTTGTCAGGACAGGATGTGGCAGGTTAACATGGCCTACATGTTTCTGGACAGAAAGCTGGACAGCTTGAAGAAACTGCTCATTCATGCTCATTAGAAAGATAAAATGACAATTCTTTACATCAGTTTTTCTAACCTAAATCTACACAAATGTTCTTTATTTTCCTAGAAGCTGATTTGTTTGAAGATTTTGGGACTGAAATATTTTTGTAGCGTTTTTCATATTGATGGGTTTTCTGTTGTGCTTCTGCAGCATGAGGCGTGTTTTCCTGGAGTTCAGTGATATATGGCAACAAAGCAACACATCCAGCTATTTTACCCTCCCTTTGTTGAGGGATTCACACCTGTCCGCCACTTGTCGCATTTCTCTGCATGGTATTACAATTTAATAAAGTTCCTAGGCACTCTTCAAGTCTAACCGGCAATTAGAGGAGTAATAGTGTGTGAAGTGACACTCTGAGTCTGTCACACTAAACACTAAAATGCTATTGTTGTGACATTATGTCTCTAAGAATAGAGAAAAGATGTGGGGGATGGGAATGGATGAGAAATCAATATGCTGGCAGTGGAAGGAAGGATCCTCGCTATGAAGCCAGGTGGGCGGATGTATACCAATCAGATGCGTTCACCTTTCTGTTGCTGTTTCAGTGTGCATGTTCTCCTGATGCAGAAACTGAATGGAAGCTATGAAAACGAGTCTCTTTTGCTGGTTTGGTTTGTAATAAAGTGTTTGTATTTTTGTCATGCAACCAACTAGAGTTTGACTTTCAGCGTCCAACATTTTAAAAAAAGGAACATAAAAACTCCTGCTACTCTAAAATTCACTGCATTTTACCCCAAAAAAGCACATAAAGGGAGGATATGAGTCTTTGTTTGAGGCTTACGGAAGAAAAGAGTTTTTTTCAGTTTCAGTTCCTTCACTGAGCAATTCATAGGATATATAAACACACATGCTTTATTTTCTATTTCATTTCCACTTTGAGTTTTATTCAGTCACCAGGTGCTTTCCAGATCACAGCAGAACAATAAACAAAGCATTGTACGTAACTCGATCATCACAGTGGATGGTATTTTGATCCTGATCATTTGGGGGAAACGTCTGCAAATGACCCATCCTACTAAACACTAAAATGTTTGTAAATGACCAAAAAGTGTCCTGTGTGATAAGAAAATGTGATAAAAAATATTTTAAGTGTCCAAATCTAAAAACATAAAGCTTCATAAAGGTGCATAAAGGACGAGGCGATCCTTCAAGCAGAAACTAAAGCAGCGCATAAATAATTTAGTTTACATTCTCTTTCTGGTCATTTTTCTTTGCAGGTGTTATACGAAAACAGAACAGGCTGTCTATAATTAGCCAGTAAATATGGACAAAACAGACATCTTATGGCATATGGCAGGGTCAGATGGAGGAGGAAAATGTAGTCGTACAGCGGCGGAAATCTTTTCACTTGCATACATATGGATCTATGACAGCAACTGGCATAAGGAATTATGAATAACCCACAGACGGATGTTCTTATATAAGCATCAATTGTTAATTGAAGAAGCTGTCACACTCCCCGGGGCCGTCAATGTAGTTTTATAAGCATCCAAACTTTGCTTGAGCAAATTAATGGTCTATTCAGTGCTGCCTGGTTCTGCTGTAATCCATCTTTTGTGTTTTCTGCTGTGGAAAAGAAGCGACGACTTTCATCACTGTGAGAAAAGACGTGGTCCGTGAATTTCCAGTGAAATCTTGAGTGTCGTGCTGCATTTGTGTCACGCAGGACGTGGTAAATACGATGCATTTAGGACAACCATGACCACGGCTTTCTGTAAACTTCACTGGAAACATTTAGAGTTCCCAAAGCAGATTTTTCACTATTTTTTAAGGGAAAACTTCTAACTTAACGACTTCTCTGGAACATTATTGACTAAATTATAACAGTTAACAGAGTTTGAGGCAGTAATCTTCAAACCTGGTCCTGGAGGGTCAGTGTCCTGCATGTTTTAGGAGTTTTGGTGCAACACACCTCCTTCAACCCACTGCTAACACACAGACTGGTGCTAAGCTTGCTGCCATGTCTGAATCAGGTGTGTTGCAGCAGGAAAACATAAAATCCTACAGAAATTCTTCCCAAATGAACCAGGATTGAGAATTGACGTTAACAGCATGTGTGAATCACATTGTGCACATTTACACCGGTACCAGTAAAGTCAATTATCTTTTTTTTAAGGACATTTTTTCTGTTGTTTTTTTAAAAGCAACATAAACAACAAGCTAAACACACGTTTACATCAGTTTTCCAAATAACTGTAGCATTCACAGAATAATATATTTACCAATAACAGTGTGTTTTATTAATCCAAAACTTTATGGAAAACAGATCTATTTTATTCTAATCTATTTTAATTCTAATCTGTGTGACAAACAGAGAATGTCATCAATACACCAACCCAATGCATTATAAATGAAGTGAGCTGTTAAATTACAGTTATCAGGTTATTTCCTTATGACCATAATAAGTTTTATTTATTTACATGTTAGAGAAATGTATAAAATTGGAAAATTGAAAATCTTCTTTAAATATTCTGCAATTTTCTTAATTAATAAAAACAAGAAGTGGAGCAGAAAAAATCTGTAATAACAAGTTTTTTATTTTTGTTTGTGTGAAACAAAAGTACGACAACCTCAAATACATTTTTCGTGCTTCACCTGGAGGTGGTGGAGTCAGCAATAAAGGCCAGGCTGTGCCAGCGTGCTCAGGTGTGCTGACAGGTAGATCTCTGTAGGCCACCTGGGACTCTCCAGGGAAATCATGAGCCACCCTCCAAACAAAATCAACGTGTTTACAACAGACGAAGAGTAAACAAATCTGCTGAGGAGGTCTTTTTCTGGAGATAAATGAACATGCAGATGGAGGACAATGGACGGGGTCATAGGAGGGTCTGATTTTGGTTCAGCAATTTAAAGAGGTCATGATGTGTTTTTATGTATTTGGGTGAAAAAGTTTTACTTTGCATGATGAAGATCTGTAGTTTAAACAAGTTCAAGCTTGTTTCTACTAGAAGACACCACTCATGAGGTCTGTGAGGCTGGATGTTGTCCTGTCCAGGTAGCTTCTGGGTTAAATCTGCATGTTCAATGCTAGTTCACTTTTATGCTAGGGTAAATCACCATGGTAACCTAAATTGAACATCTAATCTGCTGAAGAGAGGGTTGTGTTCAAGGTAAGAGATCAACGAGTATAAAAGCATCACCTCATGTTGGGATTGTGAGCGGAGCACGTAGAAAAGACTTTTTAAGGACAGATGCAGATCTTTTGATGTCTCCTATGACATCTGCAAGGTAGCCTACAGATTTTCATCAGATGAGCCGCGCTACAGAGACATAAAGACATAAAGCCTTTTCACTGATTACTTTCAAGCATCATTTTGTTCTTGACTTGTTACAAAACCTGTTTAGCTCAACTAGGGTTGCATCTGAAATAATGAGGTTAATAACAGCTAGAAGTTACATATAATAAAACTGATTTATGGAAATCATGAATTTATTGTCTGTATAAAGCAGAACCACAATGCTTTGGTCTGAATTCCTGCTTATTCTCGCTCCACACACACCTTA
>JBAMIG010000006.1:2185277-2198354 GCA_037177335.1 Kiunga ballochi
GCGTCCGTAACAGCCAGTAATTTAATGCTCCAGAGTGCAGAGTATAGAGACTGAAACTACCCTCTCAGTTTCAGTTTGTCAGTCGTTTGTCCCTCTGGGCCTCTGTTAGAACAACACAACAATATGGACCTGCTGCTTTCCTTTAGGTAACTTGTAAAGAACAGAAACATTTTTACACAAATACAAACAAAATGACCCATGTTCTAAAAACCTTTACGTGCAGATGTGATACTATCGTTGTTTATTATAACCCTATTTGTGTCTTTCTAATCTCCAGTGTTTTAATGCCGTTACATGGTAATTAAAACAAATAATACCCTTTTTTTTTCCAGATTTTGTTAAAAAGTCAAGTAAAGTTTTCATGTTTTAAAAATGGGATGTTTTCACCCAGTTCTTTTTAGGTCAGGCTTTAATGGGTTAGATATAAAATAACTGGGTCAATTTAATAGCACATAAAAACAAAAACATCCCTGCAAAAGAATGCAACAAGCTTTACAGATATGACTCAAACCTGATTTACGCTGCAACCAAACAGACATTGCATAAAGTTTTGGTTTCAAACAGTTTTCCATAAGGTTGCCATTGTTCTGGGGGATATGCATGTCCACACAAAACCACAGAAATACTGTAGTATGTACAGTATGTCTGGCCTGACATCAAACCCAGAATGAGATGTGGAGCATGCATAGAAGATAAACAGAATAATTTAGTAGATTTTTACTGATTTATAGTAAAATAGATGTCAAGCTCAATTGCTTCTGCAGTATGAACGCTTCACTGTAAACCTGCATAGTTGCAGCTGTTTGCAGGTTTTGCATGCAGGTAAAGGAAGGCCTGTTGTATAAAATATGGACATAAAATAACAGTATTTTAGATGTATGCACTCAAAAAACTATTTATTTTCTGCTTCCTTTAATGGCAGTTTTACACAGAAAAAGGTGTGAACCTTTAGCGAACACATCTAAACTTGTTTCCTAGTGGAGATTGCTGCAAACATGAAGGATGTAATTACATCCACATGCTGAACCCTGAATCAGACAAAGTGTGTCAGACACGTGGTTCAGCCATTCATAGAACATTTATCTGGAGTTTCAGCCTAATGAGCATGATTTCTGTGTTAACATGAGGGTAAATGTCAATGGTTGCGCAACCACTGCATTAACAGACCAACCTGCGTGATGCGGCTCTCAGATTCAGAGAAAGGCCATATTTGAACTTTGTTGTTGCTCACAATGTGGCAGGTTGAGAGTATATAAAGCAAATTACTAGGGAATGATTTGGATATTTCATAAAAGAAACAACACTAGACTAGCTCTTGCTAAAGCTGTAGCACAACAGAGCTGAGTGGTTCCTTGGTCAGAGATGCTAGTATAGCTAGCATAAGCTAAAACAGCACACCACCGGATGCAGACATGGATGTTAAAGACTTTTTCCAGTCATAAAATGGAAATAAATGTACCATTAAGCACAGAAAATGCTTCCTTCTCTCATCTTTTATTTCCTGTTTCTGTAAAGGTGAAGCAGCAAGACGCCATCTTTAGGTGTGCAGTGTGGGATTAGCTTGTACGGTTCAGGAGATTATCACTAACAGAGCTGAAAAGGATATTACAATCATATTATATCTTTGTTGTTGTAAGTCCAAGTTCTATAAATAATAAAAATCTTTTGCTAATGACCAGAAAACATCATACTATACAGTTTTATGTTGTTTCCTGACCAGTCGGTGCTGCAAAAGCTGAAATTTGAATTAAAGCAAAATGATAAAGTAGATAATGTAGAGTCATTAATAAGTACAACTGGACCATATTGCTTTGAACATGTCAGGCAGCAACAAACAGGACTTAATGAAAATCCTAAAAAGATGCTATCCCTCCTGGCACATGCATCTAAAAACCTCCAGGTGCTGATAAAGTAAAACAGTGTGGATGGGCAATGCTCCCAGCAGTTATCACCAAAATGAAAACTCATATCAAATGTTTCTTGGCAACAAGAAGTCCCCCTGTGTTCACAAGCAACTTAAGGATGCTGTTGCTCGTCATGGCAGACATAAAAAAAGTTATTTTACTCTTTATTTCTGCTGCTTGACTTTTCTTTGAGGTGGTTCAACGATAACTACCTCCAATCCGGCGTTTATTTCTGACAGGTCCTCTCATTTGTCTTTGAGCATCTGCACTGAGAAAATATGTGACAGCTGTTTGTTTGATTGGACATTTCGCGGCTTTCATTTGCAGTTTGCACACCATGTTTTGAAAAGGATTCTGACGCCCCTCCATGTTGAAACATTTGCAGTTAAGTGCATATACTGTTTATCTGCTCTTCTATTTGGTGAATGTTCCAGTGAATGAGTACAAAAATGTCAAATATAGCATCAGCATGGACATTGGTATTGTTCATTTAAGGAACTAAGTTTTAACTAGATAGATTGACGATGCACCATTCTGACACATTTACTGCAAATGGTGACGCAACCAGCTCTTGTGGTTTAAAGCTAAAGATAAACCAGGTCAACTGAATATTCCTTGTGGCTTGTGGTTACGCTTTGTCTTATACATTATATAGTCACAGTGTGCCCTGCCTTAGTGCACAAGCCCCTTGCCTGCATGCACTGCAGTCTGCTGCATTTCCTTGTCCCCTCAGAGTCGCTCCCAACTCGCCCCTTTTACCCCGCAACACGTTTGCAGCTGCAGGTGGCGTTTCCGTACAATATTTAACAGATTCACACATGCGCCTCGCTATCCCAGCGGGTCCCTGCATGCCGTTTGAGCTCAGAACAGCATTACCATCAGTCCAGTGTAAATAACATGAAGTGGCAACTTATAAATAGTTAATGATGCAAAGAAATCCATGAAGTCGCTCCCTTGGCTCTCTGAAGGCTGTGCTACAGCCGGTTGCTGCATTTCCTGGAGGGTCTTGTGGGGCACCCAGTGTTACTTTGAATCATTGCTGGTGCCGTGACAAATTCACAGAGCGATTAGTAACAGGTGGTAAAACGCCACAGCGGGTTATTCAAGGGAGACTGATATCACAGAGCTAAAGGTAATTATAAAGGTTTGTACTGCATGTCAATAGAAGTAGACATGAACACAAGACCTCAGAAAGCAAATAAGCAGTGAGTACTTTGTTGTTCTGCTCAAAGGCGCTCGCTGCGTTGGACTCTGCAGGCCTACGGTCTAAAAATGGAGCACAGAGGGGGATTTTGAATGGACTCCACTGCTGCTACTCTTTGAATAATGCAAGTGCTAAACCATCCTCAGTCCTCAGTTCAACTTAGCTTTGAACTGACACATCTGATCAGAACCTTACGCGGTCCTGATGAGACACGGAGGTCATGTTGCCGTGTACATGTGAACATGACCGGGACCAATTTGTGGAAGATGTCTTCTTTTTTGTTTTAAAGCATGTTTGATGTAGAAAATGAACAAAACTTTGCAGTGATTTTAAATGTAGCTGATTTTAAAGAGAAGCTCAAATAGAAAGTCATTTTTTCTTTGAAGGATTTTTGAGTCGACATGAAGTCAGAGACGTGTTTTGGGTCATCTAGGCTTGGAAACTTCTTATTTAGTAAGCAGTTTAATGACTTTAGAAATACCCTTTCTCCATTTCTTTATCTTTATTCAGCTTGAAGCTTAGATTATATTTGTTCTTACTTTTATTTTACTACAGTTATTTCAAAAACTGTTTTTTTAATGATCCAAAAATTGGATCTGTACAACAGATCCACAGGAATAAATAAAACAGCCAGCCTTTAAATGCAATCCACTTTATTTATAAAGCTCATTTTAAAAACATTTATTTACAGCAGTATAAAAAATGCAAACAATAACCAGCAAAGCTCTTAATAAAATAACATAGAAAGTCAATAAATAAACTAAACAAACAGAAACAGTGGACCACACAACTCATGTGGTGTCAGAAGCTAAGGAATAAAAGTGGATCCAGTTAAAACACTTCACTGGGGGGGGGGCAGTTCGGACATGGAGGGGCAGAACGTTGTAGAATCTGAGACCAGAAAAGGCCTCATCCCTCCAGTTTAGGTCTCGTTTCAGGAACCACAACCGTGAAAACAAGACTTTCCTGCATCTCTGATATTAATGAGTCAAACATTAACTGGTTCTATTAGTTTAAAACAGGCAGATTCTTGCAAAAAGTGTCTGTTCTGAAAGGAGCTGTAAATCCAGATTACAAGCGGGCCGGTTGAACGGGATGACAGGAAGGTGTGCTGACTGGTAGCAATCTTTTAAAAAGCTCATTTTCATTAACATTTTTGCCGTGTTGCAAACAAACCCTGGCATCACTGAACAGCAAAAGTCTCGGCGCTCCGGAAGTTTTGTAAAGATTTTAACATTTTAACATGGTGTCTTCCTAAAACACAGCTGCCCCTTTAGCCAGCAGCATGGTGGCGCAGTGGGTAACGCTGTAGCCTCACAGCAAGAAGGTTGCTGGTTCGAGCCTAGATTGGTTTTTCCAGTGGCCTTTCTGTGTGGATGGATGTGTGGTTCTGTGTGCATGTTCTCCCCATGTATGCATGGGTTCACTCTGGGTACTCCGGCTTCCTCCCGCCCACAACACATGCATGTTAGGAAAATACATGGCTAAAAAATTATCACTTTATAAAAATGTCTGCTAATTGACTGTATAGTATAATATAACCTGCAAATTGGCTCATTGATGACCATTTAACAACAGCTGAAACATATTTTAAACTTGTTCAAATAATTTCTTCGATGCTTTTCTTTTATCTTCAATTTACAAACTGATTTATTGCAGTAAAATTAAACAATTTCTGCAGTTTTGCACTTTTACTCAATGTTTCCTTTCAGCTGAACAACATAGCATTTACATCTAAATGTCCTTTTTGCTGTTATTAACCCTGATTGCACCTTACCCACAAACATAGCATATTTTCCACAGATCCCCAAAGCAACAAAATATATGAAAATCTCATTTAAATACATAGTTGTTTATTTATTTCTTCTTCTTCCATTTCAGTTGTTTGTACAAATTACTGAGCCGGTAAACAAAACCAAATAATTAAACTAATGTTTTAAAAGAAAACAAATAATTTCATAGTAAAATAAAACAGCTGAAAGTTTTTGCAGACCAACAGATGAAATGTGGAAAGAGATGGATGCCACTAAGCCGTGCATCTGGCTTCAGGTTGTCAGTGTAACTGTGTTTTCTTCGCACTGGAATATATTACATTGCACAGGTGTTTCTATTATTGTGTCCACCCCCAGTTCTTTCCTTCAACTATGAAAAATGTATCTGTGGTTTCTGAGTGCTTTCATTTCATTTCAGGCAGTGGAGAGCTGCCAGTTTGGAATCTGCAGCCAAAAAACAAGGCTGGGGTATCTGGGGAACTGAATAAATAAATGAATAAATAAATAGGTAAATAAATAAATGCAGGGAGGCTCTGGTTACTGCCTTTCTCTCCCAGACTGAGCCAGAACTGTTCCCAGACTCTGTGTGAACCCTGGACTTCCTCTTCCTTTTCTTTTGGACCGCCTCGCTTGCCCTCCCACCCACCGTCTCGATGCAGCACATTAGTTTCATCGCTGAATTGGACCTCCTCATGCACGCAGTGAGCTCCCCCATCAGCTGCCTGTCTGTCAGTGTGAGGATGGTAATTCGGAAGGGAAGGAGGCTGGGGAACAGCTGCTCTCGCAACAGCCAATAATAATGCGAAAAAAAGAAAAACCCTAACCTTAAAAACCACAGAGATGAGGCTAAATTGGGAATATATGCTGCTTTCGCAGGCCCTCTCCTGTGAATTGTCTCCTCCCTGACAAACAGCTCATTGCATTTCCCATCATGCATCTGATCGGTCATTCAGAAACACAAAACACAAATAAGTCAAGTCGACCATCTGCTTGTTAGAGGCGGCTATAAAAGTGCCTGTTTGTAAGATAAACAATCAAATTCCTTTGACGGGCCACCTGAAAGGAAAATGGAATATTTTGTGTTATTTAAGTGGGGTTTCTGTCAACTATGAGATGAAGCTTGTCTTTAATTCATCACAGCAGCATACAATACTTGTGTTGTCCTCATTTTCTAAATCAATAATCAGCCCAGCATGCTTCATTAACAGTGACCAATCAGAGACAAGCTGGGGATCTCATTTTACAACATGAGCATTCTGAAGACATAAACCATCTGCTACTTGTAGGAACAGCAAAATCAAATTAATCCATTCTTATCATGCATTCAGATTTTAAAGCAATTAAAGATGTTCTCAGTCTAATCGCACACAGAGAAGTAGCTCGGTAATGAGGAGGGCAAACTCTAAGGTGAACTTTCCGGGGTTCTCAGCGCTGTGTTTGGAAACTTTACAAGTCTCGCACACTCCAGTGAGCCGTTAGCCTGTACAATACAGATGTTGGCAACAACAATGAATTTTTTATTAAGCATTTAATCATTGTGCAAACCCAGATTTTCCCATAGTAGGAGGCTCAAATTCAAAATGCAGGGATGCCAAATCATCCACAGCGTAATGTTGTTCTTTTTTAATATAAGAAATAAACAGCTGCCAAACAAGCGCAACTGGTTTTAAGATTATATAAAATCCAATGATGAACTAGGATGTTGAATTTACCTTAATTAAGCTGGGGGAGTTGTGCTTGCCCAGAATGCTAATTTGAGCTCAGATGTGGTGCTTTGGTAACCTCGGAGGGCTCGGCCATCAAAGCCGTGCAACCACAGCTTATTGCAGCATGATGCCGGCCAATTAAAGGTAAAATATGGACAGTTAAGGACAAATAAACAATATGGAGCAATGCTTAACTCTCACACTGACTTTTTCACCTGCAGAACTTACATGTGGAATATAACACGGTGTCCTTTCTTCACCATTCACACCTACGCAAAGAAAAAACTATTCTTTTTCTGTTTCTTTTGGACAAATATGATGATAAACCCATATTTTCTTACAAAACTTCTTAACCCTTTGCTAGATTCAACTATTTATTTGATACTTTTGCCAATATTTTCTGTAACAATGTCTGTTTGGGGGAGATGCGTAGAAGCTTCAACCTGCTTTGTTTCATATTATTATTGTTTTCACCATTACATATTGTTATTTATTGTTTCTCAGTTTACTTTTTTGTGTTATTTGTACATTTAAAGAATCATCTTCTTCAACCCTGTAAGGACTGATCCATAAAAAAATGGTAAGAGAAGCCCAGCTTTAGGGAAATAGGTCTTTATTTGGTCCTTTTCCAAAAATAACAAGCTCACTAAAATTTGGTAGGAATATTTATATATTTACTACATTTTATTTATTTATTTTTTTTTAACTAGGGTTCTGCTAGGGTTCTGTTGTACTTGGAACACAGTTGCTTGTCAGATGGTTGGTAAAAGAAGCCATTCATAACTTTCCATCCTTAAAACTGCTCATTCCTGACTCCTTTGATGCCACAGTGACATTCACAATGTGCATTTCTGGATTTGCTTTTGTCCATCAACAACCTGAAGATGAGAAATTGTAACATTAACTTCTTGGACGGATGTGGGTTTACTTTATGCACTGCTTCACGCGCTAGCAGCTGGATATATAAACGCCTTTCTAAAAGAATCAGCAAAGTAATGCAAGAAGACGTTATCAGAGGTTAAAAGAAAAAGAGACAAAGAGTCATATCTACCAAAAGTTTTATGTCTGAGATAAGGGTAAATGATGCAATAGCAGTAGATAAATGGCCGAGTAAACACTGACTTTTGCTAGTATTTACCCTAACTAAGTGCCAGACAAGTTTATTTCCAAGCTTTAAATAAATTTATTATAGTCGCAAGATTTGGCATTTAAAGGGTCAAAAGGCACAAAACCTGTTTCAACACTGCAATTCAAATGCAGGTGAGCTTCACCCACATGAGGAGCAAGTGGATATTTCTGACATTTTCATCCTGTTTTACTTCAGTCTCCTAAACTGAAACAGTAGCTCAGTATTTTTTTCCAGGAGAAACGCTTTGCTCATACGCATTGTTGTTGTTTTCCCTTCCTTTCCTTTCTTCTGCAGTGATTATTGTAATTATCTGGGCTATATTCAGAGTTTAGTCCCTCTCCATCCACCCCAGCACAATTTCCATGTGCACTCACATTTGTGGCCCCGGTTGAAATTCATGAAATCCCCCCAGCGCCGACGCTTGCTGGGCTGGCGACCAAGCCAAGAGCGCAATGAGCTCATTGTTACGCTTCGACTGCTGCTCTCGATTTCAGAGCTATCAACAGCTGTCGATCGAAGATGTCCTGGACCCCATCCATCAATCACAGGGCCCCATCATCAGGAGACAAAACAAATAACAGTCAGCCAAATGTACAGCCCAGAGTCAAACCAGGTGCAGCAAAACACCCAAATGCAAATGCAGGCATGACTCAATTTCAGGATGAAAACAGGGGCCTTTATGTCGTTGCTGACAGGCTGTTAGAAAGGATGAAAGTTCAGCAGTGCATAAAGTTTTTGTGCTGATTGTTGTGTGACAGTAGCACTGCCAGGTTGAGGGTTTGACACTCACTTTGGTCAGTCATGCTAAAAAGCAATGAGAGATGCTGCTGATAAGCTGCAACGGATCCACCGCTGCTAAAAACTAGATGAGAATCATTATTAAAAGAGGCAGATTCATTTGTTTGATAGGCTTCTTTACATAGAAATACAGAGCATTTCCATATCACAGATGCTAATAAAAGAAAGTGTAGTTGTGTGGTAGATGATGGATAAGCTCCTAAAACAAACCCCCTTTTGAGTCCACAACTCCAGGAAAGTGGATCACACAACTCCAGCACTCAGATCTTTACCCCGGCGTCCTGAATGTCGACAAACTGACTTTAAAATCCTGCCATTAGTTTTACTCCTGGTTTTAATTAAAGTTAAAAACTTGATTTGCAAAAACAACTTCATTCCTCGCACTGTAGCTTTTATTACATGCATTTTCTTCTCTTTACTTAACGTCTGAGTCTGAAGAAAGGGCTTTAGATCTTTGAATTGTGTATTTTTATGCTACTTGTACTACATGTGCCAGAACGGCCCGGGCATTTTTACATTTTTACAAACCCTACCTTTTATTTCTGAGGACATGCACAAAGGATACTTTAAGCAATGCAAATAACCCGAGTCAGCCATGATAAACAGCATAATGCTGCAGTAGAGCTGTACCGTTAGTGTTTACTGTGTTTAGATATGACTGACAGGAAGGAATTTTGACAGTAGAGTTATGCTAACAGCTAAATGATGATATTTTAGGATTAATCCAATGAAATTTTAGGCCCTGTGATCTTCACCAACATGGACCCTCTGCACCAAAAAGCAACTGTAATATTTAACATTGGTTCCTTTTTGCATTGATATACATGTTCTTGATTAAATTAAATTTTCTGCAGACAAAAATTGATGCAGCAAAAGAAGAGAAGACGAAGACTTCATGCTAGCAATGCAGGATTTCATATAAAGATCTGTTATTTCATGCTGTTTGATTGCAAAAAAGATTGATGTAAACATTCATTTAGCTTGAAACATGGTCTTTGTTTTTGCTTCTCTTCATGTTTTCAGTGAGTCGTGTTAATTATTTGTGTTCATTAGTTATTTAAAAGCTTTGATTTTATTTTAGTATCTGTCCATTTGAATGGAGAAAGACTAAAACATCCTCAAAGCTAATTTCATGATGTCCACTTAAAGACAAAAACAACTTTTTTCCCTTAGATTTGTTATGCATGTGTTGCTTCAGCATCTTTAGCACATTTAT
Source organism: Kiunga ballochi (assembly GCA_037177335.1). NCBI lineage: Eukaryota > Metazoa > Chordata > Actinopteri > Atheriniformes > Pseudomugilidae > Kiunga > Kiunga ballochi. Next base: position 2,195,007 of record JBAMIG010000006.1, read on the forward strand.
CCAGTTCTGCTGGAATTTCAGTACGATGCCAACCAATACCCTTTGACATACCACCATCATGGAGTTATTTCATTCTACCATATAAAGCGTAACAGTATCAGTTAACGCCACACAACATCTCCACTTCTGACTTTTTAGATTTTAGATTGGTTTTCACTTTTATCTGCTTTTTATGGGTCACAAACCAGGTATATCCAAGAATGCAGAAAACCACTAACATCACTCTATAGATCTTGCTAACAGCGTGTAGGTAAATAAATCATAACTCCACTTCTAACCCATTACCAGCCCTTATACCATCTGCTAGCATCAAAACTATATGACACAAAGATACATAATTAATAGTTAAACAACAATCTAATTAAAGCGGACAAACTGGAGGCTCCTGCCATTACGGAGCTATAATTATGGGCAAAATTTTAAGCTAGAATGAAATATTTAAGCAGGAAAATTATCTTTCACTCTGCAGTCTTGAATGCATTAATATGGATATGTGAAGTGCATTCAAAGTGGGACCTACAAGAAGTAATTTTCCTTCATCAAAGCAGTAAATAATTGTTAAGTTTGTTGCTGTGCCATATGTGCAGCCTCGCTGGATGAGAAATGCAAAACAGCCTTGCACCTTTAACAGACTTTTGCCTTTTTTCCCGTACTTTCCGTTTCTGCAAACACGTGAAACATGTCAAGGAGACCCTGTGTGTTTCCATCAGCCCGCCAGCTGCTTCATGTTTGCCTACCTGACCCTTGTGATCCCCATTTCTATTAGTTACATCTCTTCCACATATAGGTGCGTTGTGCAAAAGCCTTTCCTCTTGGTTTGACAATATGAGTGGAATTTGTTGCAACACTCGCAGACGTGCATACATAGAATGTAACATGATGTTTCCCTGAAGGCCAATCCGTTCCTGTGTGCAGCAAACACAGATTCCAGGCCGCCATCAAAATCCAAACAAGATCCGTCAGCAATTAAGGGAGCACGGGAGGACATTAGAAAGACGAGCTGCTCTCCGGCCTACATTCCTGCTCCCAGCACAGCGGGCAGTGGGATGTGTCTGGCATGGAGGCACTCATGGAAGACCCACACATACCCTGGGTCATCTATATTCCACCCATGTTATGGCAATATTGATATTGGCAGGCAGGCGGCTGATATTGGGTACGTAATGATGCAATTAAAACAGGAGCCATTTTACTATTATTGGCAAGAAACCCCTCCACCTCCCCACCTCCACCCATTTTAGGAGGCAAATATGATTTGGAAGCAACGCAGAGAGAGCCCAGTCGTAATAAAGGAATTTATCTTGTCATATCAATGACTTTTTGGTTCATCTGTTAATGCAGTTTATTAGAGAAAAAAGGGGGAGGGAACCTTTTTGTGTTGGCTGAGATATTTACATAAATCTATGATGCATGCACTGGTCTGTGTTATCCTCAAATCCCGCAGTACATCGCCATAATTCACCTTGCAACAAACCATTGAGCCGAGTCTTATGTTTTGCTTAACTGCACTCAAGTTGAGAATCAAATATATAACGAGGAGGAAATGCTTGTTTTATCCATTATTGAAGTCATCTGCAAGATATGAGATCTGAAAAAGAGCCCAGAATGAAAGAAAAATGCAAATCAGTCCAATAATATTGGTTTATGCACAGGTTATATACCTTGGATATAAAAGACCTGAGTGTTTTTAGAGCCATATGTTGCTTCTTTGTTCCAAGTGGGGAGATGCATTCATGTCACTTATGTTTCTGATTAGCAAAATGATTTATGCCACAATCACTCAAAAATTCAGACAGCGAATGTGAAAATGCTTTGTGACTCCACCAGATGTGCACAATAAAACAAGATTCCCATTGTAATCTGGGGTACTTAGTTTATATGAAGCTAATATAAGGCACACTCGGATGTGGCAAAGTCACTCTTTTTAAAATTTGACTATAAATGATTGGAAATAAATTGTGTGTTTTATGCTGGATGGCATGAGTGGGTTGATGAATTAGAAACAGTTTTGTACCCTGACTTATCTACAAGACAAACCTGGTGGAGATCACAGGGATTAATTGCTTCAGAGGTGTGGAACGGCGCTTTCTCATTCTTCCCTCCATATTCTGTGCCTAAACAATGATTAATCACCCTTTAACTATTCTCCAGAGGATGCCAGTATTTGCCAAGTCTGGCCTTATCCACCGAAATCCGCCTGTGCAGGTTGGGGAAGGTACTTGCCAGGTACAGCGAAGGCAACCTGTCCTCATCCGTTATCAGATTAGGGAAGTGTCAGGGAGCAGACGCACAGGAGCAACGCTGTTGTTCTTCACATGGCCCAAACCGCTTCCCACCAACACCCTCCTTTTTTTTAGTTCCTCTCCTCACATCTCTAACATGGACTTCTACCTCACCTGCCTCGGCTGCCGCTCACTCCACAACCGTCAGTGCTGTCAACTGTTCCCAGCCAATCAGGAGGCTGCGCTGTTCTGGCAGCATGCAGGGCTGCTGATCTGCAGCCAGCAGTGAGCGCTGTGGATCAGATCATGTGACTTCTGTGGAGAGTAAAGCATGCCCTTCAACAAAAAAGGCCTTAAATCACTGTAAATCAGTCATAGACTTTAGGGTAAAGCAACATATGCTTGGTTTAAATGAAAAATTAATAAAGATATTTCCTCCTGTACCCTGTTTTTAATCATAAAACTTTGATTTCAGGGAGTCAAGCAGGTGATGAGAGGAATCACAGAGATCGCTTCCATCCTGCAACTGAGTTCATGATCCTTACTAAGTCAGATGTCCATCACGGCAGTGCAGATCAATCCAAATATCCATAGTATCAATACTAAGCTGGTGTCAGAATCCTCTGACCACGGTTACCATGGTGATGAGGTTTTCTTGCAGAGGATTTTGAACCTGAGCCCAAACCTGAATAAATGAGTTAAATTTAGATTAAAAATATGCATAAAAATGCAAGAAATGTGGAAAATGTGAATATAAATCAAAACAAGCTTTTGAATCTAAAGGTGCCCACATCCAACTATCCTGTCACCTTTAGCAAGCCTTAGTCCAGGCTTCTGCAGATGGATGGACAGACCCAGCACAGATAGATACCCTACTCGGATCAATCACACTTCCAGTTTCTCAACATGTGAAATAAGTTCAACACCTGATTTTTTTTTTCTGTTAGCAACAGAACTTAAAAAGTTCTTGATGGATTTTGATAAAATTTTCAGGAAATCTCAGTGAATGGAAACGGAACAAGTGATTAGATGTTGGGAGGGATCTGGGTCACCTGGGAACGCCTCGAAGATAAGCGATGGATGGATGGATGGATGGATGGATGGATGGATGGATGGATGGATGGAT
>JBAMIG010000006.1:2231682-2246596 GCA_037177335.1 Kiunga ballochi
AGTCAGAGGGTAGAGCCTGAGGGTGGAGTCAGAGGGTAAAGTCAGAGGTTAGAGTCAGAAGGGTGGAGCCTGAGGGTAGAGCCTGAGGGTGGAGCCTGAGGGAAGAGTCAGAGGGTAGAGCCTGAGGGTGGAGCCTGAGGGAAGAGTCAGAGGGTAGAGCCAGAGAGTGGAGCCTGAGGGTGGAGCCAGAGGGTGGAGTCAGAGGGTGGCTCCACCCTCTGGCTGTAACTGTGCTGTAACTGTGTAACTGTGCTCCACCCTGCTCCTCTGCACAGTTGGCGTGCCCACAGTGGAGCTCTGCAGCCACACTGTCCTGTCCTCCTCAAACTGTCTTTAGTTGCAAACGTAGAGGCTTTCCTGCTGTTACTGGACAAATGAAAGTGTTACATGTTACAGCCTCTTTTTCAGAGAACAGCCAGAGCTGCTAATAAAAATAATTAAAATGACACCTATTATTTATAATTTATTATTATTATTTTCAATATTATTATTTATAATTTTTTCTTTATTATTATTATTATTATTATTATTATTATTATTATTATTAATAATATTAATATTATTATTATTATCATTGCCATTATTGCACGGTAAAAAAAAGCATTTATATTAATGTAGATGACAAGAAAACAAATTGTGTAGATCTTTTAAGACCTAAACTTAAATATTTCTAAACACAAAGATTAAACATGGCACAGGAAAGAAACATCACTGCTAACATTTAAATAAATAGACATGAAGTAAAACATAAAACAATACATAACATAGGCCATCAAGATAAAATCCCTCATTTGTGTCGCATGTGTGTGTGTGTGTGTGTGTGTGTGTGTGTGTGTGTGTGTGTGACATGTATGTTCTTCAGAAAGTAAATAAAAGCTTATGAACAGAAAGAAATGTTAATCAAATGTAGGACAATAGATGTGACACTAATCTGCATTCAAGCAATTATGAAGCCCCACAAGTCAAACACAAACTTTTTCCTGCTTCTAGACAATTTTATGATTTAAATTTAGAAACCAGATGCTGTTTTAAATTAGTTTTAATTATTGAATAGGGTTGGTGATATTTCCACAACTCATTGGTGAGATACCTCAGCAAAAAATTTTTCCAACTTTAAGAAATGAAATTTAATTAAAAGCTTTTTCCAGACATTGCTAAAACTTGACTTTACAATATTTTCATTCTTGTGTTTTAAATACAGTTATATAAATAAAAGGAAAATGTTGCATTCAGGGGCAACTTGTTTTGTGAGATTAAAAAGCAGTTAATGGTAATAAATTAATTGCAAAGATTTTCATTAATTAGATTGATTTTTGCAATCAAGTCCCACCCTATAAATAAATAAAGGAAAAAATGTCTCCCCTAATTAATTGAAACTCTTGTGAACCGTACATGTTCACACTTTAAATATAGAACAAGAAGATCCTTGCATCTGTGCAAACTGGAAACAGCTTTCATAAGACCTTCCAGGGCAAGCCTCCCACTCCTGCTGCCTCCAAAAACACCTGCCAGTCAGCATCAAGTGGGGTCAAATCCCAAAGGGTGTCTGCAGGATAAAGCATCCTGCAGTCATGATGTATGAATGATAGACAGGGGGAGGGGATGAGTTTTATATCCTAATATAACAAAATACAATCAAATGAACTGATAATTAGAATGAAAAGAAAAAAACCTGTAATTATCTCTTAAAGGACTAGGACTTCAGCTGATGGGAGGTAATAGCTGGTTATGGAGGATAATGTGGTCACAATGTTGTTTATCTGTCAAGAGAGTTTGATCAACTCATAAGTACAACTTACACATAATTAGTAGCTTTATGTCAGACGCTCGGCTTGGTGGTTGTTGTCTAATCAGTAAATGCTTCATTTCTTTCAAGATAAAAATATCTTTTTATTTAATTGTTTGGTATCAGAAATAGCTTCACATCCAAATCCTGATCCAAATGTAACATCTTTTAATCTGTAAATTCAAATAGCAGCATCTGACCTATTTGTCAGCCAATAATGAATGTAACATGATTATTCTGTTAAGACTCTGCCTCATATTTTCGATTTGGTTTTAAAACAGCATGCTTTGAATTGTTGTGAGTAATTCATGTCACAAAAGCGTTCTGTTTTTGTTTTTTTTTTAGTTCAGCCCTTTTTCTTTCTGTTTTTATTTACTGTCCTACTTTTCCTCTTTAGCCATTTACCTACCTCCTCTGCTGTTTAGCAGAACAACATTTTAACCATATTTAATACAAATTTTGTAGAAAGCTAAGTGAAGCATCTTGTTTTTAGTATGTAATGCAAAAGGGTGTGTTATCCCTTTTGCATTTTGGCCCAACAGAGGAACTTAACCCCAGCAATGATTTACTGTGTGAAGCCCTTTGAGACGACTTAGTGATACTGGGATATATAAATAAAATGGATTTGAATTAAATTGGTTGCCAGTTGACTGTGGCCTCACAGCAAGAAGGTTTGCTGGTTTGAGCCTCAGCGGGAGGAAGGTCCAACCAGTAACCTTTCTGTGTGGAGTTTGCATGTTCTCTACGTGTTAGCGCGGGTTCTCCCCATGTTAGCGTGGGTTCTCTCCGTGTTAGTGTGGGTTCTCTCTGGGTACTCCAGCTTCTTCCCACAGTCCACAGACATGCACCTTGGGGATAGGCTGATTGGAGACTCTAAATTGCCCATAGGTGTGAGTGTCTCTGGTTGTTTGCCTTTGTGTGTTGGTCCTGTGATGGACTGGCGTCCCGTCCAGGGTGAACCCCGGCTCTTGCCTGATGTCAGCCGGGATTGGCTCCAGTGCCGCTTATTGGAAGTCCAGACGTAGCCTCATTTCTACTCAGCATCTTTGTTATCTAATGGAAACACAGAGAGAACAGTTCTTGACAGAAGTCAAAGGCAGATCTAAATAATCTACGGGACCCATAGTTTTTCCTATTACCGAAAAAACCTTGTGCAAAACGTATAATTTAACCAGCTCTGTTGAAACAGCAGAGTTTGATGCTTTAGTATTAGATTTGGCATTGGTTTAATAACCTTCCCCTCCTCCCTCCAGAATCTGACAGCTTTCCACAATCTGTGACCAAGTTTGCACCCTGAGGAAGTTCATTAGTTGTGGTTGAATGATGTGGGAAGGACAAGTAAGCTGGACCTTGTCTCCAGCATCACATATTTATTTTAAAAAGTAGTCAATCTGGAAATAACTCACATTTTCACGGTTACCAAACCAATAAAAAAAGGATTTTGTAGTATGGAAGTTTCTGTAATGCAGCCTCTGGTGATTAGTGAGCCAATCTGTCAGCTGAAGCACCTCAATTTAAAACTCTGTGTTGGAAATCATCCATTTCACTCAAAAGTGTGTTTGTGCGAGACACTAAAGTTGTTGTAATTCCAGGGCTGCTGTTGTCTGACTGACTGCTGACCTTGCTGGAAGCTGCTGAGCTGAAAAGACTCGTAAAACAAAACAGATAAACAATACATCACATTACAACTATCAGTCTGGTGTACATTCTGTGCAATTGTGTCTGTATGTTGGAAAGCGTGTCACAAAAGACGTTTGAAGGCAAACGGAGTGAGTTAGAGGTGGAATGAACGAGCAGCTGTGGCAATATTTCCAATATTTCCTCCCTCTGAATGCAGCTTCTCGGGCCTTTGAGGAGCAATCAAACATCCGGAGATGGTTGCAAGATTCTCGCTTTAAGCCACAAGGTTTTTATTTGAGAAAGAATACCTTCTGTTCGGCGGATTTGCAGCCATTTCATTTGAATGCATCTGTTTTTAAGGTAAAACAGAGAAAAGAGGGGGAGTGAGAAAAAACAAACAGGAACAAAAAAAAAGGGAAAAATGTGCTATTGAACAGAGCATGTTTGTGCATCATATTGTGCTTGATGTAATGTAGGTCAGTGTTCTGCACAGCACCAGATAAGACACGGGGAACAAGTGTTGTGTGTACTTACAAGCAAATATCTGTCAAAATAGCAATTGACAGATCTACAAGAGCCTTCTCTCTCCCTCTCTCGCTCTCTTTTTTCTTTTTTTTGGCTGGGGAAGTGTTTCCTTCGTCATTAGCATTTTTGAAAAAAGGGCCAGAGATTTGGGCCTATCTGCCTCCACTCGCTGCTGCAAAGCCAGTCTGGCCCAGGTTGTTATCTGTGCACTACAGAGGTGCAGCTGTTTAGCAAATGGATTTGCAGATTTTTAAAGGGAGATGAGGAGGGGAAAAAAGAGGGGGAAGAATCAGGTATTCACAGCAACCCTCCTCGCGTGCATGTGTGTGTGTGTGTGTGTGCGTGCAGACACGGGTGTGCACGAATCTGATTGCTTAAAAATCTTTTCCTTCTGTTTTCTGAGGCCCACATTATTTTTGGAAAAGACATTAAACACAAAAAGCATGAAAAATGCTTATTCTCTCTTTCTTTGCTCTTCTTTTATTCACTTTCCAGACTCCCGAGGGGCCTTTGGTTTCCCTGAGCGCGCGCCATCGCCACTCCGGTTTCCTAACTGGACTGGACTGGGAGTGGAAGGAGGAACGAATGCGGCGCTTTAGGTGGGGATGCTGCTGTCTTCAACACAGCTGCTGGCAAGTGCATCTCTTTTGTCTAATGCAATCCTAGCAAGCTTGACTCCCTTACACACACACACACACACACACACACACGTGGAGGAATTCTGGCTTCAATCAAGGGCCCCCATGGGAAAAAGAAAAGGGCCCTAAGCCATTGGAGACACTGAGGGTGGTTGGCTTTCATAAGTAGGGTTATGTACTGTATGCATGCACACTTTCACACACCTCTTCTAGCAAACACTAATGGACACACACATGCAAATACACACCCTGCTGCAGCCTCATCCTCTACCAGGAGGTGTCGTATGATAAAGCAGAGGATGCAAAGGAGAGGCGAACGTGATGCTCGCAGAGAAATAATGAGACTTCACACACACACACCTGGTTCAGAGAAAGTGTGCAAACTATTGCAAGTTTTATTTTATTTGAAACTTTTTAAAAGAAAACCGGGATAACCGGGAATACAAGTATAAAAAACAGCATTAAGAGCTTTACATAAAATATGTCTGGCTAAACAGTTTGGTTCTGCTTTAAGTGGAGATGCACAAAGTAGTGAGTTTTAAACAGCATGTTTATTAAGACATCTTTAATCTTTATTGAGCATAAAATGTAATGCACATCTTTAAGTTTATTAATGCATATTTTAGTGAGCAATGAATATTGTACCATCTGTAGGAGCAACAGTAAATCAATCCATGCATGTAAGTTATTCATGCTGTCACCCAGCCTTCCCACTCATCCATTCTACTTAACATACCCGGAATTTGTCGGCTTCGAGTGTTTGCCTGACTCTGCTTGTATGCTCACACTCTGTTTTCTCTTCAGCTTCGTGTTTAAGAGCCTTTACTAACTCAGTGATCATTAGCGTCTCATCTCGTCCTGGTTAACTCCACCCATCCCAAATATAAAGCTAATTAAAGTAAGTGGAAGAATGTTTTTAACCTCTATTTTGTGCATTACTCAGGATAAACGACGTACCTTTTTGTTTGTATTTATTCATCTGGATCTATAATACATTCATTTACTTTCACTCGAGATGGTAAAATGGTGACAGCTGGAGTGAGGCTGTGTGTGTGTGTGTGTGTGTGTGTGTGTGTGTGTGTGTGTGTGTGTGTGTGTGTTCGGGGGGAGATTCTATTCATATTCTTCTAAATAAGAAACCACTGTGATTACAGAGTTCATACAGATTCCACTTCACTGTTCAGAGTTTACAGTGTATGAATGTGTTTTAGTGACATTTGTGACCATCCAGAGCATTTTCTCCTCCATATCTGCAAAGTAAGGCGCATTAACTGGGCTTTCCCTTCTCCCCAAATGAATCTTTATGTAACTTGAATGCACTTTTGCAATCTTAAACACAGCAGCTGTTTGTTGCTTGTTTGACAAACTCCACAGTTGCTTATAAAAAGCAGACGTAAGTGTGTGTGTGTGTGTGTGTGTGTACCGTGAGCCACAAAATGCTGTGAAAACACCGGCAGGGATTAACCTGCCAGAAAGTTTAGACTGCATGTAGAAAGTACAAATACATTGATGCCGTGGCACCAAACTCACTCGTGCGCTTTATGATTCTGTAACCCGTCACACAAGGTGTGTCGCTTGTTTTTAGGAAAACCGGATAAAACAGACAACCTAGTAACCCTAAGAGGAAATAGAAACATACAGAAGAGCTTAGGATGGAAAGTGTAAGATGCATAGTGCTGTAGTGTGACAGACTTTTCTCTAAAGGCCTGTTTCTAAAGCCCTTATGGGATGTTATTTTCAGACGCTGACAAACGTCACCACCTCCATGCCAACATTGTGTTTTATCCTGTGGAGTTTATAAGTCAGTTGCAACCGTCCAAAAACACCAGAAGAAGAATCAAACCACAAAGTTTTTCGCTGCTCTCCACGTCTTCTGCATCTTCTTTCTCAGCTGAATCTGATATTTGATATCTGTCATTGGGATGCGTTGCCAAGGTAACCGTCTCTGGCCACAGAACCAGCAGCTCGGTCAGCCGCAGCTGTTAACATTCGTTCTGAGTCTCTGTTGCTTCGTTGTAAAATTTAAGCCGCCGCTGTGGTTTAAAACAATCATGCTATCTGACTGGAACTTTTTTATAGGTGTCCTTTCACTTTTTATCACCGCCTTGCAGGAAATCAGTATATAGTATTTACATGGGCCTGCTATAAAAGCATATTAATCCACAGTAAGTGGTTAAATGTGTTTGGCTTAAAAGTACAGAGGTTCTCAACCAGGTTTATGAGACATCTAAGATCGATCTGGATCCCTGAATATTCTGGATACTACAATCCAGAACAGGAAAAATAGGAGATTTTTGGACTTTCCATCAATGCAAAAGAAAAAAGTTAAGATGTAAACATGCTAAATCAGCACAATAAAAACAAGACACTGCGGATTCATTATTAAAGCATGTAGGAATCTGACACATGAGATGAAGGACTAGAACATGGTGGGAATCAGGTCTACGCTCTCACTGTGCTATCCAAGTTTGTGTTTATGTCTCTGGTGTTTTATTGTGAAATGTGTAATGACTTTTATCTTGAAAAGGGCTTTATAAAAAAATATTTACTTATATTGTCAGTTGTGACTTGTGTTGTTCTGGATGAAGACAAGAGTGTGTTTAATATTAACCTCAATATCAAACTCGCTATCAAACTTTTATAAATATAAAAATAATATATATTAATTTTTAGTACATTATAAAAAATTGTATAATAATAATAATAAAAACATTTCTTTTCCAACTGAAAATGTATTCTTTTTTAATAAATTATATATAATATAATAAAATAATCTATAAAAACTAGAAATTTATTGAAATATAGTATGTTTTCAGTTGGAAAATATATGTTTATTATTATTATTAATATTATTACAGATTTTTTTTAACCCTGCAATGAAAAGCCTCTTAAGTTATGTGTCCACTGGATAACTAACCTGCACTGATTTTGCCTCATTTTGAATGTTAACAATGTGGTTTACGGTTGTTTTGGAGGTGCCATTGTTTTTCTATACGGCTACATCCCATCAATCCGCAGGCGAGAGGCAAGTCCCCTGGACAGGTTGCCAGTCCATCACAAGGCCACACTCTCAAAGTGACCCATCAACATAGCATGCATGTTTTTGTATGGTGGGAGGAAGCTGGAGTACTGGGAGAGAACCTACACATGCAAACCATGCAGAAAGACCACTGTTCCTCCCTTCCCCCCAGATGAGACTCAAACCAGCAACCTGTTGATGTTTATCATGTTTTGTCCTGAGTAAATGATTCGCTTTATCATATCAGGTTTGTTTATTGTTGTCGTTATTGCATAAGGTACCCATGAAACTGAGTTCATTTGCCTCCTACACGGCAGGATGTGATGATGATGCTCAAATGGCATTTTGTGCAGCTTTGATTTGCAGCCATCAGGTGTGTTTCTCTACTTAAACAGAGAAGCAGCATTAAAACCGCAGTACTTCTGGATCAGGAGGGAAAGTTCCTCTTTAAATCATGATTTGATTTTGACATCGGTGGGACCTAAAAGAATCACATAAAAGTCCCTGAAAGACATGTTTATTGCACCTGATAGGTGTTAATTACATCATCATGTAATTGAGTACATAGAAAATCTGAAGAAGCAAAAGTTTATCATGCAAAATTTTGCATTTAGATAAAAATAAAGATTTTTTGTTTGTTTTGCGGTCTCTAATGAACAGAGGATAATTTTACTTGAGGATTTCTGTATTTTTATGAGTTGAAAACATCAGTTGGCATATTTCTTTCTATCAGTAGCGTCCAGACAGCAAAGCAGGCTGTTGTCATCAAAATCAATATAGAGATGATAGAGTTCTGTAATTACAGAAACCGTTAGAAGACTGAAACACCACACAGAACATCATCATTTTGTTTCAATCTGCATTATTTTAGATCATTTTTAGTTTGATTTAAAAGCCTGTTTATAAAGAACCACTTTACTGTACAGTATTACATGGTGACCAGGTCAGTTCTACATTATGACTCACACAGGACTGATGCTCACCTGTCTCAGCATCGTCTCTCTCCGGACCAAACGTCTTACTTTTACTTATTGCCTTTTATCAACTTATGAATTAATATTACAGCTGTAATTTTCTAACTGTAACTTAAAGGAGCTTTACCTGCTTCTGTACAGTTTCGAATGATGAGTGAAGGGAACAGTTTAGTTTAAACGGTGAGCCGTGGGAAGTTTTTACGGATGTTTCCCACAGTTTTCCCTGTGGGAAACACTCCTGCTCAACATGCATGTGATAACGTGACATCTTAGACTTGTGCAGGGTTCTCCAGAGAAGCCGTGTCTATCAACGTAGGGATTCGGTTTCAATAAATGGCTGCTAAATAATTTTGTTTTCTTTTTAATCCCAGCTGTCGACTCGACGGCCGTGATGTTCTGTTTATAAGATCTGTCGTGCACACGTTAGCTGCTATGCTATGCTAGTTAGCATTAATAGCTTCCACCAATTAAAAGGCCAGGACTTGTAGGTGTGTGTCCTAAATGAGTTATTTTTAAAAACTAAAATTACCTCTCTAATGCATTATATTTTACATAAAAATTGATTAGTTTTTTTATTTAAATGTTTGTCAATTCAGGAAGTAGAAATACAGAAACAATGAGCGTTCCTGGTTATGTTTATTCTGCATGGTGTTGGTGTACGTGATTATTTTAGGTCTGCCTGGCAAAGCTTACAAAAGACTCAACTATTTACACAAATAGTTACTCAAAATGACCCCAAATACCTGCTTTATTAAGGAGCTGCTTGCTGCTGCATTGGTCAACATTTTGTTGTTATTTGTCTATTCGATGGGAATAACACGCACAGCGCCCACTATGGGAAATAAGGAATAAGCAATAGTTATCATAGCACTATATAATCTTTAACGGACTAGAATGAGAAAAGATGATCCAGTCAGAGAAGAGAAGCTGTATTTAAACCTTCTCTGTGAATAGGTGAGGTTTTGTTATTGTGTTGTTTCTTACCTCCTCTGTCAGCTAATAAATGGTAAATGGACTCATATAGCCCTTTTCTGGTCATGTTTAGCCCTCAAAGTCCTTTACAAGAAGATATTACATTCACTTATTCACGCGCTCATGCTACTCTGATAGGCACAGGAAGCATCAGTGTCTTGCCTAAGGACATTTCGGCTTCGTTCAGACTATAATAAATGCGACTCAGGTGAGACTTTTTCCTGACGATGGAAAGCGGCCGAGTCAAATCGGATTTTTAAAAAAATGTTCTTGTTAAGAAAAAAGTTTAAATGGCAGCGTTTTATTCTGCATCAGCTCTAAACCAGATACATTTTCAGCTTTTTTTCCACTCTATGCGGACTTTTCACTCTTTCCTCTCACACCTTTGTCCATTTCCACGTCTGTATTTCTAAACATGCCATGCAGCGACGCTCTCTCCTTCCCCTGAGCTCATCCCTCCTAAACTCCCTGAAGTGTTTATCTGCCAAAATACCTTTGACCTTTGGCTTTGACGCTGTAAAAAGTCAAAGCGATTATTAAACCTCTGGGTGCCTCTCAACAATTACCTGTTCTCAGACTGATGAATGACAGCATGCAAGCCTATGCAGCAAGAAAATTACTTCAAGTGAGCGCTACCAGCAGTTTCATCGTGTCAATTCTTAATTTTTCTGGCGAGAAATGACATTGATAAAGTTCAAATCAACAGATGCACCACTTTGCATTTGTTATCAGTTTAACAGAATGGGCCATTGTGTTGATAAATGCTTAAATGATTTAAACGTAGCTTGGGGTACAGTAGGTATTTTTTGTAATGATTAAACTCGCTTCCAAAATTAACAAAGAAATCTATTCAAATAGAGGAGAAGAGGTGTGCAGGTGCCTCTTAATGTTATTCATCTTCTCCTTTGCTGAGCCATTAGTGGTTTTTGTCTTCGCCCAACTATTGCGTAGGCGGCCAAGCTAACAATTAAACTATTGTTGAGACAATTGAGAACTGATAAAACTGTGTTTAGGTGGTGTAATATTCAAATGTCGCTATATATAATTACTATTAAATCATTTAACCTCTCTGATGTTTGCTGCTGCTGGGGCTGGAGCGCTACCTCAAATGAAAGTTGATGAACCCTGAGATGTCAGAGTTGTGAGAAAAGTGGATTCTTTAATAGATTATAATGAAGATGAATTTTAAAAGTTTAGATTTCACCTTTAAAAAGTTAGCTCCAGTTTTCCACTTTGCTCTGTGGGCAGCAGGAGATCAGGTGTACCGCCTTTTTGCAGAGCGGGTGACAAATGAGTTGCAGTGAAAAAGGCTTTTTTGGCCTTCATCAGTTCCTCTAACAGATGCCGCCTGTCCACGTGCACCTCCACTCTGCCAGAAATATCAGGCTGGGAATTAGGAGAAGCGATGTATAATTTAACTGAACAAGTGACAGTTCATATGCTGCTGCAGCAAAGAGCCACAAAAGGAGTGCAGCTCCGGTGCTGGAGATCCAGGCTCGCCTCAAGCCATCGCCTCCTCAAAGGAGAGTAGGAAGGAGGAGGAGGGGGGGTGAAATGAGGAAAGAAAACACCAACATGGAACACACACATACACACACTTCACTCTTGCTCTCTGCTGGAAAGAGGAAAGAAGAACCTCCAGTGTGGCATAATGACTTTTCAGGGAAACAATAAGAAATAAATACCTTGGAGCTCCTCTATTAGTCAACACTTACAGATCGTTTTTTCCTCCCTCTCTCTCTCTCTCTCCTTCTCTCTGCCCCTCTGCCTCCTTCTGACTCTCTTGCTCTTAATGAGCCTCTTGTTGGAGAGGTAACGGACCGCTGCTCTGCTCCACGTCGTTCACGATGAGGAGACCGTTAGCTGTAATCACGCAGAGGCTTGAGATGGAGGGAGCATGGATTAGCTACTTTACCGCGTGTGGAGTGTTTAACATGGCACCCGACGCCGTGCTCCTTCCTGTCTTCACTAGACAAACACTAGCTGTCATTAATTCCATTTGCTTATCACAATCGTCCTCCTCCCTCCTCTCTTTCTATCTTCCACCCTATTCATCCCTCCAAATGCCTTCAATTTGGACCCTTTATCCCTTTTTTTTTCCTTTTTTATTCATGCGTCAGTGCAAATTATTGCAGCCCGCTGTTTAGAATTACTAGGTAAGGAAGCTAAATGAAGATGAAGAATTGGAAAATGTTTCCAGTTGGAAGAATGTTGATTACCCGGGCCGTGGTCCTGGAGGATTCCCCACTATTTATCCTCATATTTTGGGCTGCCTCTCCCTTTCTGCTCCTCTCCATGCTTCTCCTGGGGCCTTAGAGAAGCAGCTTGCACTCAGCACTGCCAAAAGAATTTATTAGAGCAAATGGTATTGTAAGCCCTATGGAAGGCATACCTTATGTGAAGATTTAAAAGATATTAGGAGGATGGCGCAGGCGGGAACCCAGGTGTGCTTGGTAATAACCATTGTTTTCAGTGTGTGCATGTGCACGAGAGCCTGTGTGTATTTACGTGTGGTTTAGTCGCTGTGTTTATAGAGCTTCTGCATGCAAAGACAAGAGGAGGCGCATAATGAAGCAAGACAGCAGAGCAGACTGCTTCTGGTGTGTACATACAGCACATATTTTCACTATAAACCTGTGGAGAAGCTTAAGAAATCTGCATTAATGCCCCTTTATTCAAACAGCAAGCCAGAACTCAGAGTATTTGTTTTATTACTTCATATGTTCATCGTTCACTGAGGAGATAGCTGGTTTATTCCCAACCCTCCCAAGTTCAGGTCACGATGTTCTGATCGCAATGTGTTCCTCGCTTGTCTGCCGCTGTGGATGAGAGACTCTGCTGGGTGTAGTTCGTTACTCTTTCTGTAGCCATTCAGGATCGTACCGCCAGGGTATCGGCTGCTATCAGCTTCAATACGAAGGTGTAACAAAGATAATAGATCATAATAAACATAAAGTACAAATTGGAAGCATGGAAATTGTGAAATTAAGTCCAATTAAAAATGGAAACGCTCACATTTACATAAACAAACACAAACACGTTTATATATAAGGACATATACACATACATGTGTGTACAAATATATACACAAATACACAAGCGCACACTTGAGCAAGCATCTACATGTTGATCAAAAGTTGTACAAAAAGTACAGCGATGAGAGGATATACGAGGATTTAGTGCGTTTGGTTGGTTAAAGGCTGTAAACACGAGGCTTGATGTGGATGTGAACATCCTCGCGTTCTGTCTGCTGAGGAGCCTTTAGCATCCTGATGGCTGCTCATTTCATCGTGTCTTTGATTTGGGACATAAAATGTCTTCCTGAAGGCAGACGTTTAACCAATCCGTGTCCAGAGTGTGATGTATCCTGATGAACTCAGTATTTTTTAAGGTACTGCAGGCAACCCGCAATCTGCTGGGTGACCTGTATGACCCCTAACCAGCTCTTTTCTCTGTGATGCACAGAAAATCACAGAGGCAGGAGATCTGTGCAGCTGGGAGGACACCAGAAACCTCTTAGTTATGTTATTCTTACCAAGAATCCGACCAATAAAGTCTTTTCTGGGCCTTCTTAGCATCATTGCATTTCCTTTTCTTGGGCAAAACCTAAATATCACAACAACTGGGAATGGGAACACCTATGAAAAACATCTCAGGTATCGCTAAAATGTTTTTATGCTCTTTGTATGTTTTTTTTTTTTTTTTTTTTTACTATTTTGGACATAGAGTTAAATCACAAAAAGGGAAATGGGAACACTTTTTCATATTTATGCATCTCCAAGCGTGATCTACAGGTCACATGACCAGTTTGTTTCAGGGAAACATGGTGCCAAATGAAACGTCTTCTGATGAATTAAAAAGAGGAACCAGGAGAAAAGCTTTGAAAAGGCAAATCTCCACAGAAAGCAGAAAATAGATACACTAAGAAGCTGCCTTGTAAGAGTTTAATCTTTCTTTGCTCAGTCCAAAGTTTGGTTTCCTGTTTTATTTTGTAGTGTTCCTTGCATTTCCTGTTTCCTGCTCATTAGTTCAGCTGGTTTTAGCGATTCATTCTTTTGTTTGGTTCTTCGTGTATTTATGCCCCTGTGTTTTCTGTTCCTTTGACCCTCCATTATTATATTTATCCCCAGTGGTAACTCTCTTGTGTTCAGTTTAAATCGTTTTTTTTCTGCACTCCACCTGCATCCGATTCCTGCATTTCAGTCCACACCTCAGAAATTGTGACATACTGTAATGTTAAGCACTTAAAGAGCCCATCTGTCCCCTAATTAGGAGTTTTAAAAGGTTCGATCAAACACATGATGTTCTAATATGATACTTTCTGATCCACCTGCACAAAGATGGGACATTATCATTCCACTTAGGAATGACTCGCATTGTTCCGAACCAGAGCTGAAGCTTCATCTTGGAAAAGTTTCACTGCAACTTGTTTTTATTTATGACTATGATCCGGGCTCACATGATACAATAATTGAGGGTAAAGTTGGCTTTTGTACAAAGTTTCTCATTATTTCTATGCACTTTATTCCATTTTTAAATTGATTTCTGTCTTTGAACGTATTAAAGAAAGTGTTTTCTCTTTTAAAGACAAACCGTGTCCATTGGAAAAAAATCCATTTTAGCCTGAAAAACTAAACTTGTAATGATTTCAGGTTCCTGTGCCGGCTGGAGCTGTTTTGGTGCTTAAAATGCGTATTAGTGTAGTATGGTAGCAACACCTTACCCACATTATGCAGCTCAATTATTGCATGAGCAACACCTGCAAAACAAATTTGGCATTCAAATTTGCTAAGGATGATCAAACAACGCCGAAACACTGTCATTATTTCTCCCTCATATACGGCAGTGAGGGGAAAGGAGGAAAAAAAAAAAGAGACTTTTTGGGGAGGTGGGGGGATGCACTGAATTAACTATTCAGCTGGAAGCAAACTTCATTTTATAGGTTTCATTCACCTCATTTCCCAAAGTGTATTTAACTGCCATCGCAAAAAACAACAAAATAAATCGATTTGGATCCACAAAATCTCACCTGCCAGGAAGAAAATAAATAAAAATAAAAATAATTACGCTGAATGTTCTCTGTAGGAAACTTTTTAGAGTTTATTTTTACTCATGTGAGAAGCAAATTTTTGTC
This sequence comes from Kiunga ballochi, assembly GCA_037177335.1. Taxonomy (NCBI): domain Eukaryota; kingdom Metazoa; phylum Chordata; class Actinopteri; order Atheriniformes; family Pseudomugilidae; genus Kiunga; species Kiunga ballochi. The sequence continues at coordinate 2,246,351 of JBAMIG010000006.1, forward strand.
ACTTAAAGGAGATATATTTTAAATCCTTCCTTTTTCCTTTGAGAAGAAGTCTTTCAGGTTTAAAGGAGATATTTGATGCTTTTAAATCCTTTTAACATGTAAATCATGAATTTATTCTATGTATAAAGTAGAAGCTCAATGCTTTAGTCTGAATTCCTGCTTATCCTCGCTCCACACACACCTTGTAACCCTGTTCTGAGGTGTGTATTCTCGCTCCACACACACCTTGTAACCCTGTTCTGAGGT
>JBAMIG010000006.1:2298019-2309912 GCA_037177335.1 Kiunga ballochi
CCTCTTTGTGACTATGTATTTATAATTTGTTGAAAAAATTCTATTGGGAAAGTTTGCTTTAGGGCTGTCAAAGACTGTAACTTTATACTGCAACTTTTCTAAAAAAAAAAAAAAACTTGCAAAATCAAGGATTTTAGTCCACAACAATCACAAAAATCCCCGGCAAAATCCTGGAGGGACTGGAAAAAGACGGCTTACCAACTACTTCTTACTAAAGGTTTTACTCTCTCTATTTAACATTAAAAATAATAAAGTTGTCAGAAAAGTCTGTTCTAATTTTGGTTTGATTTTATAAAACTTTTCTTTATTAAACCGCTGCTGTATAAAAAAAAAAAAAACTTACTCTGGGCTGGGGCACCCGAACCTTCAAAGCCTTTTGAACAACCCTGTTCCAAGGACTGTCCACCTGTTTATCCGCTGTCAGCTCTGTTTACTTTAAAAAAAAACCCTAAAAACAGAATATATTAAAGCTAATTCAGACCTGTAAGTGGAGAGACACTTTGACATGGCAACAGCCTAAAAAATCTGTGACGCAACTTTCACTGTTGAGTCTGTTTTGGTCAATGCATAAGTGGAACCATTGTGACGAGTGCCGTCTGCTGAGTGGTGTTGTTCATCGAGGAGATATTGTTTTAAAATGAAAATGGTAAGACAGGTTTAAAAAAGGAAAAATGGGTTCAATTAGTGCTTCAAATATCAAGAGGCCACTTCAGCTGTATTCATAGAAAATGAACAACAGGCTGTAATAAATAAAGATGAGATGATTTTTTATTGAAATTACACACAAAAAGGTGTATCTGTCACTTCAGAGAGCGCAAATAATTTCTTAGTATGACACAAAAAAACAAGCAGTTTTTATTAATATTTTGACAATGTTATCTTCTTTTTTCTCTCTTTTAAACCACATTTAAAAAAAAAAGCTTTGAAAACTGCAACATTTTTCTCAAGTACACTCACAGAAGTATGTTAAATATTGATAAGGAGATCCATCCCTGTGACTCAGCTGAGTGAATGGACTGGAAGCTTTGACAAGAACACTGAAGACACAGAAGTGCTAAGCACATCCATCTGTCCGTTTCACAACATTATGCTCGAGATGCCTGAATTTTAAAACAGGTGGAAGGTCTGAGCGGCACATCGTCGCGGTGGAGCTGTTGTGTCTGCCCCTGAACTTCCAACTAAAGCTGTTATGACTAAAACACAGCAGAAGAAAAGGGACGGCCATAGGTGTCGGCCTTAAGACCAATACAAAGACCCTAGGAATGTTAGCAGCTTCAACCGGTTCAAACCAGCCATGGGGGATATCTGTTGCAAGATGAAGCCTGTTAGCATCCCATGTGTTGCAATAGATTTCTGAAATCTATAACTCAATATTACATCATGTTAATAAAATCGCACAAGATAAGGAAGGGGCAGGAACCCATTTTATCCCATAAATCAGAATAGATATTCATATCAGACGCCTTCAATCCCGTCTCCTCAATACCGAAAGACAAAAACACAGAGTGTGAAACAACTCTGATTAATGTCATTAATTATCTCACCTCTAACCTTGTGTTTCAGCTTTTACATTTAGAAGTCTGGGAGGGAAGAAAACAAACCAAAAAGGTGTTTAGTAGCCGAAGAGGAAGAGAGAAAAACTTCCAGACATTCACACTGAGGCGATCCCGTGGTGATCGCTATCATTAGAATAACTTTATTAGGCTTTCTGCTGCATTTCCTGTTTGATTTACTGCGCAGTCCCAAGGGTTCATGGGTAGGCACGGAGGACTTCCCCCGCATGAGCCAGACCTGACGATGTGCTGCAGCAGCCTGAGCGTAACGTCCCTATTAATCTGGAGCTAAACGCAGCAGAGACATAGCAAAAACACTGTCCAATAAATCTGCTGCAGACCTCTTTAATGCAGCTTGTGCACATCGTTTGCATTGACTGAATGACTAAATGTGGCGGTGGACCTGATGTTTTTAGTGGTTCTAATCTTTCTTGTTTGATATGCTATCAAGTGGCATGTGCTGCATAAAAAGAAGTTAAACCAATTAGCCCTTTGAGCCCCATATCTATTTTAGGCCTCTTCTTGAAAACTGCATACACATAATGAAAGAATGTCTCCCACAGGGTCTGTTTGGATGCTTTTAGAGTCATGAGATGTTTAAGTATCAGTATGTGTGTTACTGGTTATTATTAAAAGAAGATGGTACACAAAACCAATGAAGAACTGTCAGGCTTGTCCAAGCAAAAACCAAGCAAATGTATTTATGTTTGACGTTGCATCGGTTAAACGCGTACCGTGAAAACTCAGAAGGTTTAGGTCAAAGTAAAGCTCCCACAGCAACGTGACAGATTATGTGTCCACACCTTCACTCACAGCAAATCAGACCCTGAAGCCAATGTGTGTGATTTGTCCTCTCCAGCCGTCTCACAGACCTGGACGTTAACACCCTGCGATGAATAGAGCAAAAGCTTTACTCCGTAAAGGTTCGCTTTACATTTAGCAAACAATAAAGAAAGCAAGCAGCTGAAACCAGCTTGTGGTTTCATCACATTGCTGAAAAGCAGCGTGTTGTTTTGGGATTCTTCAGATGCACTTTGGGGGAGAAAGTTTCTCATGAGAGACAGTTTAACCTCATGTTATACAAGACATGAGCTAAATTCTTCCCTGCAGTCAGAAATAAAGCTTCACCACCTCATGATGCTGAAATGCTTCAAATATTTGTGTAATTGCTGAATGTTGTGAGCTCTGCAGAGGACACTTTCTGACCACATGGCTGCTGAAATACTTCTAATCTGCATCCGTTTAGCCAAATTTACTTCTCTGAAGTGTCGATGCTTACTTTTTGATTGACGTCTTCATTAGTACTCTGGGGGGTTTGTGGTTAGTGGAGCGTGTATGTGCTTTAAACATGTCCATACTGCAGATGTGCATCCAGGCTACATCGATTCAAATGATTGCATTAACGCACGCTGCTTTCATCTGAGCTGCTTTCTATGAAAGAGACGTCTAAAAATGTGTTTAGCAGTTTCTGCTGCTTAAGGAGTAAAAAGTCTGACCTGCAGGGGGCGTTAGGTAGCTTTTAATACCATTATTATTCATATTTGACTTTATTAATCCTGTTTGGGAGCTTTGGCTCAGCATTTTATGCATCTCAGTGTAAAGGAGCAGTGTCATGTGTCAGCATCCAGAGGGCAGTTTTTGAATCCAGGTTTACCAGACTAGTGGTTCTCAAACTGAGGGTTGGGACCCTTATGGGAGCCGAGGGTCATCAGGCAATTGTAAAAAATTCTTAGCTGATATTATTTAAATAAATAAGGGATTTTATCAGAGTTATCCAAATAAATTCATGTTGATATAAGTGTAAAATTATCACCTTAATTAACTTTTTTTTCAGATTAAATCTGGATTTTTATGAAAAGCCGCGGATTTCCAAAGCCACGCCTCTAAAACGATACCGACATGTCTGACCTCTCTGTTTGTCCGACTGCTGCCTCTTTAAAAAACAACACAACGGTGTCGTGTGAGGAGGTTTTGGATGCTGCTCTTTCTCAGCTTTGCCCTCCGCTACGTTCCCATTAGCCGACAGGTGCAACTGAACACCTGAAGTCCAGGATAAATAATTACGACCAATGTTTTCTCCCTGCCCTGAAGTGGCCACAGCTTCCCACCACTACCTCTGTTCTTTTTACCGTAGTGTGAATAAAAACTGCGGCCCGGAGGACAAGAAAAAAAGCCCCCTGCTGTGAAAAGCACCGCGTCTCACAGAGTGCAGTAACAGCGTTTCACCAGGGAGCGCCAGCATGGAGCGGGTCATTTCCTAACCAGCTAGTTAGTGGTTCAAGTCCCGGCTCTGGTGGTCCATATGTTCGAAGTGTCCTTGAGCAAGCCAGTGAACGCCCATTTGCTCCCAGTGCTGCGTCACTGGTGTGTGAATGAGTGTTTCCACACCATAAACATCCACTGTGGGGGAGAGGGGGAGGGAGGGGAGTTTGAGCAACCTGAGGGCAGAAACTACACAAGTATTACAAGTAAAACACATTACTTGCTAATCTAATCTTGTGCAATATAATAATAAATAGAGCAGCTTATTTAAATTATCGGCATAAATTTTCCAGAAACTTTGACGTTTGAACAACGTGGATATGCAGCTTGTTTCCCATCATGCATCAGTGTATGAAGCCCGTTTGCACCTGTCGGCTTCTGATTCGCTGCAGTAAAGATGACGTAATAAACAGGAGGCAGAGGAAGAATTTCAGCCAATCACATCTGAGCTACTAGCCCAACCAATATGATTGGTTAGTTTGTAAAATAAAGCAGGGCGTGTTTTTTTTTTCCTTTTATTGTTTAGTTTTCTCAAAGTTTACTGATAGTTTCTGGATGTGAGGTGAATGCAAAAACATCTGGAAAATAAGTGTATTGCCCATAAACAACAATGAATAACTTCAGAAATCTAAATTTGGCCTAAATTTGTTCATGTAGTCCACTTTCTCCTCCTGATTTATAAAGATTCGGACAGTTTCCCAGCCTTACATTTAGAGGACGGCTGCAGGAGCTGATTCAGCACTCAGTCCTTGTGTTAGGATGATAAACACCAACATATGTTTATTGTGGATTTTGCATTTTAAAAAAGCTTAAAAAGCACTGCTCCAAACCCAGACCTGCCTCTGTAACCTCTACAGCAGAAGCTTCTGAACCTTCTGAGCCACATGTCTGATTTTTCAGTGCAGAAAAACTAAATGAAAATGAAAAGTTATTGCGATCGACTCCACAGTAGGGACTTGCTTTTTGTAATCTGCTTCTAATGTAATTTTGCGTTTTAACTGGGTAACTCGTGTGTTTGCTGTGGCCCATCCAGGACCGGGACTCGCTTGTAAAAGAGCTTTTTTGTCTTGATAAAATAAAGATTAACAGAAAAGAAACTGGGAGGAGTGTTTCTGGACACCCAGGGATAAAAAAAAAAAACTAAATGAAAAAAAAAAAGGTTTTTCATGGATTCAGTTCAAAATGTACTTAAATAATTCATATTTACAGTTAGATATGTTATTGTTCATCCATTAATACCGGCTCTGCTCCAGTTTGGGAGGAATGGTGGGTAACAGGGTACTACCCACCCCATTAACACTTCATTTATTTTCTTTCCACACATCTCACTGTGTTAAAAGTGTGATATTTCCAGTGTGTGTCTCTCAGACAGCTTTTTATGTGTGGCCTGGGGGACCACCACCTGAAGGATTACTCCAGCCCATGTGTAACATCCTGTCTCTGCAGACCAGCTCCTCCTCTCACAACATAAAACACACACAGCTATAGATTTACCCTGAACCTTTCTGACCTCAGCCACGCCCAGGTCTGCTGCAACCTTCATGTGTGAAGCCGTTTGTTTGCTCACAACTGAGGATTCCTACAAATATCACAAGCAGATACTTTATCTTCTTCTTACAAGTGTCGCGCCGCAGCGCGATGCGGCTCCGTCTTCGCTCATTTTATCTTAAAATACCAGTGATTCATCGGTCTGGTTTGTAACCACTCCTCTTTTTTTTACTGTGGGAACATCTTTTAGAGGTTTTGCAGAGGAAAGCTGTTCCCATCCATCCCATGTGAGGAGAGCTGCGTTCCAGAGAAGCATTAGCCATCTGCATGGAAAACCTTTAGTAAGGCTGAGGCAAACATGGCTGATCCTTCTGAAAACACAGAATAATGATTTAATGCTGGAGTTGCTATTGTTTGTTGGCTCGGCTGATTGTCACTGAGCCGTGCGTAACAGCAAAGAGAGAAAAGAAGTAATGAAGCTTAATGTCGCCTCTTTATTTCAGCTGTTCACCTTTTAACACGCGTCTCATCCCCTCTGATCATCACCTCTGACAAACAGCATGAATCATCCCGAGTGTCTCACACATCAACGATGTTTGTGTTTTCCTCTGAACACACACACACACACACACACACACACATTACACTCTGGCTTTTTAGACGGAATAGAAAAAGGAATAAAAAGCTCCGGCCCAGACAGGCAGGCTGGCGTGTTTCTCAGGGCGTTAACAGGTGAGGGTAATTTCCTAAAGGTGCAGACACCTGTCCTCACCTGGGGTTCACAGCGAGGTCGGGACACCTGCGCCGCTTCACAGGGCTTCGCCATTCCAGGTGTTCACACCTCACATTTGTTTCATTTATTTCAGATTTCACAGGTGTTTCAGATACACTGAGCAGTAGAAGTGAAGATGCAGTAGAAGCAGCCAGGTACAGTCGGTCTGAGAGGAAGAGGCACAACAGAGCGTTGATTTCAGCTTCATACGGTGAGCTCTTACACAAACTTCAAATATATTTACAATAATAAACAATCAATGATTCATAAGATGTGATATTTACAGTTCTTACAAACAACATGTGTTCAGTGACCTCAGCTAAAACGAGTCAGACGCAGTAGTTTTTAAAAACAATTCACATTGTCTCGTCTTTTGTTTCCAGAGGCGACAAACTAAAAAAGAACAGAAGCAAAAAACAACAAAACCCTCTGGGGCCAAAAGAGTCTGGTCAAGTTAATGCCAAGAAATCTGTGGTACAATACAAACAGTTTAATTGTTTCATTTTAAACCACTTCTAGTTAGAACATTTCTGCAGAGGAACCGAGAAACACTTATAAAACAGTCGTAACAAAATAACTGCTGTTCTCATTGAAATGAACTGATAAAAAAGAAACTTTTGTACAGGAGATTTATACACGAGAAGCCTTTTGAATTGGATTGTTAACCAAAGGAAGACGCGCCGCACACATCCATTTTTTTCTTTTACACAGATTGCATATGTTTCCTCTCTAAGGTTAGTCTTTTCTAAGCTTATTTGCATGATAGTAAAAATTGCATACAACATTAATCGTGAAGCTTGTAGCATGAGTTGCTCGACATACAGCACTTTATAGGCAACCTTTAAAGCACATTTCTCCATTTAAAACGTTTAAGACACTTTTTGTTTTTACTGCCCATTGAAATTACATTTATAAATAGAAAACAGGAGGATTTAAAAAAGGAAAAAGAAAAGCGCCACGTGACAAAACGTTGAAATGAAAAATGAGAGAAATGCTGCAGAAACTGCAAATAAATAAGGTGGGACAACATAAACATGGCGTCGTTCACATTTCTAACTGTGGCATTTCAGAGTTACAGTGACAGAGGTTTTGCAAAATAATCTAACGCGGCAGTGCCGTATAGTACAAGGCATTTGTTGGCATAGTTTCTTTAAGACTTTTTTTGTTCTTTTTTTGTCTATTTTTTTTTACAGTTACAATATAATGTCTATATATATATTTATATATTTATATTTCTTCCCTAACGAATCAGTAAAGACTGAGCTATTCTCAGAGATGCACCTGGGCTGCGTGATTGCATTCCAAAGGTTTGGAGTGATCCATAATTACATTATGCTCTTTTTAAAAGAAAAACGTATCTGCCAGCAGGCTCCAGACTTGATACCTCATAATTAAGGCCTTGACAACCACTTGGTCCTTGATTTCATTTGCTATTTTTAAAAAAAAATCCAGTTAAACATCACATACGTAAACACCTATCAAAGTCCTAGCAAACTCCAGGGGATTTTTTTTTCCTTTTAAATATAATCAGTAGTTCAAAAAAAAGATATTCAGTGTAAAACAACATACATAGAGTGCAGTCAGCAAATATCCACGGCAACATACTCAGAATAATGTTTTTGTGCAGGTTATTTAAATGATGCATAAGTCTTTACAGTAAATAACACAAGTTTTACAAAATCCAAAAAGTAGTCCTTATTTTACTGAGTCTGAAATGGCCTTTCCAGTGTGTGTGTGTGTGTGTGTGTGTGTGTGTATTTCAGACGTTAGTTCAGACGCCTTTCTGAAAACACTATTTTTCTGCGTTTGCAGTGTTTTTGTGTCTGCCGGAGCATCACACGCAGCACGGCCATCAGTCTGTGCGTGCACGACAAAAGTCTGAGTATATGGCAAGACGAGGAAGAGGAAGGAGGAAGAGGGTGGGGGTCCTACTCCTTGACCTCGTGCTCTAACTCTGACTGGACCTCGGCGCCTCGGACCAGCTGTTCTTCGATCTTGATGGAGAAGATGGTGCTGTTGGTCTGCGTGCTCTCCTCCAACTCCTTCAGCAGCTCTCCGCTCTCCCTGAAGTCCGTCAGCTCCTCCTCGAAGGCGGGGCTGCTGCCGCTGCTGCTGCTGTTGCTATTGGCCGCCGTGCTGTTGTTGTTGGTACTGGGCTCCTTGAGCATCTTGACCGGGTGGTTGACGTAGAAGCGCTGATTCTGGAAGAACTTGATGATAGTCAGCTTGGGCAAATCCAGCTGAGCTGACAGGGTGTGGATGGCCTCCTCGTCCGGGTAGAGGCCCACATCCTGGATGAAGCTCTGCAGGATGCCCAGGGCCTCCAGCGAGATCTTCCCTCCGCTGGTGCGGGACTTGATGCTCCCCACGCGGCTGCCCTCATCCTCCGTCTCGGCCGGGGAAGCGGTGGAGGGCTGACGTGGCGGCAACCGGGGGCCGGTGGTGGGTTGCTGTTGCTGTAAGGGCTGCTGGGATAGAAGGGGCTGGGAGGGATGGAGGGACAAGGAGGGCTGGTGCTGCTGCATCTGAGGCGGCTGAGCCTGCAGGGGGGAAAAGGAAGGCAAGAGAAAGGAGATGAGGATGTTATCAGTGAACACTTATCGCAACCTTAATAAGGCCTTTCATTAAAATCAATTGAGCTGTGAGGAAAAATGGAGAACAGGCATTTCCATGCACTATCTCACTGAATGCAATCAGTTGTGCAGATAGGACTTTTTGGTAGCGGGAGATTGTGTCTGTGGTGGAACAGTAAGACTCCCAGAGACAGACACAAGCAGCTCCACGCTTAGTGGGAAGTCGCGGGAAACTGGTGGCTCCATTATATCCTGTCCTGCTTATCTGGCTCTATTGCCAGGCAGCGATAAACAAACTCCCCGCACACAATCCACGCAGCGATGGTCGGGCTGATTTGCTGCAGTGTGAGAATGCTATCGATGGCTTTCACGTTGCCGTCAGAGTCCCGTTAGTATAAACACATGACACATCGCCCGTAAAATGCCTCATTGTGTGGCTGGAGAGGGAGAGAGTGGGCAACTCGTGCTCCCTATTGACCCCACAAAGTGGCTCCTCTTTTATTTGCATTTCTGACTCAGACACTGCAGATAGGTGTTTCATAATCAGGTTTGGAAAGCAGCACTCTGCAGGGGACTCTGCCGCCAGCTGCATAGATGCACCCAAAGATGTGTTTTACTGTACCGATATCCCGAGCTATGATAGTTCCCTTTGAGCAAATGTGACATCATTTAACTACTGCATCACGTTAGTGGAAGAGGCGTGACGTGTTTAAACACTAGTCTTTATGGACAGTGCAGAACTGTACCAATAAATCAGAAATAATCCTATTTTATCTAGAAGCATGCAAATATGCACAAAACTCCCTCATTCCATATCTGCTGCTAAGAGAAATCTTATTACCTTATTTATACCCAGTAAATGAGAGTCTTTGTGAAACGGTGGCCATGTATCCAAGTAACCAAATAAGTAATCAGCCAGTCAGATGTGGCACGGACTTTTAATAGAAGTATTATTGTACTTCATTAAGATGTTTCTGCCGTTAACAGCGGCTGTGTGTTATTTTCTATTCATGCGCCAGATGTCTGGTATAAAGCGGCTCGGTTAAAGAAGTTCAGCCTAATCATATCTTTGAAATGGCTTTTGCTGAAAAGTGTTGCTGTGCTTCTAATTTACAAGTGTTCATTATAACTCCTAAGTGTTGTTTATCCATTTTCCAAGATATTAGTAAAGAATACATGAAAGGAAAGAAAGGATGTTTTTCCACTTATTTGTCTGAGACTTATCGGGTCGGGGAAGCAGAGGATGCGAGTGTCTGCTGGATCCTGTAGACGTTCATTTACAGTATAATTAGTATTAATGTGGGATTAATTATTTAGCCTTATAGTGTAAACTTTGCTGTGAATAATGAGTAGAAGGATATAAATGTGTGTTGTATGTACATGTGCTTTACATTTCTTTTTGTCATTTAGAAAACAGATTTGTGAAAAGAACTTTTGGCCCATTTGGGCTCAGAACCACCGTCCCGCCACATTAAATGATAAAATACTGTCATCCTAGCTGAACTCATGTTAGCATCAAACGGACACACTGATGAGTGATCTGCTCGGTTTAAACACTTTAGTTATTCACTCTTTATTTAATGCAACACATTTCTGTCCATGCGGGGACATTTGTCCTCTTGAGTCGTGCATTTGTACAAAAGTCTGTTAAAATTGTCCTCAAAATATCTTTTTTCTAAGTCAGAAAAAGTCAATATTTTATGATTTATTCCATAAATGAAAGCACAACATCCCAAAAGACATGATAATGTGTTGTGATGTGCTGTATGGCATCAGGTGAAGACCAGCAGGGACTCACCTGAAGCTGCTCGCTGGAAATGTGCATCAGGTGTGACGGACGCTCGTTGTGGTGCTGCTGGCCAGCGCTGCTCTCCTGCTCGTAGATGGCGTCCCGCTCGGCCTGGGACAGGCTCAGGAAGCGTCGGATCATGGAGAGGTTCTCCCACAGCGTCCGGTTCTCTGGAGACGGATCCTCCTTCCAACGCAGCAGCTCACAGAGCCAGCCCTGCAGAGAAACCACAGAGCATTTGAAATCATCCGTTTCTTCATGAAGTTAAACACAAATAAAAATCCTTTGTAACATAAATGTGTTTCAGCAAAACAAACGAGGAAGATGATGCTGCATCAACTACAACACAAACAAAAGGAAACTACAGAGGGAAAGAGGAGGAGACGCCGCTGGGTGACAACGGCGCACCTGCAGTCCGGGTGTTTTTGTTCCACAGATGAAGATGAAGATGTGAATTAGCCGAAGGTCAAGCAGCACAGCAGGGGGGAACCATTTCATGTGACAGGAAGCACACACTGGCATACTGAATGCATATTGAGCAGCACCCTGGGGAGGAAGCAAGTGACTCCCATGTTAGAAACAATCCAGCAGAGGGCCATGAAACACACAGCTGAGGCCCAGACGGGACTTTCACAGATGCATGTAGAAATAAAAGCTTTATTCGATCAATAAAAGGCACAACGAGTCTGACTGTTGGGATTAAAGGGTTCAGGGATGAGCTGATGTCACGTCTTAATTCACTTATGTCACGTCGGTTAAACGTCATGCACAGCATGACACACAGCGAATGAACAACTATTAGTTCAGAGAAACTGTGTCACGGTAACAGGATTATGTTGGAGGGAATTTTAACTGGGTTTTTGTTTATCCGTTTAAATCGGTCAACATCAGATGTTTACATCTCTGGACTGGGAGGTTTCCACTTCTCTCCCTCGAAGGAAAAACTGGTGTAAAAACATTCAGATGAAAGTGATATGGAGACGTGTTGTACATGAATGCTTCAGCTCAGTGTATCATGCTTATCTGAGGTTCACAATCAGAAATACTTCATTCATCCCTAAAGGAAAAGGTCCAGTCGCACCACGATTACACATTCAGACATATGCAGACATAGTAGACAGGTAACTGAGGCGCAGGCGGCTTGTCCAGCGCTCCCTTTAACCCCTCCATCACTGTGAACTGTGTGTGTGATGGCTTTCTGTGTTCACCAGAAGGTTGTCTCATTGATACAAATACAAAACCTTGCTTAGGTCATAGATTTGTCATTTAATCACCTATGGTTTATGCTCCTATGGTTTAGGCTCCTATGGTTTACGCTCCTATGGTTTAGGCTCCTATGGTTTAAGCTCCTATGGTTTAGGCTCCTATGGTTTAAGCTCCTATGGTTTAAGCTCCTGTGGTTTAGGCTCCTGTGGTTTAGGCTCCTATGGTTTAGGCTCCTGTGGTTTAGGCTCCT
>JBAMIG010000006.1:2323030-2338600 GCA_037177335.1 Kiunga ballochi
TAAAATAAATAAATAAACCACATAAAATCTTTTAAATCCCAAACTGGTTTATATTAAATTTACAATTATAAATTAATTAATTCACACTGATAAATCTGAAGCCATTACATTTTATTTGCAGCAAAACCCTGCTTGTTTAATCTGTGACTGGAATCGTCGTCTCGGCGCCGTTGTCTCGTTACTTTTACGTAGATAAAAAAGGAACAAACGACGTTTTCTCTCTTCACCTTTGTTGAACTCATGAATTTAGAGAAATGAAAAATGATCCTACAAATCGATCAATGGGAGATGATGAAAAGTGAGGCGCCTGCCTTTTGGGGCTCAGCGACGTGTCGGAGCAGGTACTGGTCTGAAGGCACTGGTAGCTGTGGTGTTGCCGGCTGGGGAAGAAGGGGGTGGGGGGGAGAGACCAGCTGCCCGGGAAGCGCCCATTACGAGATAGAGCCAGAGATAAGTGCTCTCACAGGCCCCTTTTCAGAGGCATAATTAGCACACTTCTTATCTGCTGCTCAATTCACATTCACACCCGCCTGCCATGAATGGAGGCAGAAAGTAGGGAACGGCAGAGGGGCAAGACGGGGAGACCGGGAGGGAGGTGGAGAAGGCACAGTGGAAACCAGTTTCCCAGACAAACGTCATTTAGGAAGAGAGAGAAATGAGTGGGTTAATACTGCGACTGCCTTGCCCCCCACACCCCACCCTTTCCCTTTCTCCATCCTACCAAGGAGTCTTTGAAGTCCTTAACAAAAACAGTGGTTTGTGCATCAAACTGCAATTTGGTAAAACAAAGCTATCTGAGGGTATAATCATCCTAATCAGCAAGAAAAAAATAAAGCCTTTGCAGATATTTCAAGATTATTCCGCCCTTGGTGATCCGTTTCTCCCTCCATCTTCTTCATCAGGCACATTTGTGGAAATCTTTCCAACTCCGCTCGTGACAGACTCCTAAAAAAGTCCCCGGCGGTACATTTTTAATTGCTTTTAATAAAGAGTTAAAGTGCTGCTATGTTTGCAGCCATTTTGCTGCTTCCTACACAGACAGGCTCATATTGTGTGAGCTGTGACTCTCAGTGAGAGGATGACAGGAGCCCCTTATCATCTTAGCATGTGCAGCTAATATAAACAGGTTTGTTTGGTGTTAAAACAGCGCTGACCGCTAAACTCCAAACCCACAATAAAGACGACACAAGACATCATGTCTACAACTCAGCTGCATGAATGCAAGTCCTTCTTCTTTTTGAACAAAGATCTTTATCCTGTTTCAGATACTTTGATCAAACTCAGATATAGAAATGAAGGCGTTTTAAAGGTGTGTGCATCACTGCGTGTCAACAAAGAGCTAACAAAAGGCTCTAGCTGGTAGGGATTAGCTTATTTGGACACAAACAAACCTGCTTGCAAACTAAAACATGTGTATTATCCTGCTTTAAACTGAGGTTTCTGAAGGAGAACAAAACTGCAAAGCAGCAAACATGTCAGGCTTGTTTGCAACTAATCTTCCCTTATTTTCTAGTTGAGTCAATGTGTTTTGGTACCTGACTCTTGGAAGCAGCAACCTTCGCGAAAAGTGCCTGGGACACTTTGGCCCTCTTCATCTCCTGCTGGATCTCATCATAAATGGTGGAGTTGATGTTGAGGATGCAGCTTTCCGTCTTGCCGTTCCACTCGCTCGGCAGAGGCGACGGTTTGACCTGTTACACAAGTAAAAAGCATTAAAGTTTAAACAAAAACACCCTAATCTACTTGTATTTTTATCTATTTTTAGCAACACTGCATATAATTCAGCTTAACACTGAATCATTGTTTATACGTCTTGCTGTTCTTTCCAAAAGATGAATAATACACAATAATTTTCTCTATAAGTTTGTGTAAATGATTAAAACATTAACGCTGCCAATGCTAAATAAACTTTCAACACAAAAGTGTGAAAGTTTAGCGGGTCTAGAGTGTGTTCTGTCCGTGACAGGTGAGTGGGTGCAGTTGCTTGCTCACAGGTGAAATGCCCACGGGGATTCTGGGGTTCCAGTCCTCGGGTCTTACGCTGTTACAGTCTTCCCTCCGGGGCTGCAGAAACACAACGCAGCCATGTTTGTTCAGGCTAACACAAACAGAATAAAATGACAAAGCTGTCTACACCAGCATGTACATATTCTCACACACACTGGAGTGTAGATTACACACACAGAAAGAGAAGAGTGTTGCTTTGCTCAAAAACACTTTACATGTGTTGCATGAAATGTTATTATTCTTACGTCAAGCCGGTGATTAAAAAGCAAATGCAAGTCAAGTGAAATCAAATCATTTTTAATCAGCGGCTTGTTGCATCTCGACAAAAATCCTTTGACAAGGTAACAAGCATCCTAATAAAAGCATTACCCAAGAACCATTAGCATATGAATCATTCCATACGGGGCTTTTTCAAAGACATCCACAGGGTTGGGAGTGAGTGCGGGTGAATGGCATTCAAATAAACCATAATAACACCAACAGCGACCAACTCCTTCCAGATAAAAAGCTGCAATAAAAATATATAAATTCAAGTATTTGTCTAGACACCTAATACGAGCTTTATGTGTTAAAAACGATAGAACAGAGTCCTGAAATTTGTGGTGAAACTGGAATGTCTGACGAAGCCTCGGCCTTTTATCTGCTTTTATGGCAGCTTGATGTCGGCATGTCAGTCTGAGCAGGACGACACTGTGTCAGGCCAATTGTTACGGCTGGGACGTGCAGTAACTGGCTTTGTGGACGGGGGAGAGCTGTGCCGACCCATCAGCACACATGAGAGAAACATACCTCTGCATCTGTTTTTATGAGGCCAATAAAAAGCCTCCTCTGTCTCTGGCTCAATTGCCACCCTTTGCTGATTTATGTGCGCAAATTCACACCGCATTGCTCCATAGGAGAGGTTGGCAGATGGCCAGGTGGAGGGAGTGTGCAGACGTGTGTGTTTGTGGCGGTGTGTGAGAATTACCTTGTGTGGGAGCAGGTTGAGATGATAAATGTCAGTGAGTTTAAGTCATACGGGTGAAGTATATTAGGCTTCCAGCTATTGTACTGATGTGTCTACAGCACTGAGTCACAGGAAAAAAAACAAAACAAGGGTTTGAAACTTTGTGTGCTGCTTTTGTTTTCGTGTTTACACCTTGTAGACCTACGACAGATGGTTTGTTGTGCACTTCTTCTGATATTAAAACTTATATTAGACTTTAACTTTAAGTAATTCATTTATAAATCACCTTTCATACAATAGAAAATGTACCACAAAGTTCTATTTTTAAGTTTTATTTAGTATCTAATTTTCCTGAGAATCATCTAAAGGGTTTATTAAAGTTAAGTCTATGTCTGTGCTTTGCATTAAATGCTGAAAAGAAACCCAAAAACAAACCTTATTAAATGAAACTCCTCATGAAGAACCTCTGGAACCCACAGATACATAACATAACTCATGTGCAACCTTTGCTTCAGCTGCAACAATGAAAACAGCAGATTCTGGTGCAAAGGTGCACTGTTTGGCATGGTCTGCCCCTGATTATAGCTGTGAACTCGTTAAGTGCTGCTAATGTTCAAGCATCAATGCTTGAGAATGCATCTTTTAGCTTTGTGTGGCCGGTAACAGCCATCCCACTGAGTGCTTTCAGAAGGGAGGCTTGCTTTGGAAGATGGGTGGGCCTGAGTCTCTTTCACTTTTCTCCTTACCTGAATGAACTAAACCTACACCGAAGACAGGACAGAGGACGCTTTTGTCAGTCCCTCTCACCTCCCAGTTGCAGCCGACCGCACATCAAATGGGCTTAAGTGGTAGAAAGTTGCTACATACCTCTCACATGAGGGACACTCGTTTGCACAGAGGGTACAAAGTCATGCTGTGGTATGCAGGGATTTTGAAAGGAGGCACTGACTAAACCGTGTTTGATCTTCGCAGGGCTCGTCATCACTGAGTGAGCTTTACTTTTTTAAGCAGGAGTGTCGTTGCTGCTGCCTGATGCATGGTAAAAAGGTCCAAATCAGCACAAAAAATGAGCCATCATTTGCGCCATTCTCACCTGTGTGGTGACGGCGGGATGAGGCAGAACTCATTTACATGCTGCAAGAATGTGAAGTATGTTGTGTAGTGTGCGGGTCGGAAGAGTGAATCAGCTCTATGTTACTCTGTGTTTTCAGACGTGTTGTAGCCTGAAATAAAGGGTAATATGAGGCGTGTAGGAAAACAATGCGTTAGGGTGGTGCTAGCATGCATGCGTGCTGTTGCTGCATGTAAAACAAGGCATTTTAATGAGCGTGTGTGTTCAGTATAAACATGTAACACATAAATATTCTGAACGGGAATCAAGAGGGACATTTTGTTGTGTCAAAATCTATATTTTTCTGTTGTTATTAGCAACATAAAAAAAACTATTAGGTTTAAGCTTTAAGATGTGTGCTATGGAGTAAATAGTGAAATCTGCACAGATTATGTTGTCATGTTTGAGATTTTCCTTCAGGTCTCGAGCTTTTGTGTTTGTGAGGCATCTTCATGACTAATAAAGGTTTTATTTACTAAAGTGTTGGTCTGAGATGTTTAAATTAGGGTCAAAGTGTGCTCGACATTCAGTCACTTGTTTTGAATCTGCACAGACACACACATTCACTTCCCATTAGATTAAAGCGACTCATTAACTGCTGCTAGTTTCCAAGAAGTGGCAGCAACTATGTGACAAAGAAAACAGGAAATGATCAATCAGAAGGACCTCTGGATTCTAACCAGCAAACACAACGAGAGAAGCAGCTTTACTAACTACTAACTACAGCTTAAACAGCATCATACGCATCTACAGGGATCACGTTTGATTGGTAGTGTTTAACCTGATGTTTAGAACATGTGAGCTTTTTTATCCTCTGATCATTTTGAACAGAAACAATGTAAATATGATGACTTAGGATACGTTAGACGCGTATAAAGAGCTGCAACACAAACCCTCAGCAAGAAAGCATCAAACTGCTTCAGCTCATTAAAAACATCCTCCAAGAATTATTAGTGGAGCAGCAGCAGTGAAATAAGCTTTTCTATTTATATTTCTAACCACCTGCTTATTTTATTGTGTTTATTGGCTACTTTGGCACCTAGCTCTCTTCTTTATTTTACTCGTTTTGTGTACAGAGCTTTGCGATTGTTTGTCTATGAAAATTCCCTTAATAAAGGAACTTTCCTTGCAGCTGCACTGTGAGAAAACGCAGCCAGAGAGAAGAGGAAGGTACCTGTACGGGCCGACTGGGCGGGGTGCTGATGAGCGGCGCGGCGCCCATTGCCGAGGCTGCCGTGAGGCTGCGCTCCCTCTCCTCCTGGTAGATACGGTCGCGCTCGGCCTCTGGCAGCTGCAGGAAGTTCTGCATGGCGCGCAGGTTGACCAGCAGTGATTGGGATGCTGTCTTGGGGTCTTCCTCCTTACGAAGAATCTCAGACAGCAAGCCCTGCAATGAAGCAGCGGTATTAAAGATGGCGAGGAGGCGACAAAGCAGCAGGAGAGGAAAATCTCACCAGGAGACTTGATGCTTCCTGCATGCAGTGTTACTGCAGAGGCAGGTGAAGTCCATCTTAGCGTTCCCTCATTCACTGCCTTTCTAAGATAATTCATCCCATCAAAGGAAACATCAGATTGTCCTCCTTCTCCTCACCCTTTTTTCATCTTGAAGTGAAAACGCTGCTCTGTCACTTCATGTATGGAAGACAAAACCGTTCCACAGAAACTTCTGTTTCATCTCTCAACTTGTAATTTTGCACATCTGACATGTTTTTAGGCTGCCTTCGATAAGTGTACAGCTATTTGCATGAAATGTCTTTTTCAGTGGGCAATCAGTGGATCCTCTGTTTACTTTTCAATAGCGCTCAATTCCATCATTATGAGACAGCGATGACTCCATTATCAGAGATGTGTGATTGGGCCTTTTCATCAGCTCTTGGCCACACACTGTGCAAAGCGTTGCTGCTTCTCTCATCATCAATACGTGTGATTTGGGGATAAAACAAGGTGATGTGCAAAACATGCTTGTGCTTTTTTTTCTGTTTACTTTCTTATGCATGCAAGTCCTCTTGGATTAATGATCAGTTTCTGTAAATACCGTACGCCATGTTTGCAATGGACGACTTCCTTTATGAGTGAGCTGTCTGAATGCACGCTGTGTGTGTGTGGACTCCTATTCTCTGGCGTTAACCCTGCCTGTTAATCGCTTTGGTCAGGAAGTGACCACGTGTCTTTCTTTGTGTCTTTTCTGATCTACCTCCAGCATCAACAGCAGACCTGACACACCTCCCCCTCCTTTTATTAGACAGGAGGAAGAAAAACAAATGTAATAAATAACCCTCAGAAGACACACTCTCCTACAGCATATCAGGCTAATTCCTCATATCAGCCACAGATCAGATTTGGTAGAAGCTTCCAAAGCTGCACAAAAGCACCGCTGTCTGACTTCACCATGTGATAAACATCTATTTTGTTGTTTAACATTCATACAAGCCTAAATGCAACAGAATAAAGATAATATTGACTATTTGTTGATGGGATAATGCAATTTTACTTCTTTATTCATTTAACTCTTAGATTGAGATTCTTGTGTGAACGACTAAATCAGAGCTGGAATATTCCCAGCAGCAGACCCATACTAACAGAAGCAAACCAGAACCTATGGACATGAGTATCTGGACTAAAAGGCTGATCAGAATAAAAATGCTTCATATTAACCAGGGTGCCTGAGTGAGGAGATCTGGATTCACTATTAGACGCTGCTTCTCCAACACATCAGGATCAAATGTCTGAATTCCTCATCCTCATGTCAGCCAGCTCTGCACATGTCTGAGAACAAGCCTTTCACTTGATTCAGTCTAGTTGGAGAAGGGAAGTACAGGTAGAAGTAGAAGGACAGTAATGTCCAGACTTGGGCGCCCCTGATGTCAACAAACCGATTGGATGGAGACGCACTGATTCTGACTGGGAAAGACTTGGTTTATGGAAACTGCTGTTCCCATCTGGAAGAAATGATCCGAACTGCTCACGCTTGTTGTGTCAGCCACATGTCACGTAATGCAACCCTGCAATCACCTTATGGATTGTATTGCACTGTTCATTTTCTACATACGTTTATTTAAAAAAACTAAATTAGTAGTTAAAGTAAGAAACACGTGGAAGTCCTAAGAGACACAATCCAACAGGGAAACATGTAGTTACTATATAATGGATTAAGCATCTATTTCTCTCTGTAGGCATGTATCATGTGTATTTTAGCTGAAAGCTGGGATCATTAACATGGCAGCCATCTCTGCTCATGTACAGCAGAGATGTTATCTGGACTGAATGAGAATTATGAATGAGGTATAGGCTGCGGCTTACAATCATAGCAAACGAGGTACCGTGAAATTGTTTTGCTTATTACCTAAATTGATATATTTCTTTTCAAAGCAGGAACCTTTCATAGTAAATTCTTTAGGTTTGATGTCATAAATGGGACGTTATAGATTTCTAGATACCTTTCATTCATTATGAACGTCCACTCATGATGTCATGAACAAAGATGAAGAGCTTTCCAGGAAGCAGCTTTAAATCCACCATTGAGCTTCTTTTACATTAAATTGCATCAGACTACAAATGAGAGTCATGTTTTACTTTGAATTAAATCTTAAATCTGCTTCAGAAATACAAAAGTAAATATTTTTGATTTACAAATGGGAATGATAATGGAGTCCATAACAAAGGTCAATTCAATTGATCTGCTTCATTATTTAATTAGATTCAGTCTGAGATGTCTCAATCTCAGTCTGCAGCCAAAAGGAAGATTTCCCAGGAGATAAAACATTTCTCTCTTTATTTTTATTGTTGCTGCTTTAAACACAGAGCCAATCCCAGGTTTCCTCCTCTGACTTCTTCCCTTGTTTTGCTGGGTCACCGTACCCATTTAGCCCCTACAGTGGACCCGTACGGGCCAAATGGAGGAGACAAACAGCCTCTACTTTTTATAGCTAAAATAAAATGGACCTCATTAATGTAATCAATGTTCAGGACTGGAGCAAAGTCTCTGGTTCTCATCCTCACCTGGGTTCTGTTGAAGGCCACTCTGGCAAAGACGGCCTGTGAGATGCCGGCCCGCTTCAGCTCGTCCCTCACCCACTGGTAAATTTCAGAGGAAACCTCCGTGTTGGAGGCCACCTGGGACTCCAGCGGCTTGGTGTGGGAGCTGCGGTTGACAGGCGGGTGGTTGAGGTACTGCTGGGACAAGGACTGCTGCGCCAGTAGCCGGTTCACTGCATACTGCTGGTTGAGGATCTGGGCCATCACCAGCTGTTGGTTGACCAGCTGGGGGCTGATGGGTGTGGACACCAAGCCTGGGTGGTGCAAACCGGGAAGCTGGGGCTGCCGGCCGCCGGTCTGGCCACCATGTGGCGGTGGAGCATGAGGAAGAGGCGGCACAGGCGAGGAAGGGGTCTGCTCTGCCGTGCTGCCAGGTATCGGCTGCTGCTGGGAGAAACCCAGGTGGTTGTGGTTGTGGTTGGAGCCGGGAGGAGACAGATCCGACAGGCCGTCCATCTCCGCTGGACACAGAAGGAGACGTATGAATGAATATGGATTCAGTTTTCACATCAATTACTTAAAGCACCAGAAAGAAAATGCATTATTTTTTAAGGAGAAACACGAGGAGAGTTGGGAAAATGTAGATTTCATTCATCCAATCAGCTTAATGCAACCATAACCATAGTCTCTGATCAGGAGAAACAGACCGGCTCTGTTTCGGATCAGATTCTTGCCTCGGGTTGAGCTTTGCCTGTCAGTTAACATTCCTGTTTACTCTCTCTATGAGGAGGGAATAGCAACCAGCGAGGCTTCCAAACCAAATCAAGGAAACCAAATTATTATCCAAAAGTTACTGGATTTTGGTGTGTTTCCCATAAGCAGCGTGCGCTTGGAAGGCCTTTTCCTCCCTGACTGGATGTGACACAGCTAACCCGCCAGCGGAGGCTAAAAAACCCAGAAAGATGGAAACGCAGATAACAGAGCTTCTTTGTGTTTGACCTGTGTCTTCCAGAAGCCATGCCTTCAAAATTAACTTCAGAATGTCTGTGGCTTCGTGGAAAAAACATTTTGCACAGACCGTGGAGAGTGTGTGTGTGTGTGTAGGTGCAAAAATAATGTGTGTGTGTGTGTGTATCCACAAAGGCAGAATCAATGCTGCTAAATCTGATTCTGTCTTTGCATCCTTAATTCTAAAATAAGGAACACACGCTAGCCAATATGGCATTTTTAGGGGCGGATGGTTTAAATATAAATGTGAAAAAATGGACGAAGACAGAAGCAGCACACATCAGAGGGGATAGAAACCACCTTGTTCTCTTACTTATTTGACCTGAACACCCTGAAAACTAAAAAAGAAAAAACATGAAGAATCATTTAATGGCATTTTTTTGGAGGTGTTTGTGGTTTCTGCTGCTTTGGGAATCCTTAAGTCCTATAATGGCTGCTGGGGAATATTTTAAGACAGGTTTAAATTATGAGCTTAGAGGATGAAAACAACTATTTAACATTCAAAGTACTACCCACAATGAAGCCAATAAGCAGTTGGAACAGCTGAATGTTCGCAGGCGGCTGCTTCTCTGTAAGGAAATCACTTATGATGAGGTTTGGGTTTCTTGCATATACTGTGCTGAATTAGTGAGGGGGCAGCGTTTAAGAATTCATCAACAGTTGCAACATTAAGACCTCAGAAGCGGGCTAGGGCCTCCACATCCTGCTGGTGTTAACGGGAAAGAAAATGACACAGAGGGTTTTCAACAAGATGCGTTTTAGATGAAAGATTAAAAAGGATGAATGTTTCCAAAAACATCAACAGTAAGCAGCAATACGAGCTGTCCGGTTTGGGCTTTCCTTCCGCTGTCTGCAAACACAACAAACCCGGCCAAGATGGGTGTATCGAGTGTTTGTCAAAAACAAAAACACACTGTAGGGGTGGGGAGGATAAAAATAAAACTAAAAAACATTTAAAAATCTTTGTAATAATCACATCTCTGCTGGCATTCCCTCGCTCTGATGGTATGGCGTGTCTATTCTCTCATAGCGAATGTGTGTGTGTGCATATGCTTGCTCATACAGACTGCTGGGGGGCATACTCACAACACACAAACACACAGGCACATGGAGGCATTTCCATGCAAATTGAAAAGAGAAGGGGTGACAGAAGAGCATGGCAGGCCCTGGGAGAAAAAGGCTGCCACAGAAGCGGGAGTCCTCGTGTGGAATCCTGCCACAAAAGAGCCCCGGATTAAACACACAATGGGAATGGGATGTGGGCTGCAGGAGGGAGGGACTGACTGTGTGTGTGTGTGTGTCTAAATATGAGAGAGAGGGACGGAGAAAGAGACATTGACCCAACTCGCTCTCATGTTCACCTCCCTGCGTAAGTCAAAAGCAGCCTCCCCACACCCGCTGGGTGCCTGTAACGCCTCAGCTGAGGAAGTTGGCAGTACCTGTGATCAGCTCCTTCCCTCCTGTGATTTCAGGCTCTAACTGCTTCTTAAATGCAAGGTGGTGACGTAAACACAGGGAATCATAGGATGCTACAGCCAGAGCACAAACAGATGGCCATGTTACTCCTTCTTTCAGCCTTTAAACCTGCCATATCTCCTGTGTTTTCCTTAACATTTGTGGCCACACAGACCAGATAGCATCCCTTCATGATGCAGAGGTTATGGTTTATGATGGGCATCTTATGTGCTGAAGCTTCTTGTTTCTGAGGTTTGGCTAGACAGGCGTGTGTCTACCTGACTTTACCTGAATATGAGTAAGCACATCTTGAGATGTTATCGCTGCTTCCGTGTACAAATGTAAATGGATTCATCAGGACTTAATGTACTGGAAGGAATGGCATGGAAACGTTAGGGTGAAAAGTTTAAGATTACTAATTGAAAGGTGGCTTTGTGTCCTCTGCAAAGCGGAGAAAAGACTCGTCCTGAAACACACGCTGTCATCATGTAACACAAAATGCTTTTCAGGTGGAGTTACCAGTCGTTCAGATAAAACAGCAGAAAAAGGTGTGAGGGAACTTTTTTCCTGAATGAGACAGGAGCTAAACCAGAGGCACGAGCAGACTGGAGGCTCATTTTAAAACACACCGCGCTACACTTTCATTTCACGTCATTCAAAAGTTATTTTAAAAGGGTTTTTATTTATAGATAAAGATGATAATTAGGGTTTAGTTTAGCAAGTTTAGCTAAAGGCTAACTCTCAGGCTTTCAGCTTATGTATCCAAGTTAAATTAGGCCTCTAAAATAGCGGAAGTCACCGATGTTTTCATCAATTCAACACAAACTCATCTCTATATGTGTGTTTGTGTGTGTGCCCATGTTGTAACGTACCTAGTGCATTGGCACGCGGGCTCTCACGGAGGACACACGTCCCCAGGTAGCCCTCCAGCTGGGAGGGTTGGCGCATGCCTTCACAGTCAGATTGCAGGGCACACACATGCGCACACACGCAAACACATTCACGCACAGACACACAGACACACAGCGTAGAGTTGTGAGGAAAGAAACACAGCAGGTTAGAGCTCTCCCACTCCAGCTACGCAGGAATAAAACATCCGCATGGCTAAAACGCCAGACTGGCAGCTGCAAGCGCTTCCACTTTTGAAGAACATAAAACCAGACGGAAAACCACCGTGACAGAAAATGTGTAGGAGTATGCAAGAGAATACACAAGTACAGCAGGTCTGGAGTAACTAATGTTGTCACTTTAAGAGGAGAAAAAAAAGGGATCAGATAAGATGTGATCACAACACAGGATTTGCATGGAGGCTGTGAAAACATTTTGATGTAGTATCTCCTCTGTCATCACAGTGAGCGGTAGCACACTGGCAAAGAAAAAAGATTAAGTTCAACAGATTGCTAAAACTAATATCTCAACACTGTGCTGCCTAAACACAGAGCCATTCTGCTTAATCATAAGACAGAAATTCTATCTGAATTCTACCTCCAGCCTGCTTGCTGCTGGTTTGTGCACTGCAACCCCCATTTCCTGGCAGGTCAGAGAAGATGCTTTGGAGATGATATAAAGCAATGCATTGGTGGAGGGTAGATAAGGAAATTTAATAGAATTTCAGACCAAGCAATGGACAGTTAAAGTCATCGCGCCTTTAGTCGACTTAAACACACCCACATGCACGCAAAAAGAATAAATGAAGTCAGAAGCCTCAGTTTGGGTCTGGCAGTACTCTTAGATGAAGCAATCATGGATGATTCAAAGATAACGCTGGGTTCAACTGCACAGAGTAATCTGGATTTATTAGATAACCAGATAAAAATGTATCCGTGGTGCAGCCGAAGACAAAGAGCCGGCTGGTTAGGGCACATAGTCTAATGATGGCTGGTGTGAATGTGTAAATGTGTGTGTGAGCAGAGACAAAAAAAAGTGTGAGCGCCATACTTTGCGCCCCTCTGTTTTGCTTACCCATCATATCTTTTGTCTTCTTGAAATGTTTATACCAGCGCCCAAATTCTTGACACTTCGCCGCCGACACATTTGCATAGTAAGTGCTGTTCACAATGGAGGAAATCATACTCTGAAAAAGAGAGATGGATGAAGGAAAGAGAGGGAGAGAGACTTTAGATTCTCACAGAGGGACATGCAAACATAGTTTAAACGCTTGTGAAACATGCAGCTTGTCAAAACAAATAATAAAATATAGGATATGGTAAAGCCCAGTATCCGAAAAACCCCAAAAGCAAATAAGGCATGCAGAGTTTCAGGACCTTCTGAAAAAAGAAAGAGAGAAAGAAATGATAAACAATATTTTATCTCTTCTTTTTATCAAATGCCTTTGAGTTTGTGTGGTTTTCCTTCAGAGTGGGCATCTAACTTCTATTTTATTAGCATCTTTTAGCTTCAAATAGCACGCGGCACACCCATATATTTACCTTTAAAAGGATAAGAGGATAGCAGCTGAGGAGTCGGGCAACGCAAACAGATAATCCTCTTTTATATTTCACTATTTTATTCATACAAGCTGTTAGAGATAACTTGTAGCAGATCGGGAGGCCTCGACCAGCATGTCGTCCTGATGCACATGTGCTCCTGACTCTCCCTAAACAGTCGACTCTTTGCCCTCACCTGAGAAAAAAAACAAACGTGCCTTTCCTCCCCCCGCATCCAGTTTCATTAAAATGAATGTTTTAACACCTTGCCAGCCTCCGGGTGAATACCGAGGTTGGTGCAGGAGAAATTGTTTTTGATTGTTATAAATATTCAAAAGAACCAAACCATCTGTTTTCAAATTATAGGTATGCCATCTTTATCATTTCTCTGTAATATATGCGTTGGGAGGATGGTTGGGGGTGGGGGTGGGGGCATGGCAGCACAAATAAAAGTGCTTCAGGATGAATCTGGTTCTCTGGCTTCTCTGCACAAAAGGAGGATAAAAGGTGACAGCTGTGCCATCAGAAAGGTCAGTCAAACTGAACTCCTGACCTCTTTATTAAAGCTGTACACATCAAACCGGCCTCTGCTCGCTGCTGAGCCTGCCACCACATGATAAACACTACAAAGATGCACATATACAAGCAAAAAAAGAGGAACACAAGAGTGTAAACTTAAAGGCCACATCTTGCAGGTAAGGGAGGAAGATGGTCAGGAGGAGCTCATCTAAAGCCACCAGTAACCAAACACCTCCGTCTCCCCATACCTGCTAACACCATGAGGAGTCACAAGTACTCGCCTTTTGTCACACACATTCAGCTGCTTCTATTTTTCCCCAGAAAAAATGGACAGCTGAGGAGAGTCACAGTGGTGACTGCAGCTGGGTGTAAATCTGTGCCAACCAAGCTGCGGTGCATCATCCCGTCATGAGAAAGGGGAGGTGAAGAGGTCCGCAGTTGGACTTGCACAGTATAACAAAGCAGCCTTTTATAGACATATTGAAAAGCCTTCATTCAATAAAAGCACTGATGGAGTTCAGGTTAGGGTTAGGAAGTCAGAATTAGCCTTTTAATGGGAGAATGCATGAAGCGGTTACTTCTCTTTACGTAATATTTTCTTACAGAGTATTAACTCCTGGTTCACCCTCTCTGGAACTTAGTGTGACAGCCAGAGCAAAACAGAACAACTGGGATTTCTCTTGATCCTTTACAGAGGACAAAGTGAATATTTGGGATGAAAGTTTGCAGATTTTGCAGCTAAATGCCACATTCTAATTTAACCTGGATGTTGCAGCCAGTTCCCAACCCAAAGACCCGTCTGAGAGCGGTGTGGTTTAGGTGAGAAGACTTCTCCTTTAAGTTTGCGGCTGGGTGGGATAATGAACTCCTCTCCTCCAGCCTGCCATGTTTTATTTACAGTATATCTGGGCTAAGGCGGCTCCAAGCAACAAACAAGAGGCCTGCAGATCTCTCCCACTCCCTCTTCCTCCGCCATCTTTGACACAGATGTTCTAATAAACGCTCCTCATTAATCAGCCCTCTCCCTCAATACATCACTCTACCTCTCACAGGGGGCCCTGCCTGCATGTGTGAGGGGAAACAATACACACACACACCTATTTTCCTCTCTCCCCGCTGCTCTGTCACACACGTGCATACGCACTAAGTGAAATCAAGCAGATAACCAGAGCCTCTGCTTCCACTGTGGTGCCAGCAGGAGGGCTGCGCTTGGGTTTGTCAACAGGTAGTAAGACGACGAGTGTGTGTGCGACTCCTAGTTTGTGAGTGTGTGTGCACAGACCCTTTAAGTGATAGCCATCTGCAGCACAGAGAGCTTATCAGCAAGACCAGGAAGTGGCACTGGGCTACTATCGGTCCCCAACATCTACTCCACTCCCCAACATGGGAGACAGGAAGAGAAGTGTGTGCGTTTCTGTGTGTGAGTGCAAGCGGTGCAGTGAGAAGATACTGTAAGCGCCCAGCTGCCAGCATTAGACTGGTACACACAAACACACAGAAGCTAACACACACACAGTCCAACCCCTACAGACTAGCATACACACATTCCAACTTAGCCTGATGTCTTGACTCAACTGGGGGAAAAGAGGAACCTATTTGTGAAACTGTGCCTCGTCTCTCGCCAACATCTAGCAGAGCTCAATTATGGCACATATCCACCTCAACTGGGATGATCCCCCCCGCCCCTATCAAACTATTCATCCCGACACACGTATGTGTAGCCACACGCATGCACTGGCAAGCAGGTTGTGCTTGTGGCAGCCGAGGTGGTGAAGGTCTGCAAAGATGGCATTTTGATGACTATTTTCTGCTACATGATGCAGCAGCTGGTGCATCGGGGGGTTGCTGAGTGAGAGGGAGCAGGAGGTGGTGGGGGGAAAAGGGAAAGGTGGAGGGTGAGGCGGGGATCTCGTTTGTTGCTATAGTGTCTGGGAACACTGGTGAGAGGAGCTGGAAAGCCTGGTGGAAAGCAGAAATACATGTGATTGCTGGGTAGAAGCAGAACAGGAGAAGAGGGCTTGGTGTGTGCACGCCGCTCGCCTTAGGAGGGCTTGGTGTGTGCACGCCGCTCGCCTTAGGAGGGCTTGGTGTGTGCACGCCGCTCGCCTTAGGAGGGCTTGGTG
>JBAMIG010000006.1:2338700-2356758 GCA_037177335.1 Kiunga ballochi
GTGCACGCCGCTCGCCTTAGGAGGGCTTGGTGTGTGCACGCCGCTCGCCTTAGGAGGGCTTGGTGCGTGCACGCCGCTCGCCTTAGGAGGGCTTGGTGCGTGCACGCCGCACCCACAATTAGTTCCTCCTGGAAAGTGACAATAGCCATGGGTGAAAGTGTTCTATCCTCCTGCCATTTGCAGGGCAAACACACAAAGCGTGACTCGTCGTTACAAAAGGATAAAACTAAATGTTTGACATGGCACCGGACAAAAGACCCATTTCCCCACCTTATTCTTTTCTCTGTTCCCCTCCTTCTCGGCTGCTTAAAGCCCTTTTCTGAAGTGGGAGGATTCTCTTTCACTTCCTCAGTCGCTACCAATCATCCATTAACCTCTCTTTTCGGTCTGGGATTACACAGCAGAATTTTAAGGAAACACTAATCCTAAAAAAAAGCTTCCAACCGTCCCCCTGCTGCTACGCCCCTTTCTCCTCCCACTGGCTTCACTTTTTGGTGGAAAATCATTGGAAGGGGGACAAAAGCAGGGGGTCAGTTTATCTCAGCGACGTGTTGACACGCAGGCTGAGCTGGGTTTGTTCTGTGAGCGTAGTGAGCCATGAAGCAGCAGATGTCAAACGCCATCATGGCAGCCATCTTTCACCATGGCAGATACAGATGCTTGTAGATCACCAGATTATGAAGCAACATAGAAAAGCTGCCATGTTATATTTCCATTCAGAAGCTGGAGTGGTGTGTTTCAGTTTACACAGAACAGCATGAGAGGTTGCTGTTAATATAAGGACAAGCAGAGTCCATTTCAGAACCACCTTTCATCTTCAAGAAAAAAAATAGCAATAAAAAGGCGTCAATCTTTCACTGACATTTGAAACAAGTGTGTATTTCAGTATCGCAAATATGTGTGTGAGACAGCCTGAGTGTGCTTTGTGTGTTAAATCCTCTGAGCTAGTGTGTGCTCTCCGCTGAGCCGTCTTCACATATGGACCGTAAACAGGGTGATTACCAGACCGGGCTGGGCTCCGCCTGAACGCCACCCAGGGACTCTTTACATCATCAGTGCACTGCTCATGCCCAGCTAAACACACACACCCTACTACACACACACACTGAGGGCAGCCACTTGCTTATCCAAGTACAAACACACACACACACACAAACAAGGGTCTCCAGGTGACCATACGGTGGCCTGGGAGGAGAGCTGGCTTCAAACCGAAGCCACTTATGGACATGCTTGGGTGTACACACACATAAAACACACACACACATCCTGTACATTGACATTTCAGCAGCATACTGAAGCAAACACATATCTTGTTGAAGTGCAACTCTCTTCTACACACAAACACACACATTATTGGGCACTGTGAGAGATATACTGCCCTTTCATTGCATTCACTCCAGAGCTGCCTCTGTGATATACACACCACACTGCCTGTTAATACAATATGTGCTTTCTATTGAACCTCCCAGCCGACACAACGCAGAATGTAACACCTAACATGTGATGCACTTCTCTCGCCCAATGCAGAGAAATGCTGAGAATGAACCAAAAAAGAGAAACAGCAAAAAAAACAATCCGGATCGTTCTGGGTTCAGTCCAATGTTTATCTAACAATAACCATATGTTCAAGAGCACCTCTGCTTTTGGCTGCCAGTGCATGTGTGTGTGTGTGTGTGTGTGTGTGTGTGGGCGATGAAGCAAAACAAAAAACCAAAAAGAAAAAAAATCTTGCGGCAAACAAATGACAATAGCCATTGATTTGGATTTTCTATGCCAATTCTCTTTCCCACTTGATCAAACTCAGGGCATTTGATAAGTGAAGGATAACAGACGGAGGGGATGGAGATAGGGGTGTTTGTACTGGTGTGTGGTTATGGTAGCAGGGGGAAAGGGTTGAATTTTGATCTGTTTTCTTAATTTTTTTCCCTTCTGTTGAATAGACAGTTTGGGCTTCAGCACCTGTGATAAAGGACATTCTTTAGCCAGAGAGCTCTGATTCATGTCTTTGAGTAACTCCTTGAGGGCGTTTCTTACTGTAGAGTGGCTCCATTGCTCTGGCGGCAGGTCCTCCAGCTTAGGACAACTGTGGAGAAACAGAAGACACGCAGGGATGGAGAAGGAAAGATGGAACCAGAGTAGGTCATTAGAAACAACAGTGTTTCTATTACTACGTTCACTGATACATCTGTCACTGTGAAAGAATCTACATGAAGCACAGCTTTTCTGGATAAGTACTGATATAAACATTTATTTAATGTTTAATTAGCTATGAAAGATTAAAAAATGGAAAAAGTGCAGCACATAAATATCACAGCAGCTAGCATCTCCTGTGCTGTATAATCAGTTAAAGTGTAAGCTAGCACATGCCTGTAATGTTGCTGAAACTGGTGGAAAACTGCTGGAAACTGGTTGAGAGAAGTTAACCCAAGCTGAACCTCTCCACACCCATCATGTTTGTGACGTATCAACTTAATGCAACAGTTTTTATAAAGAACTGAATGCAAAAACACACAAGTCCCATTTGATTCATCCTGACTGACATGTTTCTATGTTTTGCCCTGTTTCTGTCATTCTGCAGCATAGAGTCCAGAAAGCAACTGGTGCAATCCCAGCAAACGTCTGAGCCCAGAGTTCATGTTTTTTTAAGTAGGTATATGATCTTTTAACTCGTTGCATGACATTTCAGTGACTCCCTGCATGTGACCACTACATGGACAACAAACATACTGAAAAGTATTAGGAAATAACCTTTTGTCCCTCGTCAAGACATTCTTATTAATATGTAGATATCTGTTCATGTACAATATCATTTATTTGAGCTTAAACAGTAAAGTGGAACCATTTTGACTAAATGTAGAATAACAGCTGTGGGTTAAACTCTGTAATAAACCAGAATAAAAGCTTTAAATCATTTGTCTCATCTGCTTTTTACCAGAACAAACTCTCAAAATCTCAAAGGTGCTTAAAAAAGTGAAGGAGAACCCAGATGAAATTCTCCATCGTTAATAATTGCTAATCAGTATTATTGTTGTTTAATTTTCTGCTGATGGGCTGATCGCTCCTCCACAACTGCAAAAACTGGCAATTTGGGAGCAAATTATTTTCCAAAAAACAAAGAAGCAAAACACGTTTGCAGTATTAGTGGAACCCGGCTTGGGCTACATTTACTGATGAATTAAATGAACATGAGACGATCAGATCAGCAGACGAGAGAGGAGAAAACCAGAGAAAGAGAGCTGCATGCACATTTTTCCTGCTGCAAGCGTCCCTCTAAGACAGACAGATTTCATTTGGCGCATCAAGCAGATGCATCTGGAGATTGCTCCGTCTCTCTCTTCCCCTGCCTCCCTCTCCTCTCTTTCATATTCTCCCTCTCTCCCTCTTTCTCTCTCTCCTGATTGTTCTGATTAGTTAATTACTTTATACAACACATCTGCTGGATTGATGCATGAATTATACATCAGCTGCATGTGGTGACTATTATTTCATGTTACTTCTACCTTTCTGGCTCAGTGTGCTCGGCGAAACGATTTAAGGTCTTGCTCGGTGAGTTTGTGAAGCAATCGGGGTCGGTACGGTGAGGGAGAATTCAATCCAGTAAAATACTGACCATATGCAGCAAAGATGACTGTATCTGAAACAGATATGCCGGCTTTGTCTTTATCTGGTGCTGCAGGGATTCAGTTCCACCCAAAAAACAAAACTAGGTCTTTAAAAATAAGAAACAAATTCAGATGGTTGGTAAAAGTGGAGGCTTCTGGAATAACCCTGCACATGTGCAACACACGTTTATATGGAGTTTGTCACTAAATCATTTTTGGTTACCAGGCTTTACATTTAGCAAAGGAGAGGCATGACAGCTGAGCGTCTGACCATAAAACCCGTCCTTTGATGTGTTGGAAATATTACGAGCAGGGAGCAAAAGAGGAGAATGGAAGCGTGCACTAGTCCAGGCCAACATCTGCTTGTAAGAAAACACACACACTCAGACATGAACACTCTTTATCATGCCAACAATGGATTTTCCAGAACACCTTAAACTGCTCCAGCAGATAGAAAGCCTCTGGGGAGAAAGGAGAGAGAGAGAGAGAGAGAGAGCGAGAGAGAGAGAGAAGGGACTAGTGGAGAAAGAGCTATCCGTGCATTCAGAGGCTGGCAAGCTGGAAATAAACACAACCTTCTGTGTTCTGGCTGGTGGACGTGTTCACATCAGTTGGTGCATGTGTGAGTGCTCGACTGGTGAAGGTGGGAGGTGGTGTGGGGGGAGGGGGACAGAAGGAGAGGGGAGAGAGGTAGAAGAGGCAGAGCGAGGTAGAGGGAGAGTAGGAACAGCTCTCTAGAGGGTTGCAGAACACTGGGTTAGCATGCAGCTGGCACGAGCCTCCACACCAGTGCCAGTCGGCTGCTTCTGTGTGTGTGTGTGTGTGTGTGTGTGTGTGTGTGTGTCTGTCTGTCTTTGTGTCCATAAGCACACACCAGCCTATTTGTGTCCAGGTCTATAAATGTGTATGTGCTCTTGCTATGCTTATAAATACAACAAACACCTACAGAGGAGAGTTTAGCATACAATATGCTTAGTGATGGCAGCAGTAGTCCGTATCAGCAGGAAAATATCAGGAGAAATAGTTCTGACTTAAAATATCCAGGTGTTTCATGGAGTTATTTCAGGTGAACAACCTTGTATTCATCTGCTGGAAGTCATTTTTAGCAATACAGTTGAAAACCCTTTCTTTTATTATTATTATTATTAGAAGCGTTTGAGTTCAATAACTGCTGCTTTATTATCATAATTCATTTTACCAGTCTTGATCATGAAATGTCAGCAAACCAGTTCATATAAGTTAGAATTAAAATGAAGAAGAGAACAGGAGCTAAATCCACTCCATCAGGATGGAGGGATGCTCTGGTTATCTGTGCCTCCATCTCTTAACGGGTAAATGAAGAAATAAAACCATTTCTGTGTTTCTTTGGCATCACCGGGTGGAGGAAGTTTTCATTATTCAAATGGGCTTTTTGCTCCCCCTCTGTTTCCTGGGAGCGGTCAGTCTGTTGTGGGTGTGAGTGATATGCTATTCTCAGTATCAAACACGCAGATTGGCACCTTCCTCTGGGCAAACAGTACGTGCTGTGTGTGTTAGTGCTCTAATCAGGGATTAATGCCACTCTACACTTTCTGCATTAAAAGGAACTTGTGTGTTTTAATTCAGAAAAAAAAACTGTGCCTTGAGGTTTTGGATTCAGCAGTGATATAAACAGCCTGGCCCAAAAAAAAGGTTTGTTGGAGCACCTTTAGCTTTGATTTGTCACAGGATTTATTTTGTGATGTCGTATTGATGATGTCCCGACACATCCCAAGAGGGGTTCAGGTCTCCTGCTCCCCGAACCCCTCTGTCCCAGTCTGTATCCCATCCATCCTGGCATTGCCATGGTGGAACAAGGCCATGCCATCAAGGGACATGGAAAAACCTGCTCATTCTGGATTTTTCTGTAGTCAACTGACCTCCCTCTTTGGACACATAATGTAGCCAAACTTAGACCTGACCAAGCGCAGCAACCTCAGATCATATAGTGCCACGAAGCAGAATGCTCCATCTCTTTGTCCTTGATGCTCCCATCACTTTGAAACAGGGGAGATCTGTGCTCAGACCACATGAGCTCCCATTGCTTTATGCTCCCTGAGGAGCTGAAGCTTTTTTCCTCACTGATTAGTGGTTTTCTTAGGACTACACAGCTGTTCAGTCCCAATCTCTTGAGTTCACTTTGCATCATGCGTGTGGAAATACTCTTACTGTCTCTGTTAAACTGAGACCTACTCAGCATCTGATTTAAGCCAAACCTTTAGGGCTTCATTGAGATCCATCATTCAAGGTGTTTCCCATCCATTTTTCTTCCTGAAAGATGATGGTTCCCCGCTGCCCTTCCAGATTTTACCTTTTACTTCACCCACTTTCCTTCCATTGTTTTCTCTTCCTGAAGAGGATGATCTTACTCGTTTTAACTACACCTGAACAACTGGGCAGAAACATCCTATTTTTAAAACTTGACTCTTTAACAAAACCTGAAAAAAAGCTTTATTTTTAGTATATCAGTAAATATACTAAAAATAAAGCTTTTTTCAGGTAAAAAACATTTTTTTCTAGTAATAAACAGTAGTTTATTACCATGTAATAGGTCATGTTTACCATCTGTTAATAATCTTCTATTTTCTGGTAGTCAGCAGGATGGAGGAGACCAGTATTAACTATAAAGTGATGCAACATGTCTCAGACACTGTATGTATCAAATATGATACGTCAGACTTTAAATGTCTGGATGTGTTTTTCCCATAATGACAAAAAGAAACAAAAAGCTCCTCATTGCATTATTTGATGTTAAATATCACACACAGTAATTATCCAATAAAAGGCTCGTACTTATTTGCTCACCTAAATCCAGGTGGCGACTATTTTTTGGGGCCAGGCAGTTTATCCAGCTACGAGCATTCATAAAATATAATAACAATTGTGTGTTTTGAAGTGTGTACTTCTTACCTGTGCAGCTGGATCTTAAGCGTGACCACGTGGTAGACGTCCTGCAGCATGTCGGCCACTGTGGCGTCCGGTGCATCTGTCACGTACGACAGGGGGACGGGGTTCCACTTCCCCACTTGAATCATACCTGTATAAAGAACACACACATGTAAATGTGGCCACGCTTAGGATTAATAACAGATGTGCATTCAAGAACATGTGCGTCTGAGCATCTGAGCTCGCCGTCACTGCTTAATTTAAAATGGTAACACATGTGCAGTGTGAATAACACCATGTGTAGGCACCCAGGAAGCATCTTGGTGCCATAAACACTCTTCATGTCTCTTTATTTGTTGCTGAAATCACAACAACCGTGCGAGAATTTCTCCTGACACCGTCTCAAAACCAGCGTCAGCCCACACAACAGGATGTGAGAGGGAGTACTGCTTATGGGAGAGGTGGACTCTGTGTGTGTGTGTGTGTGTAAGATGGACAGGCTATAATAAAAGAGCACGCAACGAGGCACCTTCAAACGACCAGCTTTTGTCTGTGTGTCCTCAAGTGCAATTAGCCCACCCTTTCTTGCCCCTGCCTCACACAGCTACACTAAGTACATGTATGTAAATATGTGCACCGTAAGTGTGTGTGTGCAAAGTGTATAAAAGTGCATGTAAACATTTTAATGGTTTTCACATGTATGTATTGTGAGCAGACATCTGTGTGGGAATGTGTATGGCGTAACCCTTAGGAGAGCTGAGCGTGTCCCGTGTGGGGATGTGTTACTGTGTATTTAGATCTGCTGGTGGGAGGCTACTGCAGCCTCACAGTGTCAGGAAACGCTGCAGACGAGACGTTCAGCAGCGTGAGGAGATGAAGGATGATGAGTTACCTTTGGCCTGGGCTGCTGAGCTGTGGGAGTAACCCAGTGACAGGAGGGCCATCTCGATGAGCTGGTTGAAGAGCATGTCCTTACGCACCAGGACAAATTCAGCGTGTTCCTCTTTGCTGTCAAAGTCCATGGGGTTCTCGTAGTGTTCCACCACACAGAACACAGGCAGCATGTTGCCTGACGACACAGAGACACAAGCAAAGGCAGACTGTTCACATTTCTTCCCAGGCTAACTCTGACCTTCAGCTTTCTGTTAGCAGGGGGTGAGATTAATATTTAGAGCTGATGATGAAGGTAAACTGAGTGCTGGGAGATTCAAAAGGTACGACTTCAATGTTTCTGGATGGAGGAAACACAAAAACATACTTCCTCCTTTAAAGCTTCGGTTTTTTTGTCCAAACTCTCACAATAACTCGAAGGATTCTTCACACAGGTGTCAAACTTTGTGCGACGGACATTAATTTTGTGCACCAGAGACGAGACCGCTGCTCTTTATAAAGACTATTTATTGCTGCTGAGAGATGCTGCTAAATGAAATCTGATTGTTTTACTGTACGATGACAATAAAGTTCTATTCTAAATATCTGATAAGGTGTTGCTTTCTATGTTAAGTGTGACCTGTACACACACACACACACACACACACACACACACACACACACAGCAGAACTATAACCTTCAGTCTGAAATGAAACAGACACAAACATCCTACTTGTCTCCTCTTTTTGCTTATTTTAAAGTCAAAGTGCTGCAATCAGATTTGCTTTGACAACACTTGCCCAGCTAAAATCATCTTCCCATGATGCAGCACTTTAAATCCTGACAACCTCTACGCCCTGAGCTTTACCCGGCCGTGTCAACAGAGGCTCTGCTGTTTGAGTGCAGCCAACAATCCTCGTCTAAAGTCTGAGAGCATTCCTGTTCAAACAGCATCCCTGCTGATTCAGAAAGTTTGTAGACCTCTGAAGTTATGTTTCATTTAAAACTGGGAAAGTGAAATTCATACTAAAGTATTGATGATAGGATGTCTTGTTGCTCCATGTCTCCACCTCACTGTATGTTTATTGTCACTGCAATAAAAAATGATCCACATTGTAATATTTTCAGGCATTCCAGAAGATGCGCACAGCTCTGGTAAAACAATCAATAAGCCGACAAATGCAAAGGAATGTGCTGAAAGAGCTGCTTTCCTCCTCCCCTGATTTTAATAGATAAAGATCTGACAATAAAGACTGCTGTGTAGGTTCATTTGGGGGGATCAATACTGGCTTTGTTTCCAGAGAGGGCTGTGGTAAATATTGTTTCGGGCTCGGACACAATACCCACTGTGGGTACGATGCGAAGCCTCGGCGGCAGACCGCCTGCCTCCCCCGGCTGCTTTGCCCTTTACCAACCTAAAACAACTGATTGGTGAGTGGGAGAGGCAGAGGAGGCATGGAGGAGCCAAACATGGTAGGAGGCCAAGAGAAGCAGAGATAATGAAGGTGAGAAATTAGGCTCTTTCTCATCTGGAGCGCAACACGTGGGTAAAATGTGGCAAAGCAGAGAAACGGCCCATCTGAGGACACTTTCAGCCACATTCCAGGATTTTCTGCATTCCTCATGGCCAAAGAAAATCAAAGAGCTGAGCCTCTGCAGCCAAGTGATATCACCACTCCACAAGCTGCAAGTTCTGGGACAGATTTAAGAACTAAAATAAAATGCAAAATCATAAAAGAGTTGGATAGCTTTACGCACTGTTTTTCCTAAGAAGACACCGGTTTTATGAAAAAGCTATGTCAATGTGAAAGCTAAGGAAGGAAACGGCTCTTCAAGGACCCAAACTTTCCCCGGATAAACAAACGCAGAGCAGGAGGGCCGCAGTCGGAGCGGTGACACAGCGCCGTGCTGCAGGAATAACTCTCACACTGCTCCTCTATTAGCTTTTGTCTGGGCAAATAACTGTGTGTGTGTGTGTGTGTGTGTGTGTGTGTGTGTGTGTGTGTGACTGAGATGACTAAAGAAGCTTTGTGAAAAGGTTTAAGAGTTTTGGAGAGCTTGCAGGGTTGGTGGTGGGTGGAAGATGGCTTGTGTGTGTGTGTGTGTGTGTGTGTGTGTGTGTGTTTACATGCATTACTTCTCTCTCAAACATATCAGACTTTTCATGCATTAGTTTCATGCAGCGGTTGGAGCCGTAACTAATCATTTATTTGCATTTATGAAGCAGGTAAAACATGAAAAATGACACTTTTTTTATGATCATTTTATCTGCAAAAGATTTTTCTTGAGTCAGTGTTAAAAGAAACAGATAGAAAGTAAAGAATGGCAGCATGAATTAATATGTGTTTGTCCCCCAAACACTTCATTTTTTACCATATAAAATAAGGAGCTTTTCACTCTTACTAAGTTATTAATTTATCAATTAAAGCCCCACGTTTACAGTGATATAAAAAGCACTTTTCCATTTGATTTGCTGGATATAATTCAGATTATTAGCATTAAATCAAACTAAATGTTTAATAAGATCTATTTTATTTAGATGGACTAAACCCACCTCTCTTATGGCAGGTCTTCAGCAGGTGCCCGGTGGGTTTGTAAGGGACCCCGGCGAGTTTGGCCCCGGTGCTGCCCAGCCTGGCCCGGCCCAGGGGGCTGCCGTTCTGTTCCAGCCGGGGCAGCTTGGCCGGCGGGGCCTTGGCCTCCGCCATGCTGTTGACCATCTCAGAGTTCTCCTTGCCCAAACACGTTTCGCTGAGATGTTCCATCATTCTCAGCACCTCGGCTCGCTATCACCTGGGGAGGCAGAAACAAAAGGGTTCAGCTGTCAGCAATGATGATGATGATGATGGTGTGTGTGTGGCTTAAAAATGCAGCGCTGAAAAATGACAGGAGTACAGGAATGAACACTAAATCTTTTGTGTTTATATCACCGACATGTGAAGACGTGAAGGGACGTTCTTCAAGTAACGGAGACTCCTGAGAACAAACCCATCATGGCGGTCGCCGTCATCTGGCCTCGCTTATTACACGTCAGGCCACAGCGACGAGATTGTTACACCGTCATGTTCCCATTTTTCAACACATGCATTATGTATGGATGTCCCACCAGAGATTCCCGTGCAAGACGGGGCACACAAGCCCTGCGTTTTACTGCAAACACATTCATTTAGCGGGAGATTCCACCTGAATGAGTACAGGGAAAACCTAACGTAACTCGCTCTGAGTCACTTTGTGACGCAGCTCGGAGAAGGAAAGCAGGCGAAAGGCCGCATTGCTGCTCTGTTTGTGACAGACATTCGTTACAAGACTTTACAGGTGTGAACTCAAGTTTACAACTCCAGGAAGGAGGGGGAAAGCAGCTAGAGGAAACGCCAAAACAGCAAGCTGCTGACTCATAGCGGCAGTCATCAAAAGTTAAAGTAAGAGAGAAGAGACATGGGAGGAAAGGTGGAGGGAGTGCTGCATCTCCTACAGGTGATACACAGTAATAATAAAGGTACACGCTTAAGTTTGAGGATTCACAATTTAAAAAAGCTGAAAAAACTAATGATGCATGCTGGTTAAAGGGTGCTGATGGATGTGAACTGGAATGCTGTTGTCAAAGAGTGAAGAGGGCAAAATCATCCACCCCCACTAAAGATCATGAACTCCCTCATTCATTGCATGCAATGAGGCAACTAATAGGGGGCCAAAGGAATCCAGACCCGGATGCAGTCTGGATCCAGGTCAGGTTTTAAAATAACCTTAAAACATACCTAAAAAAAAAAAAGGAGCAATAGTTCAGATGGACATACTGTCCCTAGGAGAGGACAAGTTGAGTTAAAAGCAAGAGAAAACCAACCTGAAAGGCAGGAGTTCAGCACTGGAGAGCATACAAAACCGCCTGGGAGTCACGTCTTCTTCAAGTTTGGCCAGGGTAAAAAGATGTTTTTTTTAAAAAAAGCAAACAAAAAGAAAGAAAAAGAAACCTGAAAAAACTCCCGGTTCTTCTCTCAGCGTCGCTTCACGTTTGCATGACAGCAAAGACAAAATTTAAAGGTTTCTTTTCTTTAAAAATAAAAAAATCAGTAGTGAAGGAGATGCTCTCCCCTGCTCTGCTCGGACTGACAGGCGGCGCAAATCAACAACAACCCGGGTCTGAGCGACGGACGACGAGGTGGAGATGGACCGAGATCCGCGAGCGTTGGTGAGCGGCTGCGTCTGTGTGCGCGTGCAGCCCGAACGTTAGCTAGTTCCGTCCAACTGAAGGGAAACAAACGGCAACGGAGCCCGTTAAAACCTGCGACGTTTAGCATAAAGTCAGCGGTTAGCCGCGTTACAAGTGAAAGGCGACTTAGTTCGCACC
This sequence comes from Kiunga ballochi, assembly GCA_037177335.1. Taxonomy (NCBI): domain Eukaryota; kingdom Metazoa; phylum Chordata; class Actinopteri; order Atheriniformes; family Pseudomugilidae; genus Kiunga; species Kiunga ballochi. Next base: position 2,350,423 of record JBAMIG010000006.1, read on the forward strand.
ACAACATCCAAATCCGCGAGCAGGCAGCCGTACAGGGACAGTTAGCAGCCGCCGCCGAGACCCAATAAACCCCCGTTTTGTGTTTTTTCACGGAAAGACAAACGAACACAAAAAATAGCTGAACGTCGGCTTAGCTAAGATGTGACTGCCGGCAGCCTGGGAGGGAAAATAATAATAACCGGCTGTCTGCTCCTGCCATGGAGGCGATGTGGAGACGATATGCGGACAGTCGAAACAGGTTCGCGAAATGAAACAAGGAGAAAGGGGTCAAAAAGTGCGGTTTACTTTCCGATGTCGAGGTGGAATAAGGCTTCCCGCTGGTGCTAAACAGAGCTGCCAGCGATAGTAATAGTAGGAGGCGTCCTGTTGGATGGGGATTGGCGTCCGGACGGAGCTCCTCTTTCTTTCTATCTCCCTCTCTGTCTCTCCCCCTCTCACTCCGTCTCTCCCTCTCTGTCCCCATTAAATTATTAGTTGTATTGACTCATCACTCCCCCCTCTCCTCGCTGCTGGTGCTGCCGCTGCCTGCCTGCGCTTTCTCTTTCTCCTCCTCAGTTCAAATGGCGTGGTAGCGGGGGTAAAAAATTAAAAAAAAGAACCGGGGGAGAGTAAAAGAAGAGAGGCAGGAGGTGAGGAGGTGTACTATAAGTGTGACAAGGACGGAAATAATCCCTCTGAGGGAGCATAACACAGATTCCTCCGCATGTCAGGGTGAAAAGTCCTGACGGAGACAAATAAAGTACAGAAAAAGTGATGGGTGAAGAAACTGCACGCGCGCTCTCATACACAAACACGCGCGCGCACACAACTGTGGTGCGATTTCCGGCTGTGCGCGCAGGAATTTTTAATCAGCTTGATTAGAGTGAGGCGGTCCTGCATTTATTATTGGGCAACTCACAGATGCTCAAACACACAAACACAGCGCATACGTTAATTAATGATATATGTGTGTGTGTTTCATTTATTTATTTATTTTTCTGTGTATTCATTTGGCCCCGGTCGTTTTGATTTAATATAACTTTATTTACTTGCTGGAAAGTAGCACAAAGTAAGGTGAACTATTTGACCTCTATTCAGCGAGGCCCCATTACCACGTAAACAAACGAAGAAGCTAAAGGTTAGCATAAACTGCATGCTAAAATAGGAGAAAATTACTTCTCAGTCCCCTTTTAAAACTTCAAAACATAACTTAAATAACTTGTTAAACTCTGTAATATGTAAGCCTACTTTGTCTTTAAAATGTAAAATATTATTTCTTAGTAGAAATGATAGTGACTGAGAAAAAACAATTACACATTGCATTTTTTAAAATGGGACATAATGCCCAAATTATAGGCTATATTTATGATGTGTGAGACATCACTGAGTTTAACTGTAATGATTCATCAGTCATATTTACTTATTACGTCATAAGTAAGGTGCTAGAACAATCCTGTTTGCTAGCGCAAAGGCTTCTTTTTTCCCCTCACTCGTGTCTTTTCCTGTCTTACTGAGGCTCATATTGGAAAAAATATTAAGTCAAACCTCTATAGCACAAATAGAAAAACATGTCTTCACTCAAAGATGACATTTCTCATCTTAAGACTTTGCTCTTGCCCTTTTTCTGACGTGTGTTGTTCCCTCAGAAACTTTACCAACGCTGCAAACGGCGCTGGATGATGTCAAAGTAGATTATTCCAAAAATATTAGACAGGCTAATCTCTGTTGATGCTGTCAACAAAAGCCTGAACTGTCGAAGGGGAGAGGGACAGTATGTTCAGAAAGCAGCCCGGTGATGTTAAGCTATTATTATTTTGGAATTATTTCATGAGCTGGTATTCTGCATGGGAAAAAACACCCTAAAACAAGATAATCTGTTGAAATAGTCAACAAAGCAGCTGAGATACTGTTTACGTGCAACTGTGAGGTACGTTAATAATAACAGCAAAGGCCACCTTATTGGTGGACACACGCACTGAAAGGTAACAGCTGTCTTCTTGCTGCTTCTTCATCTTTTAGGTCCTGTGAGGAGCCAGAGGGGGGAGTGTTTGAGGCAAAGTTCAGCGTGAAGCGATGATATTTTACGCATATCGAAAATACTGTTGCAAGTGGAGAAAGGGAGCACTGAAAGGTAACAAAAGACAATAATATGAATATATCCCCGCTGCTCCACGGATTATAAAACAAGCGTTTTTTTTTCTTTTACTCTTTCTAAAATATGATCGGATAAAATTAAAAACGAGACAAAATGAAAAAACAAAAAAAACATTTCTGTCCAGGTTGTGTGAGAACAAAAACAGGAAACCAATAGAAAACAGGAAGTGTGTACACCTATCGAAGCGGCGGAGCCAGATTGTGAGCGAGCACGGAGGTCAGGCATGTGTGAAATGCTACATAACACTCCGTGCTTGCTAATAAATCTTTGCAGCTCATCTCTGCGCGCAAGACCGAAAATAAACCGAGTCAAACAAAGCCGTCCTCTAACAAACAATGCGGCTCTGCAGACGTGAGCCTCTCAGCTCGGCTCCCCTGTCACCACTGACAACGCCGCACAACAAAACAGCTGGAGAGAAGAAGAAGAAGGTGATCACGCTTAGCAAGGCGATACAACAACTTGAGCAAATTAAAAACCAGAAAGAGATAAAGGGATACAGTGCGCTGCTACGTCTCTCATTTGACCGCTAGTTGTGAATCCCGCCTATGTGGGGTCAAAAGTTTCCCCACTCAGAATACATCTGAAGCGACTGCATCAGGAAGCCACATCCGGACGCCAGCGGTGAGGCTTTTAACGGAAAAATGCAAAGCAAAACTCACCTTTCACACCTAACATAGAACAATGTCTCGTCATTTTAAGACCCAGCTCGTGGCAAGATTTGAGGCTGGCTGTGTTCAGGAGGGTCTCTCATATGTGGCTTTTTTTAATCAAGCAAAGGAAGAGATTTTGAAACTGATAATATAAGACCCAATGTAAAGGGTTGGATGTATAAACCGAGGCTGCCGCGCAGACTCTGCTATCAATTCTTATCTCAACCATTCTCTGGGTTTCAGTGATCTGCCAACACTGTATACTAAACACAGCTGCGGTGTGCAGTGTGGTTAAATCGCTCTGCTATGTGTCTGAATAAAAGGACCCAAACTGTGGGGTAATTACTGTATTTTTACAGAGTCGTTTTAACATTAGAGTCTCTATCTGAGAAATCTAACAGTTTCAACACGAAGACATAAAAACAAAATGGAAAAATTAATGACTTTGAAGTCCATCCAGAACTGTTGGCTGCAAGATGCAGGATACATTAAACAGGAACTTTACGTTTTTATCCTAACGTATGTGACTCACAATCACCCTGATATGTTGCAACATGATGCACTGCAGCCCCCAAAAAGCCCGTCCTCTGCAGACTGCTCCGCATCGCCTCGACGTGCACAGCGCTGCATGCTGACATCTCCTCAAACCCTTAACATGCTTTACACCACGTTCTCTGCAGCTCCTCTTTCTGTTTTTAGGATTTTGTTGTTGTTTTTTTTTTTCCTGGCCACCGTTAGCAGCATCCTGAAAACAGCAGCGATGGTGAAAGCAAGCCATTGTCGGCAAATGCTCTTTTCTATCTGGCATGACGCAAGCAGCCGCAGTCATTTCCACTGTGATTGTCGGGCACCATCAGAGAGCATCGATAACCCCTGCCAGGCCTTGGCACCGCCAACAGGTGCCAGCACTGCCAGCAAGGTTGGCACCGACGAGGCTGTGAAAACCCTCTGACATCCAGAAGGGCACAGATTTGCTCTGAATGCACCACTGAATCAACACTGCTGATTATCAATTAACATATAGCGTTTTGTATCGCACAGAAAAGAGAGAAAAATGGGTTTTGAAACCCAGAAAGCCTGTTTTAAAAATACTAGCTGTGTGCCGCTATAATCATGTGCTGAATGCAGATTTAGCTCTGTTCAAGGTGGGTTTTTACAAGCCCGGTCGCCTTTGTGTTGGGAGATACAGCGAGCGCTGTGCATGTACACTAGTGTGATTGTTCAGGTAGGATTTGCTGCCTGATGGCTGCATTTGTAAAGAAATCATGAAAAATGACGCGAAGGAGCAGATGCTGAATTGCAACAAGAGACACCTCATATTTATAATGATACCTGAACACACTCCACCTGCATGGTGTGTGTGCATCATCACGGTGCGTACTGTGTGTTTTTAACCATTTATCAGAAGCAGAATATCTGACCTGCAGCTTTCTAAACACATGTTTACGCATTTTGTCTGCTTCTTTAATAATAAAGGCTGGAAATGAATAGGAAGATGTATCATCGCCGGCTTTGCGTCTTTATTTAGCGTGTCAGGCCATGCGGCGCCATCGCTTGCTTTACGTAGGTGTTATGATGTCTTCATGCTCTCCACTGGTGATGCTTCTAATAAGCATTAATACGATTATTTGGTTACTAATACAAATGAGTCTGCGCGTGCAGTCTGAGCACACACACAGCATGGGGTGTAAGCCCTGTCACCGGTTCCACTTTGAGCTCCTCGCCGGAAGTGTCTGCCACAATAAAACACAACACGTGAACATAATGGTATTATTAGAGGCAGCTAAGGATTTAATAATCTGTCGAGGAACATGTCAAAACATGCCTGCATCAGTGTGGGTGCAGAGGAAGCTCAGCCGCACAGAAAACGTCATGCACAGTGAAAATAACAAACAAAGCCAGACAACAAGGATGCCGAACTGTAGGTGCAGAGACTAAACATGTAGTTAGATGAGTAATAAAAGTGACTAAATTGGGATGAAGCTCTTGTCTAAATGTGAGGAGTGACTTTATAAGGGTTCTTTGTTTGATTCACGGTTGAATTTTTGCACTAAGTTGTTGTTTTTTGGCTTTTTTTTACTAATAAACTTGAAGAGATGCAGTCAGGCTGAACATAATACGGCACTCAGAGACAAGGTTCATCTGATCTCTGCAAACGTTGTGCGTCATCTGCTTTCTTTTCTACATCTCTCACTTTGCAGGAAGTTTTCTCAGAAATGGCTTTTAAAACTGATTTCCCAGCACAACTGTTGCACAAACACACAATCATTTTCTACCAGCCGGCCACAGTTTGTGTGAAAACCTCCCTGTGAAGGGTGTGATGATGAGGAGAGCAGAAAAAGGATTCCATGATGGAGATATCCTTCAAATGACACGTCGGTTTTCCGTTTCTTGTGCAACCGCCACACTTTTACAAGCAGAGGAAGGTTTTTCTCTTCCTTCTGATATTTCTCATATGTCCACACTTGGGTGTAGGAGGAGGTAGAAAAGGGAGAAAGAGAGAACAAGGGGGATGTAATGAACTGAGAGTCGGTTCCTAAGTACTTAATTGTTTTATAATCACATGAAGTGGACAGAAATAGAAGCAGAGCAAGTGGTCTCCAGCTCAGGTCTGCTGACAGGAAGGCCTAACACCTCAGAACGCCTCAGAGGCTCTCTGCAGCCGTGGATTTCAAACTGAAGGCCCTTTTTTTTTCCTTTTTAGTTACTTTCAACCATACGATTCTAACCCTCACACACCGCAGCTCTTCACCTTCTGCAGCCGCGCTGTAATGGCGTGCACTGTACATTATGCAACTCCCACACAAACCGACACATAAACATCCGCTCAGCGACAGCGAGCCGCTTCCACGTTGCATCTGACGGGACCTCTGCCCTCAGGGGCCGAGCGCCGCGCCCCAGCCTGCACAGAAGCGTCAGCTTCAGGGTCATCGGGGTGGAAATCCGCACGGTGCTATTTGTCCTCTCAGGAATCTACATGAATGATTTAAAGCATCATCTCTGTGTCGCTGACCGAGAGGAGAATTCTCCGCCTTGTTTATGACGCTCCCTTCCACCCTCATCCTCTTCTCCTTTATTGAATTATAAAAGCAATTAGTCATCGAACAATCAGCCGACATCAGAGTCATTTTTAAAGAAATGACTTTTCTGCCACTGCACCCTGGACCCCGGCCATCACATGACTGAATAATTAAACTCTAATTTCTGCCTCGTGGATCGCGACAAATGAATAGAGTCAGACGAACAGGGGTGTTTGTGTGTGAGTGTGTGAGCCGGAGAAGCGTGCACTGAAGGTGGCTTTGTGAGGGAGGACAGGCCAGCGGGGGGAGAAGGGTCGTCCTGTCCTGCTGGGGGTGGACGGGTTGTCCTGATGTGGCCGAGAAGCAGCGGAAAGCCGCAACACCTCAGGGGTCTCATGAAGAGCGAGGAGGAAACGAGGCCAGGTGATGAAGAAGTGACGTGAGGGAAGGGGGGGGGGGGGGGGGCAAAAAACTACAAAAACAACTTTCACTGTTGTGGCTTTAACCAAGAGTCCACTTCAAAATACACTGC
>JBAMIG010000006.1:2364537-2378730 GCA_037177335.1 Kiunga ballochi
ATATATATACATATAAGATGTTGAGGGGTAGCAAACACTGAATCATGGCACCTAAACGTTTGCAAGCCACTGCATTAGAAAGTGGAAATACACAACTTAGTATCTTTTCTTAATCACAGCTCTGCATCCAGCTTACATCCTGCTTTTACTCTGAGCGCTGTCTGACCAGTAAAAGTCAATTTGATGTTGATTCTGGTCGTATATATTTTGTCCTGCAGTCATAATGTCCTCCTGCATTTGTTTGCTGAATCAGTCCCAGTGTGTAGTTAAACAGTGTGTTGATATCTGGGTGTTAGTGTAAAGCATCTCGCCGCTTTGCTGAGTGGAGTTTCTCGGCACATTGCTGAGCAACAACAGCGTACAAACGGGTCAGCAATGTTAAAAGTGTGGCTTTAATACAACTAAGTCAGAATGAGAAAATAACTGATGATGTACAGTGTGTTCATTTTTTATTTCTGATTTGACTCATCGTCATGGCTTCATTTCCAGCACTTAGAAGTGGCATCACAAGGTTATTCAGACTAATCTATTCTAAAATACGGTCATATGAATAGATTTTTCTGTCTTTAGGGAAGTGAAACTTGTGTTCTGCTTGGTAAATATGGTTGTTTAGTTAAGTTGTCATTTTAAATTGACCAATGTTCACTGGAATAACCTCCATCTGCGACCAAAAGCGGGATGAAATAGATGGAGAGGACAGATTCATTCCCCTGACATGCAATCTGGCAAAATAAGCAAAGAGAAGTTAATATTTGTCTTAGTGAGAATGTAAAGTAGAACTTCTCTTTTGATGCATTTAACTTTGTTTTGCACACAATATCATAAGATCAATGTATTTTAGATGCTTTGTCACTGAAATGAGGGAAATCTCTGAATATAATAAGCGGAGCTGCATCAAAAACAGCATTTAGGAAGTGTTTAATAACCAAGCGACAACTGAAACGTGACCCGATAACCTTTTATCTCAAAATAAACATTTAACAGCAAATAAATATAACATAACAGAAAATCCTTCATTTATTTCTAAACATTTATTTCTGAGACTGATATATGTATTTTTTTTTTTTAAGATGGGATTGGCAAGATAGCAGCAGCTCAGAGAAGCAAATACTTCACCAGGTAACACATAATATGCAGAGTATACAGAAAAATACACCAAACACTGATATATACCATGTTTAAATAATAAAGAAAGCCATTGAATATTAGAAACAAGGCGTCAAACTCTTTCTCAAATCAGTGCATCATATTAATCTCCTTTTATCTGGCACTGGTGTGCTGCAGGGTTTAGATGTTTCCCTGCTGCAACGGAAATAAAAAGCTGTTTTCAGTCATTTGTGTTGCAACGGGGAAACACTTTAAGGAACACGTGGCTTTGAACTTTGCAATGGTTTCCCACAGTTATTGTTGTGAGTGCATTTTCACTCCGAGAGACAAAAAAGCACATCTGAAAATCATATTTTTATAAAAGCTATGTTTGTGTTGCAAAGCATTTGAACACCTAAGAAAATGGGTATAGAAGAAGTTGTTTCCCTGTGCTTTACACTGCATGAAGTATTTTGGCCCACTCCTTCACACAGATCTCTAGAAGAAGGTCCCCATGCAGGGGACTGGCTCGGGCCCTCCAGAACTCCAATATGCTCCCTAATAAAGCCACTCCTTGCTTATCCTGGCTGCTTCAGGACATTGTCGTGTTGAAGACCCCCGCCCCATCTTCAATGTTCTGACTGAAAGAAGGAAGTTGTTGCCTAAAATCTCACAATACATGGCCCCTTTCTTCCTCTTATAGTGCAGTTATTCTGTCTCCTGTGCAGAAAAACTCATGTTTCCACCGCCATGCTTCACAGTATGAGGGTGTTCTTGGGATGGTACTCATCCCTTTTCCTACTTCAAACACAGCGAGTGGAATTTTTACACAAAAGTTTTATTTTGAGTTAATGCTTGATTTTAAACAACTCAGAGAAGTTAACATTCAACATCAACCTTTTCCATCTTTTAACAATTGATCCAACAGATCGTTTTTGCCATTAAGCTGCTTGGCACTTGTCCCATTGCCCTTCCCACCTTGTGGAGATTTTTTTTTATTACTTTTTTACACATGTTTGTCCATCAGTTGACTGACTGATTCAAACAGATGCTATTAATTTAGATTAAAAGGTGAAGGCCACTTTCTAAAGGCAGGTTTATGAGGATCAGGGTACTTTCTGATTCATAGGTGTGTCTGTCCCAGGGGAAATCCACCTAGCTGCATTATTTCTAAGTGGGAGAACTCGCAGTATCGCTTATTCTCCTCACTGTACAGGACATTAGCCCTGGACCAGAGCTGGTCTTGTACATGTATCACACTTGCTGCCAGGTAATACTGCCTGGAGACCCATAATATGGAGAGAAGTTTTCACATTTGTTGCGCGCAAACAAAACATTAGTCATGGTGACATTAAAGAAATCTCCAGCTGCAGGATCATAGATGCATGATAAGGCCCCAAACCCAAGCACACATGCCTTGATTTACAGATATTAATTCCTTTTTAGATAAAACTGGTCACAGTTCAGCTTCTACCAGTGATGAACACATTACAGCTGGTAAACATGCAGCGTTAATTTCCGAGGGCATTAACAAAGCACATTTCATACAAACATAAATACATAAGGCAGCCATGATAAACACACATGTTTGGATGTTTCTGTCAGGGGAAAAAACCAAACAGCAGGTGTTACAACTTCTGCTAAAGGTAAACAAGACGTGCTGTATTTAGACGGGGAATTATCAACTCATATTGCATATTATTCTAGTCTTCTGAATTGTAATTAATTTTATTCTGCATTGTTTATTTGGCCTGTTCAACAAACAGCATGTTGTGCATTTACTACTTGTTACCATGTTATACGTCAAAATGATTGTAGTGCAAAAGGTCCCCTTATGGAGGCAGAAAACAAGCATCTGATTGTGTGTAACAAACATAAAGGGATGCAAAAGACTGTATAAAGTATGATAGATGCAGCATTAAAGAGTTAACGGTCAAATATCCTGCCATGCTTTTATTATGAAAAACAACCAAGAGGGAAAAAAAAACAGCCACAAAGCAAAGTTAAAATGTTCCATTGGCATCCATCCATCCGTGCTGCATTTAACCCCTGGCTTGTTTGTGTCAGGCTTGCAAACATGGCTGGATGCCGTGCACGCCATGCAACACAGAGCCACGGGAGCCGCAGACTCCGTGTTTGACATGCGTCTCCATGCAGCGCTGCCGTCACAGTGAGACACCCCATCTCCTGGAGAGTCTATTAGCTGTGCTTAATTAAACAAATGTGATTAGACTGATCCAAACTCACACAACTGAATCCTGAGTGAGGAGTCAGCCATGAGAGGAGGCTGCAGAGAGAGAGAGGCGAGTCACGCATGGCTGGGCTTTATTAATAGCACCTATTTAAACGAACACGTGCAACTGCAAGCTGCAGAGTTAACGTCTGAGGGATGTGCACAGGCGGCGACGTCTCAGGTCCACTTCTGAAGTTTGTCAATCATAGTTTGGTGCTCAATGTCAAGAGAAAAGGAGACTGGAAGAGTCTGCATAAACTGATAACTAATAAGAGATTGATTACTGGTAATTAAGTGCAAAAACGTGGGTGGGATTTAGCTACGGCTGTCTGCTCCAACCAGGTGGAAGGCAACAGGGAAATTTTCTCATACTTGTAAAAGATGAATCACTGACAGAGAGATGAGACAGAAACTAAAGTGTCTGAATGTGCTAATATTTCAGGGGGATTTTAACTCTGAGTCATTTCAGTTCAACATCAAACATAAGCTGTTTGTCAAAAAATGTTATTTGCTTCTCCGCAGTTCACTTGTTGAGAGAGGGAAAAGTAGTGGAAGGAAGCAGACTTCCAGAAAGTGAGTTAAAGTCTGAACTCTTCGTGCCCTCAGCATCTCCTGAATTTGATTGTGCGCTCATTACTCAATCACAGACAGCCTAGACATCCAGGGCACTGCTGTTTCAAACAACAGTCTGTCTCTGTCTGAGTGAGCTGATGGGTCCTGATGAACGACTGCAGGTAAAATGCCTCGGATATGTTATTGGGTCAAGGCCAATCGGGACTAATGAGGTCTTCAGCTGTACCTTAAAACTTCCAGATGATCAGTTTAGTATAAATGTCTATCAGGAGAGGATAACAGCCTGTATATTATGGTTCGTGCTGAAATGGATTTTTAAACCTTGATCAGTTTTAAGCATAAAAATAACATTTAAAAGACTTATAGGATGGACTATTTACTGCTCTATAACTCTTATTATTTAAATAATAATAAATTATCTAAGTTTTAAATCTGTGTTGGAAATCTGTGTAATAGGCCTAGTTCTTACAAGCTAATATGTTAATGCTAGCTAATGCTAGTCAGCTACTTTGTTATTGCTAGGTACTGTAATGTTAATAAGCTAACATGATCATGTTTATACTATTTAAATTTAGTATGTTAATGTTAGCTAACACATCAATATTTTCATGTGTTCAAACTTCTTTTTGCTTTCTTAAATTTCATGTATAGGAATGGAGAGGTGAACAGGCGATAAAGTTCAGGCTTTTCACAACATTTAGGGCGACTATATTAGCAACTGGAAACGCCATAGTATGGAAGATCATCCAACATGCTGCCACAACTAAATGTAGGACACACAGAAACAGTTTTAGGAAAACCTTTAGAGACTTAAAAAAAGATTATAATGAGCTGAAGGACCACAACCCCCAAACCAGGCCTTAATTCTTTACCAACAAGCAGTTTCAGCCTGATACGAATATGCAAACCATGCACATTATAATACATAATTTTACCCAATAAAATTCTCAAAATGTTTGTGGAAAACTCTAAATTATTAAATAATGTGGCTAGTAGAAGTTGTGTGTAGTGGTTAGTAACTCCCTTGCCTGATAGAACAGCATGCAGTATGATGGGTGGATTTTTTAAACCATATAGGCTACTGTAAACCAACATTTGTCCCACATTATATGTACTTTTAAAGTGTTTTTCTTCTTTTAGACATTTTATTGTCATGCAGACATTTAACATTTTTTATCAATAAATATGCAAAAAGGGAGAGATGAAATTAAACTGATTTGATCACAAACCACTTCCTGCTATTCTCCATGGTTATACAGGGCAGGTAAGCATGATGTTGCTATGGCAACATATGTTATGATCTGTAAGAGAGATGTGTGTTAATGAGAGTGTGTGAGTGTGTCGTGCTTAATGGCAGAGCTGTGTTAGTCAGCCATGGGAAACGATGTTTGGAGAAGTTGAAAGTTATTCCAGGATATATTGTCTGTTGTTTTTCATTCATATCAGAAAACATTTAGTGTTGTAGGTAAAACTCATAGTAAATAACATATAAGCAATGCATATATTCTATGTATTCTGCCACCATTAAGCCCATGTGAGGATGTCGGACCCATGTCAGGGTCTGTCTTAAGGAGATTATATCTGTACTCAGCTATTCATGCGGCCTACAATGCCCTTCTGCACAACATCCATCACATCACCATTAAGGATTGAAACATTCTTATCCACATTTCCCTTCAGCCATGGCTTTTCTTGAATTCAATGCAACCAAATAAAAATCCAGTTCTGCATGATTTATACTAAAGCTTGGCTAACCTAATTGTGTTCTGTATGACTCGGTCACTTCTTTGTATTTAGTACATTCAGGGTAACTTATTGTTTGGTGAACAGGTTATAATTACACCTGTGCAGAAACTGAAAACCAATTTAGCACAAGCAGTTGCATCTGTTTGATTATTGTTACGCCAGCCATGAACCAAGCCAGTCAGTATTTACTCTGTGCTAACTTTTAATTTCTCTCACATTTCCTTTGTGCTACGCGTCAGATTTGATGCACTGTACTGAACGAGGAATTTAACAGGGTAAGAAGCTGTTTGTTGCCAGAAAGTAAAAAGGAAAAGCACGTTTTTGGGTGGAGAAAGATTTGTCATCATGCTATGCTACTATTGCTAATGTGAGCTGCATTATGGCTCAATAAGTCAGACCAAGTGTTGCATTTATCATCAACGCTAGGTTAGAATTTTCTCAATCATTGTAGAAATTTCTGAACTTTGACTTGTTTGTTGTTTGTTTTTCATCGTTTTTAAGCAGAGTCACATGGAAGTATGAAGTATGAGACTTTACCTCTGACTGGTTTATAATTAACACCTTCGTTAATTAGTTTTATCTGAAAATGTTATTGTGTTTGAAAAACCCATTATTTTACTGGAACATCTACTGGTGGAATACAGCATGGCTGTGGAGAAATAATGTGATATGTAAGGATCATGATTATGTTATGATTATATGATCGTATTCATCCCTGTATCTGGATCTAAGAGTAAAACATATTTCTTTTCAGGGACCAGTGGGTTAAAGATGAAAAAACACGTCTTCAGCACAGAAATTTAAATCACATGATTGAAAAATTATCCAAAAGTTTTATAATATGGACGGTAAGATTTCACATTTATCCAGATTTCCTTCACTTCCCCTCAAGCTCCAGTTCAACACCGTAACATTCCCCATGAGATAACGTCTCATTGAGCTCCAGGGTCCTAAACGGACGATGGATGGGATGAACCCGTTGGTGTTTTACAGCAGGACAGCACGCTGGCTGCCAGTCCTGCTGGTAAGAACCGGAAACTGACTCACACAGACTCACTGAAACTGGACAACAGAAGATGGAAACACTTCAGGCTGCTGCTGGTGTCATGGTGTGTGAGATGTTGCCTCTGCACACTTTTATACCAGACACGGTTTAAACACCAGTACCGTTTCTGACTGGGTCCATCCCATAATGCATATTATGCCACATCTTCTGATGGATACATCCAGAATGGCATGTATCTGCGCTCTTTAACATGGCTTCTCTTCATGGATCTGCAGAAACTGTGTCATGCTTCATGTCGGTATGCAGCTAAATCTCTGAGGAACGTATCAATAATGCCAAGAATCAAAGCAGTTCTGAAAGATTCGGGATGTCCAGCCTGTTACGAGCAAAGGTGGACCGGATAAAAAGATCAGTTTGATTCCAGCTTCTCCTCGGTCTGTTTAGCATATAAACCTGCACAGTAGCACCTATTAAATCAGTTTTTTATTATAAATGCCAGTGAAAAACTTTATGAAGTCATATTTTGTTAAAAGGAAGAACTCAGATGGATCCATCCTGTAATTTGGACAAAAAAGATTGTAAATCTATTCCAGAAAAATCTGCCTCAGCGAGTGTGATTTTTCTCACTGCTCCATTTTGAAGTGATTGTGGAAGCGTCACTAGATCATTCATCACAACAGAGACATCTCCATACGCCGCGATGCATCACTTCCCTTCTAACAATCACTCATACAGTAACCCTCTAATCCAGCTCGCGCTCTCCAGTTGCCTTTGACAGCAGCTTAGCCACCCTGCCATCCAGCATAACACAGCGGGTGCGGAGAAGCCCTCGGGGGTGAGATATCCTTCGCCACCCTCTCCTCCTCCACGGTTGCCCCCGGTGACAGTGACAGAAGTCTGTAATTGCCACCTCGTCAGACGGCTTCATTAAGACGAGCATTGTCTGCGCAGCTGAATGGTGGCGGACGGGAAGAGAGGAGCGTGAGCAGAGAGGAGAGAGCCCACAATGCAATTACTGCACGGCTGTGACAGGTGGGGCCTCCAATCTTCTGCGTCCGTGGGGCCCGAACGCATGTAGGGGAGCTGCGGCAGCGTGCTTGCATCATTTTTCAAACACCCCCCTTGTCATTAGTTGGTAATGATTGGGTTAGTTTGCAGATGAATCGCTGTATATGTCTTGCTCACAAACATTTCCCGGCCATATTAATCAAAACCATCAAGGCAGTGTAGTCAGAGCGAATTACAAAAACAGCACGTCTAGATTAAAACGACTGCGATTCTTCATCACTGTGCACCTTTGTTAAGTGTGTGTGTGGGCTGTGCCACCTTTAAAGGATATCTTTCACATTGTGACATGTTTTAAAAATTGTAAAACTAAAATTACTGATAATATTAAAGGTTCATAATAAGGGTAAAGGTTTAATCCAATGTTTCTGCTTTGTGTTGCATCACTATGATGTTTAGGAGCAATTAAACACTGAAACATGCAGATTTACATTCACTGGTGCACATGGGACCTTCTAGCTGCACTAACTAGCACAACTACTCGTGTTTTTATTTATATAGCACTTTTCACAGAGTGCTCCACCATGACATACACTGACAATGTAAAAGCAGAACCAAATAAAGTATGCCTTGCTGATGTCGGTATAATAAAAATAAAACAAAAAAACATGACATACATCATAGGACAGAGGTGGACAACCCCAGCCGCTGAGGATGTGTCAAGTGTGTTGCAGCAGGGAAACTCCTACCACATGCAGGAGGGTGGCTGCAGAGTACCTATGTCAGGCTCCCTCAGAGGTCTGGTATATGTGTTACAGCACATTATAGATTAATGAGAACATGAAAAGAATTTAGGAATACATAGATATACACTGATATACTGATCATGTGTTTAATGAACCAATCACATAGATCCAAAGTACATCTATCATTTATTCAATTTTGAGTTCTTTTCTGTATATTACAGTGAAAGACGAACCCAAACCTTTGCTTTATGATTCATCGACATAGATCTAGATAACATTGATTACTTCAATTATAAAATAGTTCAACTAAAAGTTAATACATGAATAATATTTATTAAATGGAAATAAAACATAACATTTAAAAGTAATATGTTAAATATATTATGCAACAATCTGCACTTAACTATTATTTCTATATTTAATTTAACTATTGATAAAGAGTCTTTATTCTACTATAATTTTATAACATGCTTTTTTAATGAGGTGCTTCTCCAACATTTCAACATGAAGTATTGCAGAAGTGTAATGGAAACACGTTTTTTTGTATTTACACATCACCGGACGTGACGTAAGGGTCACATGACCGTTTTGTTTCTTGTAAGGATGGTGCGACAGAGGAGGGAATGTTTTTAAACTTTTATCTTTGACAGCAAATAGCAGCAACATGCAGAGTTTCACAGAGGAGGGAGCCGCGGCATATCCAGCACTAATAGCAGCATGTGAGACTAAATGTATTCAAATGGAACCCGGTACCACAGAAACAATATAAACCTGCTTATTTATTTTTGGTGGACACAGATCACTGAGCGATGATGGATATATCTTATAGAGGATGCAGAGATGCAGATAATCCATATTTGGAGGAAGCAGATTAGAGAAGCTGTGAAACTCTGCACTCTGAAGCTGCAACGTTTCCATCCCCACATTGTTCCCGTTTCATTAATAACCTGTTAGTTTCACGCATTAAACTATCAGTGAGGAGAAATGTAAACACAAAGCTTGAAAACAACTGATAAACTTTAACTGTAAAATGACTGGAAGATGAGAGATGGGAAGGCGGTCGTCACCCTGGTAACAAAGCGAGGCCGGTCTGTCCGACGTGAGCCGAGCTTCTCTGCATCCTGCAGTCATGCAAAGGAGACACACATTTGATCACATTTCATGCTTCCACAGCGTGACGAGTTGTCGAAAAGTTGTGCTCATGTCATATTTCAGCAGAAAATTTAAGTAATCATTCAGGAGCAGAGTTCTGTACGTACATCCAAGCCTCCAGGATAATAAAGTTGAGTTTAATACTAAATAACTGATTTTATTTAAGTTGTTTGTTTTCATTTCAGTGAGAAATAAACAAACTTACATTCACAAAAAATCTCAAAAATCTCCTAAAAAGCTACAAACTGCCTGTTTCCGAGAGCTTTCTCACCCATTAATGCATGAAATATCAGGAATATGTTTTATTTGAGTCTTTTCTTACATGTGCTCTGCTTCAGATGGAGGCTACCCTTTTATTTCTGCTTTATAAGCAGCCTGCTTTCAGTCCACCCCCAGCGAAATGCATTCCTTTCATCCATCGAAATTTCACATGATGGAAATTGCCCTTGGTGGAAACATATCATAGCCATCCACAGCTCTTGGATGGCTCCCATTGGGCGGTTCCACCCATGCCAAGTGCCTGGGTTGGCCGAGAGCCTCCAGGGAGGCCGGGGCTTATGTCTCCATGGGCCAGTAAACCTAGAGGCTCCGTAGCCCAGGGAAATGTAGCAAATCATGGGTGCTTGCTGGCAGTAGTGTCCCCCCTCCCCTTAGCCTTAGGATTGTCATAGCTAAAAGGAGGCTAATGGTGGCCAACTGTGCAGCGAGTGGGTCTGGGGTGTTGGGGAAGCGTGTCTGTAGGTTCATCTGGATTGGCGTCGATAAGGATGTTCGCTCTTCGTCCTCTGCCTATCACTACCCTGCACAGGGTGGGAGGCGAGTGTGATGCATTTATGTGTGTGTGTGTGTGTGTGTGCAGTGGTGGCACAATGATGAGGGACTGGCAGACCATCTCCAGAATGCCAACAGTGACTGATGCCACACCAGACATTCCTTTCAGATGAAGCGGCAGCGTGGTCAGCACCATGCCAGCTTTCATGGGCCCTCAGGACAACAACTCCCCCGCCCTCCACCCTTTCAGCAAAGACCATGGCAGTGATGGCACGAGCTTCCAACGAATGAAAACAGAGGACAAGATATGTTCCTTCATAACTTTTCTCTTCTCTTCTGTCCTTTGTTGTTGAACTTTTGCTTCGATGAAAGAAACCACAGATTATATAACCTAAATAAAATCACAGGACAGAATATGTTGACACACACATACATATTATTTCTAATATGAGCGTGATGAGAAATGCATTCACATACTGGAACCATCTCTGCTGAGGATAATTTGTGAGGTGTTATTTACTTTCTCTGCATCTCCTCGTCCATCTGACATACCTGCTTGCCTTTGAATTCAGGTGCAGACTCACACTCATTTTCAGACAATGACAGCTGTGATTATAGAGACAGATTTTCCACAGAAGCTGAATGAAAATCACTTATCGTCTTCCCAAATATTCAATAGAAGCTAATTAAAAGCAGTTTGGCTTATTGTTTAATCAAGGCATGTTTTCTTTTTATTACACATCTGCATTGCACGTGATGTAACTGCTGCTGCTATCAAAGCAGATCAATGTGACGTATCAAGCTGCATTTAAGATTTTGATCTTAAACATTGAATAATTTGTATTTTTCTGATTTTTTAGGTGTAAAATATTCTGTTTCATTCAGACAAGAGGACGTCACTTTTCATTCCTAGCATTTTGTGTTGTAGCATTTTGAGCGTGCATCATCAATGATAATCTAACATATGGAATTTTCCAAATATATACCACCATTTTTTTTCTTTTCTATTATATTAACTTTTCACTACTGAAATTATTATATTGTAATTGTCCTCTTTACTGGTAGGGGGCAGAGGACAAGTATCAAATTATGTTTGATAGAATTTGGAGCAAGGTTTATGCCGTACTGTGATGCAAAATGTCTCAGACATTCAACGCAACTTTATTTATAAAGTATTATTTAAACAACTGTGTTGGCCAAAGTGCTGTGGACACATTTAAAATACTTTCAAACACATAAAATTAATTAAAAACTGTTAAAAAGGGAATAAAATAGCTATAAGAAAATATAACAAACAAATAAAAACAAATAAAATGATAAAAGACATTGTGTCTATCAAATGATTCATGTTTAGCTTTACAGGGTTAGTAAACCACAAACAGCATCTTTATCAATACAACCGATGAAACGTCTTTTTTTCCTGTTTTACCTAAAAACCTGTTTGTTCAGAAAACAACAAATGTTTTTAAGTCAATCATATAAAAGTGTTACGACCAATATCCTGATTAACTACATTCATGTTTATTACATTACCTAAATATTAACCCTTTATACATACATATTTATATATATATATATATATATATATATATATATATATATGTGTGTATATATATTTATATGTGTGTGTGTGTGTGTGTGTGCACATGCGCGTGTGCGCTTGTGTGTGTGTGCATGTGTGAATATGAATCTGTAATATTATACGGTGTGTTCTCTTTGGCTTCTTTTCTCCTGTGGTTCGGTTTATTTAAATCCATTTTAAACTAAATAGTGCAGTATAATCTCTAAGTACTGATACTTCTCTGGGTGGAAAGTCTATTATTATAAATTGCACTTTGTTCTGCTTCTTTTACAGATCTGCAGAAATTATTCGGTTTTGTGGCACGTGAATAATTTCAATCTGTTTTTTAATAATTCTGTATAAAATGTGAGCGCTGAAGCTGAAGGAAAATGAACCCCTCTGCTCTCTTTCTGTCAGACGAGCCTCTCCAACCAGTCTCACAGATTATTGCAGAGGTTAGAAAGGCATTCAATCGCCAGAGCCCCTCATGCTCCTCCAGGGCTTAAGTGATGACACAGAATGATTATAGCACAGTTAAATACCTGGTCTAATGAGCCAATTAGCCCTATTGACATCCATAGCTGTCTCGGAGGTGGAGCGAGTACCAGGTACATGCTCCTTAATCAGGACCGATAACACCATTTAGCCTTTAAATGCTAATCCTCACTCGCAGGCTCTCTCTGGAATCCACTGTGATTTTGCTGTACTCACGCTGAGAAACTTCACGCCTGATTCATTTCCAGTTCCACTCCTCCTGCACAGTTGTAAGTTCACTGTGGTTTTTTACAACCATTATGACTGATGAGTTACGAGATCATTTCATACGTGCAAAGGATGTTTCCTTGCTGAATATCTCTTGAAACTATTTCTGCAGAGCTTTTTTTTTGCACCTTTCACTCAAGTGGTTTTTATCAGCTAGTCAATCATCAAAGAAATATCTATTAGAGATGTTTTGAAGACGTACAAGCAGGCAGTGGAAAACCTTTCTGCTTCACTGATTTCCGTTTGATGGGCTACAAAAACTGAAACCGAAAAACTGATACAAAGCACTTCAAGTAAATTTGGGGCGTTTCATTAAAACACGTGCCACAACAAAGACGCAGAGAGTCAGAGTTTTAGCCAAGGACACTGTTGACTCATAACAGAGTAATAGTTTTGGTATTATTCGTGTTACTGTAAAAATTCTGCATTTACAGCCTCACAGAACCGTGAGAATTTCTCAGAGTGGATATAAAACTGCAGGGTTGCTCTGAAAAAAGAGGCGTGAAGAGAAAATCTGGCCAGTGACAGAAAAAAACAGAAAAATAATCCTGCCCTGCCTTTCCAGGTGGTGTACCTACATAGATTTAAATGTCATATTCGGGGAAACTGGTTATGTATCAAGCATAGACAGGATGCAAAGCTTGAGTAAGCTTAGTTTGATATGGAATAAACAGAGCTGCCTCTGCTGCGTCTTTGTGGTTCAACTGAAGAACAAGAGCTGAGAGTCAGCTCATTTCTGAGTAACAAACATCAAGGTCAGTTTCTCAAGTGCAGTTAATGCCCCATCGCACACACAAATATAAGGCCCACATCTCAATTTAGTGCATTTTTTTCTGCTTCATTTTGTGCACACTTGCAAGAACAAACCAGGTCCACAACCTCACCACAAGACTGTCACATCGACATGCTACGCATAAAACACCGTGCCCACAACACAAACAACCTTTAAATCATCCCACACTTTTCTGTGTATCGCTGTCTCGACTGCTGCTCTTCTCTCTCACACACACGCACACACACACACACACACACACACACACACACACACACACACACACACACACACACACACACACACACACACCAGTAACACTTAATATTTACGCTCTGTGAATGTTCTCTTAAGAGAAATTATTCTAAAAATAACTGATGCATTACACTCATACCGCAAAACAAGCTTCACAATTTAAACATATTCAGGCATCAAAAGGCAAAAATAGATTTTATTTACCAAAAATGTCTGAAATACATTCAAGTTTTCCTCCAGAAACCCTCCAGATAAGAATCGCCTGTTCAATCTTCATCCATGATGAGAATTGCCTGTTCCATCTTCATTCATGATGAGAATCGCCTGTTCCATCATCATCCATGATGAGAATTGCCTGTTCCATCTTCATTCATGATGAGAATTGCCTGTTCCATCATCATCCATGATGAGAATTGCCTGTTCCATCTTCATCCATGATGAGAATTGCCTGTTCCATCATCATCCATGATGAGAATCACCCGTTCCATCATCATCCATGATGAGAATTGCCTGTTCCATCTTCAT
>JBAMIG010000006.1:2389372-2405010 GCA_037177335.1 Kiunga ballochi
GTGTGTGTGGAGCGAGAATACACACCTCAGAACAGGGTTATAAGGTGTGTGTGGAGCGAGAATAAACAGGAATTCAAACCAAAGCATCGTGGTTCTACTTTATACACACAATAAATTCATGATTTACATGGTGAAAGGATTTAAAAGCATCATTTATCTCTATATTTTTTAAAGAATTTTGGACATTATTGAATGATAAACTTCAGCAGCAGTGTGAAAAAAACTAAAAAAGATGCAATTAATAAATTAAACAGGGTCTAAATCAATGATTATAACTAAAATAAAAGCCAGGAATGAAAGAAGCGAGCCATTGCTGAAGTTCAGCTTGTTTGCACCAGCTGTTAGGTGGGAAAATGCCATTTCTCCCTTTTGCCATTCAAAGCACTCTCCTCATTCAAGGTGTTTGTCACCAAAATTGCAGACTGGTTTGCACTCTGACAGTAAACAGAGGTTGTCACAGCTGGAAAAGAGAGGAGAAAAAAACATTTATTAGTATAAATTTGAGTTGTGTACCACAGCGATAAAGTCTCATTGTGTGGTCTGAAACTTTTTAATGGAAGCAGATGAAGACAAAAGGCTCTCGTGTCGCCTTGAGAGAGCTCAGAAGTGAGGCCAGGTAATAACAATGGTGTATCCAGGCATAAACCATTAGCTTACCCATCTGAATATTCAAGGTGATGCCCGAGCCATTTGTGCCAGGCTTCTTACATCCTCGCTTCAACACACACACACACAGATGAGGGGAGGGAGGTGCATCACCGCCACAAAGGATCCAATGAAGTTTTCCTGTGTCAGTCATTTTTTATTTTCCAAAAAGCCACTGGTGCAGTGTATTAGTCATAATTTATGTTTATCATCCCTTGTACCCTGACTGACTTCAACAAAGCGTTTAACACTCTGAGTCTATGTGCATATGGCTGCTTTAATAGTTATTCTGCATGGAGGAGCACTTTAAAGACTCTGAATCACTTCTTTGTACAAACACTAATGAATTATGTCACCACAAGTGCAATTCAAAAGCGCAGACGAACCAGTGGTAATCATTGGGAGTCTTGGAGATTTTAATTGGGGCTCCTTCAAAGTGTAACTAACAGGATTCAGATAGATGGGGTGGATGGGTCTGACGGAGAGAGGAAGACGATGCTTTACATGCACGGGGTTTAGCGAAAGTAAAGAAATAAATTCTAAATAATAATAATAATTTCAGCATGTATAAAACGTGCATCACCTGTGTGCTTTTTCACTTTACCTCTCATTATAGAAAATATACATACAACAGTGCACGTTATTTATCACCTTATCACATGAAAACATATTAACTCAGCGTCAAAACACCTGTATAGAAATGGTAACCTGTCTGTCAGGAGCAGCACCTGATTTACGCTCAATGTTCTCAATCCTGAAATAATTTCATCCCTAAATTTTTATGTCAGATTTGCTCTCATTTTATGTAGTTTGTTTATGAAGCCAGAGGCAGCTCTGATGGCTCTCCTCATCACACGGCGCGTATTTATGTCTGCATATGCAAACAGGACCATTGTGAGTGTCCTGAAATCAGATTTATCCCTAAAAAAGAAATAAACCTCAATCCAAATCATTAAAAAATGGCAACAAGCTGCGTTTTTTTTTTCCTTTTTACTGCTGGTAAAATAGCTGAAATACGGCGTGTGAGAAATGTGCAAGGTGGCCGTCTTACAGAAGGTGGAGAGGTGGGATAAATTTAATTACAGCTTCAAATATTCATTTGGCAAATATATCAAGGTTGGAAACACAGGCCCAGAAATGGCAAGCCAGCCTGGCAGCCGCTCACTATAGTGGATGGCAAATGACAGTAATCCATGAAAAGAGACCAGACATTTATAGAATTTATGGAGAAGGACTCGCCATTCCACATCACTGATGTTTGTGGGATTTGTTCTCTGGCAGGATAAATGTAGGAAAATACATCAAATAATCCAAAGCTGTTTTCTTTCCATCACTTTAGAGGCTAAATGTCCAAATTCATTCAGCTTTAGACATGTTTAGAGTCATTTTCACACAACTTACCTATTTTTAATCACACATTTGTTGTTTTTCCATGATAGCAGCGCGAGTCACTAAATGCATAACAGACAGGATCTTTAAGTTTCTTTGGTTTAGTTCAGATAAACTCCAACAGGAGGAAAGGAGTTTGTGAGTTAAAACACAAAGCAGCCATGTTCTCTGCGCCTCAGACGGTCACTCGACACACCGACAGCAGCAGGAAACGTAACATGTGTGCATCTCTGTCTGATCTAACCCGCTTTCTGTCTCGTCTCCAGCTGTGCAACATGTTTTAGCGGCGACATCAGCGAGGCATGAAGCACAGGTGAAGGTACACCGGGGCACTTCCTTTTCCTGTGACAGCGAGTGAAGGCGGCCTACTTTGCGTCTGTTATCTCGCTTTTAGCCTGTGTAGGTTTGATTTAATCAGCAGGTTAGAGAGACGAAAGGGAGGGTGAGAAAACCTGCCTCACCTTTCCAAAGCATGGAACTGGAGAACATGGAGGCGGTAAGTCGTTCTCCTAAGACCAGACAGTCGCAGTGAGCTCCAGAGCTGGTGCCAAGCAACCACCCTCTCCTCATCTGCTCCTCCCACCCACAATCACATCAGAGGAGATCAAGCTTCCCCCTCCTCACCTCCACTTCCAGAGGGCTTCTTCCCTGGGTGCTGCTGAGCCCTTCAGCACTCAGTGTTCAGGTTCTCTGGGTTCTGAAAGAAATGGGTGCAAAACTGTTCAATCAAACATGGAAACTGGCACTGACCTACATTGCCAAAACCACAAGCCTCTTCACTTCACATCTTCACTGCATGCAACACAGTCTGTTCATATTAAAACCACACTCTGGCTTCAGTGGAAAGTTTAGAGCTGTGAACGTCATTAAAACAAACAGATCAATGTTGGTGAATTTAAAGACATCGTCTATGAAAAGCTAAGAAGCTAAGAAAAGCTCGCTTTGGCCTCGATTCTTGCTTGAGACAATAAAAGAAGTGAGTTATTGAGGATCGTCCTCAAGAGAAATGTCCTAAGAAACCAGTCAGCTCCATTAACAGTAAAGAGGTAACTTCCACTTTGCTCTAATCATCAACTGGTTTCCATCTGTTTTAATGGCCACAAAGAAAAACAAACAATGTTCTACATGAGTTAAAATAGTATAAAAACACAATAAAATATCAAATAAGTAAAGCAAATCATCTTAAAGGATAAAAGCAGAAGAACAAAAAGGCTTAAAGTGAGAAGAGTACCGTCTATAAACCAACCGCTTGACTGGGATTTAAAGGCAAAAAGGGAAAGCAGCAATGTTTTAGAAGCAGAGGCGACTAAATGTTTCTGTAGCAGCACATCGTTCACGGCTCCATCACCACGGAGGTGCTACACAAGCCGCTGTGAGGAGGAGCCCTACCAGAACATGTTTGCTTGATGAAGGACACTGCTCCTCCCCTGAACATAAAGCTAAGACCTAAAAACTGCTTTAATGTAATATCTGCAGATACTTTTTATTAATTCCAAATCAAAGATGGTTTTAGCATTTTATGCTGCAGTGATGCAGTTTGATGATGTCACAGACAAAGAAACATATCTGGAAAACTACACATAATTTCATATTGTATCATTTTGTGTAAGAGAAGAAACAGCTGAAGAGTTTGATATCAAACTGATTATCCAATATCACCTTTTAATGCTGATATCAGCTGACGATATCAATACGCTGATGACATCACACATCTCTTATTAGAAGCAAAGCCAAACAGCGCCTTGTGAACAATAACACCATTTTAAACCAGACCCTGAAGCTAAGAGGGAGCCGGTGGAGCTCATGATTGATATAATGTGAAAGGATTTCACAATATCTGGGATATTAAATCTCATCTCAGACAATATCAGCGACTCGTGAATTTATTTGTTAGCTCAGGCTGGGAATAAAATATTTACCGGGTTAGACGTGATTAATAAAATACTTCACATCCCATTCTTTGTTTTTGTGTAATTTTCTTTATTTTTTTGTTTTATAAGCTGTTTCCATTTACACTAATGTTAAATATGGCTGTATTTCCTGTCATTAAACTGTTATTAGCTACATTTATTTATTATTATTTATTCAGCTCTCACTTTGACAGAAATCACAAACTTGAAGCCTTAAAGGTTTATATTTATCTGATGTCGGGGTTGGTAATTATTATTGTTAGTAATAAATAGATAAATGGGAATGTCTGCTTCACACATAGACATAGATCTCCGTACTCTCATGTGTCCTTTATGCTAGCATAAAAATGAACTTGCAGGTGTTTAAAAAGCTTGAGGAGATGATGATTGTGTTCATTCTCAGAAAAAGGCCTAAAAAGAGGCATAGCAGGAAGCAGTGATGTGTGTCGCAGCTTCTCCCTCTTCTTCGTTCCTTTTGGTTGCATCTGAGCTTTTATGCACAACACTGCCACCACAGACTCTGGAGGTGCTGCTCCATTTGCTATGTTTAGGTACCATCTGGACAAACGTCTATCTGTGCCCTGAGTGGCTTCTGTCTCACAGAAGCATCACTGTGGCGACGGCCTAACTGGGACTTAATAGAAGCATGTGACGAACAAACAGGAAGTTTGCTGTTGGGTGTAGAAGACGTCTGCGCCGCAACTACAGGATAATTAATTAGCATTTATTATTATTATATATATTATCTACCTGACAATTTTTTAAATAATTGTTTATTTATTTACATACAGGTATACATTTAAAGCATTTAATCATGTATTTTAATCTTTGTATCTTTTTTTTGTGAAGCACTTTGTTGCATTTGTGCCATGTAGAGAAAAATGTACTTGTTTTCTTAAGTAAATCTTTATTTTAATAACAATAAAAAGATATGAAATTTATTTTGAAAATTCCACACAGGAATATATAAAGTACAGCTGGATGATACCGCAAAATCTGGTATCTATCATGTAGTAAATCAGGAAAATATCACCGATACAGAACGAGAAGATCCTGATTCTTTTCCATTGAAACTTACATTTATTTAATCGTTTTGCCATTGATCCTGATATAAAGTACAAACATTGTAAAATACTTAAATAAACTGTGTTTATTGATAAACTGAAGGCAGTTTATGATTGATTTTTATATTGTTATTAATTAATAATATATTTAAAAGATTATTGCTTTGCATCCTGCAACGAATACTTAAAGGTATTAAATTAATTATCAAGTTATTAAAATGCTGCTTTTTTTTAATCTACCTGTTATTCAGCTTTATGAAGATTTGTTCAAAGTGGATAAGAAGGAAATATTAATGGGAGGAAACCTTTGTGGGAATAAATCACCTCTGTGGAGGTATGAGAGACTCTGGCAGCAGGACAGGCAGACCAGAGGTAGTGGCAGAGTCTGAATCAGAAAGGGAAGGAGCGACGGATGGATGTAGGAGGAGAAGAAGGAGGAGGAGGGGAAGGAAGGGAGGGAGGGCTGATAAAGCCTGATCTGTGCCACAGGGCATTTATGGCTGTTTGGGAGGCAGGGGGACGAGGATAGGGGGAAAACGGGTGGGAGGAGGCATTGTCTGCTGTGTCCGTGCGTTTATAGGATTGAGCTCAAGTTTCCTTTGTGTTTCCATTTTGTTGAGGGATTATGTTCTTTGAGAGAGTTGTGCAAGCAGGCAGGCACACAGAGTGGAGGCGGAGAGGCAGAGAGGATGGGTGAGGTGGTGGTGAAGGGGGGGTGGGGCACGAGGAAGGAGGGAGGATGTCTTTGTTCAGAGTGCTGATCATGAACAAGACAGATAGCAGAGGGTCTGTCTGCTGGAGTGTGTGTGCATCTGTGTGTTGCAATGCCAGAGTGTGGATGTGTCGGAGAGAGCAAAGCAAGATGTCAGGACATGTAACCAGCCATGTAACAATTTAAAATCAATTTGCCTCCCATGAAGAAATTGCTCTGCGAGACTTTATTCCCCCCCCTGCGAGTGTTTTGCAGGACTTTGTTCTATTTAAACAGAAATGAGTTACATAACTGGCCTGCAACGCTGGTCACAGAGAGCCTGCAGAACTATTATCCTGCACGTTTCTGCTGTGCCCGCTGGTGACATTTGCGGTGTCAGTGATCAAACAGGGTGCAGTTGTAATGAAGACACAAAAAACCCTGACGGAAGTGGAGGTAGAGGTGGGGGGGTGTGAACTGACTCAACCCATGCAACAGTTTACTGCTGGAAACTGACTCCAAACCCTCAAACCTGAGGAGCTTCCAAGAACCCGTTCTCTCTCTTTTTCCCCCCAAATTGATTAGTAAAAGATGAAAGTCTGTGTACTGGTGATAATCCCAGTACTTAAAGTTTTCCAGTTCTCCTCATTTAAAGTATACATCCGGGTGCCTTTGTGTTGTTCCAAACCCCGCTGGGTAAAGACGCACCCATTGTGTTTTCCCCAACTTGTTAAAACAGCACATGGTGCATTTGCATAGGATAACCAACATATAGCAAATCATTTGCATGCCTGAAAATGCACTTGAGTAACCGTAATTACACGTGACACCAATTACTCTGTTACTTTGTATTAAATTATAATGGAAAATTCCACTGGAGAATTGGAGCCTAATTGCATCTTAATTTGCATAATTTTGCATATTAATCACATCTCAGATGAATAATAAATTCCAGCTGATTTTTTTTATTTCATTTTTTTTTAAAAAAGCAATAAAATAATATTTGCAAGACCTGAAAAACCATGTGGAACTATTTGCTCTAAGTGTTTTTGTGCTGATTTCGCTCTTGATTTTCTGGAAGAGAGCTTTTAAAGCTAAAGCAGGGAAAATATAAACTAGGGAAAAAAGACGTGGGGAAAAGTAAATACGTGGACCAATTTTCCTCCTAACTTTGTGGTAAAGAGCTTTTCATGCCAAACTCACTCAACAATGATAATTTAAATCACTTTTGCCTCCTTTTCTTACTGCCTCTGTCTTTTAGTTTTGTTTTTCTTGGTCAACACCTGTGCCTGCTATTGCGTATGGCTCCCTGCCAGGAGCACATACAAACTAATACCTGTCTCCAAGATTAAATTCAAACGTACAAAAACAACATATTTTCAGTTTGAACAGACAATCCTCTTCTCAACGTAGCTGAGCTAGCTAGCGCCAAACCTGATAATAAGGTGAAGAACAGCTAAACGTCATAAATACTGTCCTCACTCGCTTAATTACACATTAAGCATTTGTGGAAAATATTTAACATGACTTATTTCACGACGACTACAGAAACATTTTGTGACCCGCTGACACGTCTCACCAGTTTTCTGTTTTCCGTACGAGAATACCCTCCGATAATTAGAAAAAAATCAAATATGTGAGAAAAATAGAAATAAAATAAACACAATGATGCATTTAATCAAATTATCTCACTGCCCACATTTTATCGTGAGATTTTGAACATTTTTAACTGTCATTTTGACAACCCTCTAATTATGAATATCAACAGAAAATTATGATTTTATTTTTTAATTAGTTGATATGTTTTTCTCTTTTTATTCATTGTGGGTATTTATAAGGAACTATTATAAGTGTGTCGTTTACACTACCGGTAATATGTATTGATGTGTAGCTGTAATTTTTTTTAAGATTAAATATTTTTCAGGTATTTTTTCCTATTATTTGTTTCCTTTTTTAACTTTTTGCTTTTGATTCAGGCAATTTAATGAATCCAACAAGTTTAAGAGAATTGTTGAGACATCTGATTGATATGAGGCAGCTTTAGGACTCCCACATCCAGGGCTGGAAGCACTACAATGTCATTTACATCCAATTTATTGCATTAAAATTCAACATTATAACTGTGATTATCATTGAGGAAGAATAAAAGTCCACATTAGAGCCATATTTTAGACAAATAGGCTCCATACTTGACCTCTGCTCTACGGATGACCTGCTTCTCTCTGGAGGTTTTCACCGTATGACATCCTCAACCCTGCTAGGAGACGTTGCTCAGAAAAGCTCAGCTGTGGACAACAGTGCCTTTCTGTGGCACAGCTGGGGATATAAATCAGTAAGGAGCACAGCTGTTGCAGCTCACGCAACATTTCCAAGAGTGGTTTTAAAGGCTTCTGAGGAGAAGAACTGAACATGACAACACCACAGCTATCAGTTCAAATACACTAAAAATGTGGGGAAATTTAACGTATTGTGGGATTTTTTTTAAATAATCAGAAATTTAAGGCAAAACAAATCATTTTAGGCTATGTTTTTCTCGTTTCTATGTAGCAAAACTGACTGAGTTTTTCAGAAACCCCCAAAAATACCACAAAAACAAAATAAGACAAGAATGTCTCAGTCTCTCACACACTAATGAAAAGGATTTCTGCGTGGGAAAACTTTTAATGAGACGTTTCACAGCCTGATAATAAGAAAAAGAACACAAAAAGTTCCCTAATGCAAACTTTTTGTGGGTTTGATCAGCTGCCACTGTGTATGTGCCAATAAAAGCTCATTTTGTGGCCCCATCTTGGGATCCAAAGTCAACATCCTTAATGTTTTCTTTTATATCATGTCTTCATATTAACAACTGCGTGATAAACAGAAGTCTGGCCTCATAACACTCCTCCACATGTGAGTTTATCTGCTGATTCTCCAGCAATTAATGGCATCCGGTGTGGAGTCGTTAATATTCAGCTCCATCCCACTCACAGATGTAAAAAGCATCCTCCGCTGACACATATAATTACTCTGATACATCCCGGGAAGGCTTCTGTGTCTGAGCGCAATTTCAAATAAACCAAATGCTGCGCGGATCATTTTTGATAAATAAAATTAGTTAGGAGAACTTCAGGTGGGCGGGGCCGCACGCAGGTGTCTGCCGCGTGCGTTGCGGCGAGCACGCGTGAACTGGGAGGCTGGGCTGACCTGCAATCACCAGAGAAGCAGGGACTTGATGATGTTTTGGTCTGATGATCAAATTTCTCATATTTGCATAATAATTTTGGGCACCTGCGCAGAAAACAATGGCCAAGCAGGACCCGCTGGTCCCTGAAGGCATCTCTGCGTGTGTGTGTTCTTGTTTTAGGGTCATTATGGGGACCAAAACCTGACAGCATGCTAACTTGTGGGGACTTCTTGTCAATATGGGGGAAGCAATTTTATCTTTCAGAGCACAAAGTGGTTCTTAAAGGTTTGGTACTTAAGGTTAGAATCAGGTGATGGTGAGGTTAGGGTCAGATGTTGAAGCTCGGTGTCCTCACAGCTAACATTAACCAGACAGCTGAGTGTATGCATGTGTGTATGCTGCTCATGTATTCATAAAACCTGCAGACTGATATGAAAGTTTGGTCTCTACTTTCTTTTTACTTTACATTGCATTATTTATCAGATACAAAGACTCATTAACAGGTATTTATCGCCCTCTGCTGGGGGTTCCTGGTAAAGCAATTATGCTGCCTTCATGTGCTTCATGTATATTCTGACTCCCACTCCGAAATTCACCAAAGCTTTTTTAAGTAGTTTGGAGTAAATACTTTTCAAAGATTTCTGAAGGTCTTTAAAAGTGTCTATTTGACTCTGACTGTTTTTTTTTTTTTTTTGCTTATTTCCCCTCCAGTACCCGACTGTTTTCAGAAACTTATTTTTTAAACATTTTTTTTTTTTTACTGTTGTTGTCATTTAAACAATATTTAAAAGTGTTGTGTTGGTAAATAGAAAATATTTTATCTAAAAGTGTTTTTGATCATATTTAAAATGTACATGTTTTATAAAAACACACATTTCTTTCTACATATTGAAAAAAAATAAGATAAATTATATTTGATCAATCCCAAGGAAATGATTATTTAGTTACTATTTAATTAACAGTAAAAGTGGTGTATAGTAGTGGGGTTAAGGATTTACCTCTGGTATCTTCCCACAGTCTTATTGCTCATGCCTCTATTTGTGGTTTTATTATTATAACTCCTTAGTTTGTCTCCTCATAGGTGCTCCTGATGATTGTCTCCCTTCTATTTTTTACACTTTATTTTCTTAAGTTTCTCCACAGGTGTAGCAGGAGTTGTGGTTGCCTTTTATATATCCTTCTCCTCTATACTCTTTCCTTCTTTTTTCTCCTTTACTTGCTTCCCCTTTGTGGTCAAATATAAAAGGGAGCTTTATATCCTCCAATTAGCAACCCTTAGCAAATAAAACTGTTCTCTTTTGTAGAAGATGTTAAGAATTGTCCATTATTTTTAGCAATTTGTGCAGCATTTAAAATACAAAATAAAAAATACAGTTATCTCACAGATACATTCTCGAGAGATGCATTAAGTAATACAATGAAAATATAATTTACTATAAAGATATTCACTAAAACCCCGCGAAGTAGCTACAAACAGCCAGTTTTGACATTTGTAATCTTTCCAGCAGCACTTGAACGCAGCAACCGTCCGTGACTACGTAAAATTCACCCAAAGCATTGTGGGTAAAAAATGGGGTGAATTGCATAAGGTCACCAACGCGGTAATGGTGTGAATGGAGGCTGCCTGTGTTCGGGTCCATGGTCCCCGCTGTGATGCACCGCATCACCGGCCTCGTCGCGCGCCGGCAGCTCCGCGGCCTCGCGACGTGCGCAGCGGGGGTCAGCGCGAGGAAGGCTCCTCTGAGCTGCTGCAAACAGCTGGCCGGGCACCACCGGCAGTGGGCGGACGTGAATGTGCGACCTGTGCGTCCTTTCAGCGCGGAACCGGGGCGCAGACCGTGCCGGCGGAGGTTCTGGTTCGCCGGTGAGAAACACAGACTGTTCAGCTCGCAGCCCGGAGCCGAAGAGCCTCCCGGGACTTCCGACCGTCAGCCGCGCGTCACGGTGGTCGGCATCCCAGACCCCCTCACGTGGATCCGCTGTAAAGTCATAACACACCTGACCGACATGTACTTTGGGACAGAAATCAACTCTTTGGAGTTTGACAGAGGAGTGAAGCAGGTAAACAATGTCAATAATCATCAATATGATAAATAACAGCACATATGATGTGCTAATAATCACATCACTGCTTTAACAGGGAAATAAGCTGCATTTAATATAAACAATGATATTTGCAGAGATGATAAACAGATAAGGTTGAGTAAAAAGTGTATTATTGTAGTATTATTGTAGTATTATTGTAGTATTCTGTCTTCTCATGGCTCAGTGTAACATTACTGCATAATAATGAGGTGTTTTTTGCTCTGAAGATGCTCCATCAGGCTCCTAACCGGTCTGACATGCACGACTACCAGCACACAGTCCTGCTTAGCACGCTGAATAACCTGATCAGTGAATAAAACCTTGTTACTCATCCTTCCCAGGCTCTGGTGCACGTCTCCAACAAGATGTCCAGAGGGAGATACCATGAACTAAAGGGGGTCCTATCTGATGAGGTAACACTCACACACACACACACACACACAGATTAATTACAGCTAAATAGAAGCTACTTTTTCCTATACGACATTGTTTTTTGTCTTTGTCCGTCCAGATGAGGGAATATGTAGAAGAGAGGTGCACATCCCTCTCTCAGGCTCAGAGGAAGCAGCTCGCCGTCAGCATGGATGACATCATATTTGTGCTGCCGGAGGACGTCTCTGTTTTATTTGATGAGTTCGGTGAGTTTTGCGTGAGTAGATTTCCCACATTGAAACACAAAACATGAAGCTTTCTACCAGTGAGATCAGCCCAGCTGCAGGAAGTTACCCATCACTGTCCTCGCAGGTCGAAAGTTCTGCTTCGTGGTCATGAGGTTTTGGCTTCTGTCATCACACGAAGGCCCTGATGACCCAGAGGGGACAAAAATCTTTAAAGTGGATCCTGGTGAAGATAACACGCAGAAGAAAATAGCAACGGCTGTCTATGAGTAAGTTCTCAACCTATCAGCACGTCTCCACCTACAAGGTGGAACGGGAACCACAGTTGATGGTTGTTGGTTAAACATGTTCAAGCATAAGGAGAGGGATAATACATAATACGATGCTTAAGACCAAAACAAAGCCTAAATCTGAAATACCAGAGGCTGGAGCCATTTAGACAACTCATGAATGTCTTTTTCAGAGAAAACACACCTTGTGGGGATCTAACACACACATAGAAGTGCTGCAGGTTCTGATACGATCATTAAACTACTGTTTTTAAATTGCAAAAAAGGTGTATTGTTTTAAATAATGTGAAAAAGTAGGTTTAAATACTCATAAATCCATTTAAAGGTGTGTTAAGGCCCATTTATGCTAGATGCAGAGGACAGATACGGAAGGACAGTTTTGTCCATTTCCTGCATCTTATTCACAGGTAATTTGATCCTTCGCTATTAGTCACCTGACGCAGTGATGCCACTGGAAATCACTCGGCATCAGGTTGACAAGACAAAAAAGAACAGAAGAAGAAGAGGAACTTCTGCATCTCTGGATTAAAATAAACCCCTTAAAGTAGGACTAAATAATCCATATCCTGCATCGAGCATAAAAAGTTCCTTACAAACAATTACATGACCAAATAACACGTAGTGATTCCGTCAGAACGAGTTCTCATCCTCATCTTAGAAACTTGTTTTAAATTGTTTAAAGAAAATAATTAACATACAAGTGATTAAATCTGAACAAACAAAACAACAAAGGTATTGTGGCTCGTTTTATACGTCTTGTCATGAAGATTTAGGGGAAACATTGCTCTTAACTATTGAAATTAACTCCTAACAGATAGAAATTAGCATCTGTGTTTCATTTCAGCTGCATCTTGTAAAAAAGTGAAGCATCCTGTTCAGTTTGTGTGAGGTTCTTAAATAAAGATGGCCGCCTCAACAGAAGGAGGAAGCACAGCTAGTGCCAACAGTCAAAGCCTCTTTCTGCTCCTGTCAGTAATCCAGTTAGTTGTTGGACCACATTGTGTGGCTGTTCTTCCTAATACCCACCTATCTAGTTTGCCAGATTGTTCTCTCTATTGTTCTGGATCTCTGAATCCTGCTTCCAGAAAGCTTGTTACACGTTTACTATTATCCTAAAGGCACGTAGGCGTCCTGTTAAGCACGATGAAAAACACTTTCACAACTCTCCCGCTGTGTTCAAAACTTTGTCTGAATGTTAGTGTGTGGACTTTGAATAAGCAGATAAACCTCTATTTCTATTTTCTGTCTGCAGGTTCCACAGGGAGCTGAGCAGAGGCGCTTCTGCTGACTGGACAGTCACAACTGTTTGGCATTGGCACTGGAAGCTAGCGGAGTGATTTGACTTTGTGAGGCCTGCTGGCATCGGGACACGGGACAAACCGGCCTGTTGAACACGTGGTCACGTGACCTGGGGCCTGTATGAGGTCTGAAGACACCAGAGCTTTGCACACGGTGCATAATTTAACCTGCTGTGCGACTTGAAAGCCTTTAACGCTCGTCTCCAGCCAGTTTTAACGAAGCCCAGGGACATTACTGGAGAAAGTAAACTGTCTCTCCATACAGTTACCAAATAAAATCAGGTATATGCATAAAGTTTTCCATTTTTTTTTTCACTAAATCCAAAGTTTTCTGTAGTTGTCATGACAACAGCCCAGCTACATGGAAAGCAGCAATGAGAGGCTGTTTTTTTTAAGTGAAATTAAAGAAAACTTACTTGTTTTTCTCTTTTTTTTTTTTAAATAAATGTGGTCAAGAATCTTGCTGAGATCCAAAGGGTCAGATCAATACATTTTCTGATCACATCGCTGCCTTTATTTTCAGTGCTGTCTCCAGGACTGAGCCTACTAGCATGACTTCTTCTCACCTTTTTTTAACAAACTAATAATGACTGATCCGACATCGCCCCCTAATGGTGGAAGTGTGACATGACTGCTTACAGGCCGCAGTGGCAGCAAAGCCTTTGGGGAGGTTTTTGATGCGCTACGTCAGCAGCAGACAGAAGCTCCGTATAAAATCTGCGTTTTGATCAAACAGAAAGAGGCTGAAGTGTCCTAGACCTTTTATGATAGTTCAGACAAACACCAACACGCCACAGCTTCAGATCCATATGAGAAAAACTCGTATTACTGCAGGTGTAAATGATTCCTTCTGGAAAAATCCCAGTTTAGGGTTGTGGTCACCAGTCCCAGATGTTCCTTTCAACAGGCTCATGAATGTTGCATGAATGAAGCTGTCTGCCATATTATTAATGCTGACGACACGGGAGATAAACAGAGAGGACTCGCTCATTAGTGATAGTTAATTCATGCATAATAAAAGATGAGAGGATTATTCTCACTTTGCTGTACAGTAAGTTTGCGGGATTTTCTTTGGTTCCAGTTGAGCATCATGTCGAGTCCTAATGAGATTAAATGAGTGGTTAGCTTAGAGAACACATCGAACAAATTACCACACATGTGCAGGACTCATTTTCATGAGAATTAACAAGAATATAAAAAACAAGCGGTAAACGTAAAATGTAATTATTTCACTTTTTGTGACGTGGTGTGAGGACTGGTGGAGCCTGGATGCCTCTTCGTACCTCGTTCAGTCAGTGTGTGTGTTTCAGCTGTACAAAGGGAAATGTATCTTGGTACATTAAGAATTATTGCATCTGATGCCCAAACAAAGCCATTATCTGAACCGCTTATTAGTAAGAAAGGTGAGACCTGGACAGGTGACCAGTCCAACACAGAGTTGTCCTAAGGACAATATAAACCCTGCTGCATTCAGGGGATGAAGAAAAAGTTGACAAAGCAGTTGTTTATTTGTTTAAAGTTCTACATTTATTATGAAAAATGGAATTAAATGAAGGAAATCTGACATGTTTATTCGGGCGGGAGCTTGTTGTGATATCCTGCCTCATAAACATGAATAAAACAATCAACCACATACAAAACTTTGAGGATGGAAACCTGAAAAATTAGAATCAAAGCACCGATTTGTGCATCACGATCAGTACGATTAATCCTGTCTTTGTTTTACGCTCCATCTTGTTCTAAGCAAAGCTTTCTAGCATGTATGTTTGAAGTGTTCAGAGAAAAATGTTTATGAATCCCAGTTTCCTGCCGGTGATCCATAAAGCTTTAACTGGTGCTTTAAACAAACATTATAAGTAATAAACATTTAAAAAGAATAAACAAACATCTAACTGATGTATGTTTAAACAATCAACATAGACATTTATGATGTTTTTACACTGATAATACTTCTTGTCTTTTAACTCACCATATAAAAATATACAGTATTTTGGAAAATAAACTGGTTTCTTGCCAATTTGTGAATAAAAAAAGAAAAAATAGCCTTTTTAAAAGACCTAAGAGACAAAAGAAGTCTCTATTACAGTAAGGTACATTTTAGCTTCCTCCTACATAGTTATTGTGTTGAAATAAACACTTTATTGCAGAAGTTAACATAGAAAGAGTCCAGCTAAACTGATTTAGGCTTTTCCTCATGGAAAAGTTTGTTTATTTCCCTCCACAGAAAACAAAACCACATTCAGAACTACAGCGTATGTGTTTAAAATGCACTAAATGCTGTGTGTTCTGTGAATCAACAAGCAGTGTGACTTAAGCCAGTAATGTTGCTTAGTGTCAGCGTAAAGCTTCACAGAGATGAGGAGAAAACGTAATGTTTGCTCAGATCAAGCTTTGCTTCCACATTGGTTGGAGTTTTTAGAAGACTGGCACTAAAAACTAAGCATGTACAGCATCACATGGCTTGCATTTCCTTGAGTACATCC
>JBAMIG010000006.1:2495791-2506853 GCA_037177335.1 Kiunga ballochi
TGCAAAGACTTTGAGCTGCCCTTGTTTACCGTTGCACATTTCCCTGCATACTT
The DNA here is from genome assembly GCA_037177335.1 of Kiunga ballochi. Taxonomy (NCBI): domain Eukaryota; kingdom Metazoa; phylum Chordata; class Actinopteri; order Atheriniformes; family Pseudomugilidae; genus Kiunga; species Kiunga ballochi. The sequence goes on from JBAMIG010000006.1 coordinate 2,495,845, forward strand.
CGCCTGTGGCAGGAAAGAAGGTATGCAATTGCCTCTTGGAATAAATAAGTCTGCCAACCTTAAGTCACAAGAGGTTGCTGGTGGCATTTGTATTCATGGCCCACAGTGGGAATAAAGACCATTCTCGGTTGTGACTTTATAATAAATGCAGCATTTTCCTGCTTATGAAAGCGTCGCTATGACTATGAGAGAAAAAACTCTCCCAGCATCGAGTTTCAGGTGGTGTATATGTTGCTTCTCTCTAATTCACCCCTGCCATCCGCGAACTGTGCATGTGTGACAACTTAATAGAACGACACAAGAATCTTGATTACACGTGAGGCATGAAGCGCCCATAAATCCCAGCTGAGTAGTTATGTTGGCAAAGATTGTGAAATTGCTGGACTGCCTTTAACATTTCCCTTCATTCTAGCAACCATTTGGGATGAAGCATTACTTTTTCAAATGGAGCGCACATCTCGTCCTGGCATGAAACAATTCATTTTTTCCATCATTCATCCGCCTCTGGGTACGAAAGACATAATTTACAGTTTATCACGAGAGCCATGTGAAACGGATGGGTGTTTAATGCGTACACCACAATAATTCATCTTTCATTAGAGCACTGAAGTGGAAGAATTGCCTGGATTCCAGGTCTGGCACACGCAGGATTAAAACTAGGAAAGAAATCATTTGTTTTCCTAAAATGTGTTCACAGGAGGGGAGGCAGACATCGTGCAAACCATGTTTGCTTTTGAATTTAGAGACTGTGGGAAGCGTTTTGGTCCCTGTGTTCCCATTAACCGCCAAGTTCTGCCTCCTGCATCATACCTAAACCTTCAGGTACCAGATAAATGAAAGTGAAAGCTTTAGTTTTGCTTTGTATTTGCAGACCGCCTCCTGCACAATTTTCACTTTGATAGCAAAAAAATGAATCGAGAGCAAAAACTTAGGTTTTGAGAGCGAGAAGAAAAAAGTTTCGAGAGAAAGGAAATTATATTTAAAGTAAAATTTTCACCCTGACAGCAAAGAAAATATATATTTGAGAGAAAAAAATGTTTTTGAAATACTTTTTTAAAAGAAATATATATATTTTTTTTAATTTGAAATAATAATTATCTGAAATCTTTTTTTTTTGCTATTAATGTGAAAAGAATTACTATCAAATATATATTTTTCATTTCAAATATATATTTTTCATTTAAAAAATTCTTTTTATTCTTGGATTTCTTTTTTTCTTTCATTTAATAAAAACACAAATATAGCTCCATAGCACACATCTCCTCCAGCGAAGCTCAGACAATAATACAGCACTTTGAGACACAAACGTTGAACATTAGGATTAAAAAACACAATTAAATGTACCATAATTGTTCATATGCAATTTTTTTTAAATGGAACGCAGAATAAGTGAAATCATGTGTGATGCAACAGGAACGTGGAAAGTATTATACAAATTAAAAGTTTTTTAGAAGCTTCATAATTACAGGAAAAATAGCTAAAATTAGCATAAATGTTTAATGTTCTACTCATCCGAGCCTGTCATGCCACTGTGCCACTTCCACCAGTGCGCTCATCATCCACTGTTTATTGAGTCTGAACTTCATTACCCATAATTCACCCACCTCGGTCATCTTGTCCCAGCCTGATTAGCCTAATAGTTCCCATATAAAATCCGCCCTCACTATTCCTGTGTGTAGTCTTATCCTTCTGTCTGAACCCTCTTGGATATTATTAATTAAAACCTCGTAAACTGCTGCCGGCATTTGTGTGTATCGTATTCCGGGTCAGAGCTTACAAAGCTGACGTAAATTAGCCGTAATGTTGATTATTCTCAAATACTAGAAGAATCAGGGAGGACTAGAACAGTTTGAGCAGCTTTATAAATAATTTAAGTGAGTTTTGCTTGCTGTAAAGATATAAATTGTCTCCTGCTTTCATTTTATTGTGCTGCGTTTTAATTCAGCCATAAATCTTCATGACCCAGATCCAGCAAGTACACAGGAAATACGACAACTGCAGACATCAAGATGCAAATAATGAAAAGATGGGGGGAAAATCTGCATTGATTCAAAGTGAAGGCATGTTTCTGTTGCTGCTCCAAATCTTTACTGCATGCAGACAGAAACCCACATTCCTGTGGATGAGACGTGAGTCCAACTCGCCCAGAAAAGCTGGTAATTCTTCCAGATCATGACATCTGTGAAGCAGCAAGATCAGATGTCAGGAAAGTCATGAAGTGACTCATATATGTTGTGACTGATGGTTGAAGCAAGTTCTTAAAACTGCATGTTGTTCTGTAAGTAGCCTGAAGGCAACACCTGCTTTCTGCTGAGTGTTGTTCGTATTTTCCCCTTCAACTGACTTCCAATTATATTTTCCTTCAATAGAGCTTCATTAAAAACTAATTATTCCTGCATGGATTGTTGCTAAATTGTCGAATCAAAACCTGAAGATATATTTATATGAAGGGAATACAAGGATGAATGTTAAATACCAAGCAGAAACTCTTTTTGCAGGAAAGTAGAAATAAATGAGTACTTTGTCAGCAGAAAGGACATCACATAAAAAAGTGCTCAAATAATGTGATATGTCACAGTTTCCACAGTATATATTTATGGAAAACATTTTTAATGAATCACACAGTGTTTTGTTCACTCAGCTTTTTACTGGTTTGGTTAAATCCAGCTTTACTTACGTTCTATCAATAAAACAAGTGACCAATAATAGAAAAAAGAGAGTACATGAGATAAACTCACAGAAAAAGCATGTGAATTTTACAGGTGACCCTATGCGGTTTACACATGAAACACATTAGTAAACTGGATAAAATTTGTATTGTAGACCCAACCAGATACTTAAGAAAGTACTTAAGAAAAACTTTATTCAGAAGTTCTGATTATAATAGCTAATTATGACCAGTATCTAAGCTCCCCTTTATGTCACAAATTCTTGAGAAAATAGTTTCAACTCAACTATGAACCCATCTGAACCGAAACAATGTTGAATTTAGACTCCTGACAGCACAGAGAGCGCTGGTGAAAGTTACTAATGATCGTCTCTCGGCCTCAGATAAACGCCTCCTGTCTGTTCTTATCTTGTTAGATCTCAGTGCTGCATTTTACCCTACTGATGATGACAATCTGCAACACAGGCTGGGACATCAGATCAATATAGGAATTGAATTAAACCACATGTGATTCACACAGGAATGATGTGCCAAAGGGTTGTGTGAAAAGGGTTCAAACTCCATCACGTATAAATCCCATGTAATGTCAACAACATGTAAATCATATGTGGTTCATATGGGACTGCTGTGTCAAACACAGGTAAAACAAATGTAAACCTCATATTATTCACATGTAACTCCCATGTTTACAGCATGGGAATCCACATGGGAATAAAACATGGTTCACGAGCAAATCCCATGTAAACCCTTTGTGATCATCATGTGAATTAGCATTAGCATTCCATAGAATAAACATGTGATTCACATGTAAGTCCCATGTTTGCTGAATCTGATAGAGTAACTCCTTTGTTCAAACAAGAAGTTGATGCTGGAGGGAAAAGAAATATATCATTTCAGGTTTTCACTGCTATGTTTCTGACATGGCAGTGAGAAGAAGTGTAAAGTGATCAGAGGATGCGTCACTGATGGCCTTTTTAAAGCTTGTTTCACCATTTCACCATTAAAGCTTTAATTAATGACCAAACAAGGAACATTAGGTTGAAGACTTTGCTTTAATGTCTGTTTGCTTGCAGGGTTTCATTGGATATTTGTCAATTTATTCCAGCAGGTCATTAACATAAGTAAAAGCTAAAGGAAAGATGGTTTGTTCAAGATATTAATGTAGAAGATCTGATCCCAAAGGAAATCTGACAGGTATTGTTTTATGGTTTCATGTATGGATTTATGCATTTAAAGCACAATCTTAGTGATCCTAGTTCAAGTTTTGTGCAGCTAAATTTAGCTTAAACTGTTTGATTGCCATTTTTCTGTTGACTTTATCAGGAATTGTTCATTAAAACGTGTTTCTTTCCTCTATATCTTTACAAATACAGAAATCATTAGCTTTGTTAGCTTGCTACAACAGCAAACAGGTAGTCAAACTCTTGCTTCTATCATACTGATTTATCACTGAAGGCAAAATTAGCAGAATACCATAAGCTCCATATTTATATTTCCTTTTAAAGATGATACAAAGTGGATTGAGTTTTTAAGCACCACGCCACAGATGCTGAAGGGTTTGCTGCAGTTACGCAGAGCAGATTGCTTTCAGGAGTTAATGATCACCTACTTCAGAGGTACTTTATAAACTTTCTCTGCAGAAAGAACGCTGTAATTAGTGGATATATTGCTGTTCAAACTTTTATACTCAGCCCAGTGTTCAGCTGATGTACCGTAGTGATGAAATGTTCACTTCATGCACACTCACATCTCTCCTCTTATCTCAATAGTCATTTCAGGGAAAGGTCTTCAATATGCATGTGGATCTCACAGAAAGGAATCTTTATCCTACTTTGTTCAGTCATGGCTTGAAGAACATACAGAAACTTGAGAATCCAGATATAAATCCAGCGAAGACGAGTAGAAACGGTGGATTTTTCCTTTATTGATTAAGATGTTTTAAGGTGTATTCACTCCTAACAATCAGGATGTGCTGACAGTCGGTACAAAGTAAAATAGAAATCACTCCATGTTTTAGTCATCGTGTCAAGTTTAAGGCGTCACTCATCAGTTTTGTCCTCCTCCCCAAAAAAGAGCATAGGTGATATTATATCAATGTAATTATGGAGCTATGCAGCCAGACTGTTACAGATATTTACAATGACTCTTCTGTATTTGTGCACAGCCTGAAACAACACTAAACTAGAAAAGTCCTCTGAGAGCGCAGACCTCCGCCAAGCAGCACCATAATGTTACTGAAAATTTCAAAGTGATCCAGAATCCAGGATCTTTTCCGGATCTCCACCAAAAGTGAATCATTTGTTCCCAGGGACACTCCCAATATATCCTAAAAATGTGATCAAAATCCATCAATAACTTTTTGAGTAATGTTGCTAACAGACAGACAAACTCTAATGAAAACATCTTTGGAGGTGATTAAGCGCAACAACATGTGAGATGAACCACATCATCCGTAGATGTGTGAATCTTTAAAACGGCTTTGTTTAGGTGGGGAACCTTAACTGCATTTATAAATTATTGTGGAACTGGAACTGAACTGAAGTGACAAGAGTCCCAAAAACATAACCAACCAACTGGAAGTTATGATAAAGAGAACAGCAACAAGCATCTGGCAACAAACTATTAAAGCAAGGAGCATGTAAGTGGGTGATGAACAATAAGGAACAGATGGCAACACAATGACCCAGAGAGCAGAAAGACGTAAAGCCAGGACACCTGTGAACAGTAGTTGACAACAAGGACAAAATAAGATGCTATAGGAAGCTAAATCTACTAACAAATGTTGTATTAAACTATTTTGGAGGCAAACTGATGCTGTTGCATTTTGTGCACGATGATAAAAAATGATTCAAAGCTCAAATAGTTGTGAAACGGAACTGATGAGCAGGTTGCTAGTGATGAGCTGGCTGAGCAGATTCTCAGCAGTGATTAAGAAGAGCTGAATCTTTTTATTATAGCTTTTTTTTATTGGCACAGAAGGCTGCTACTCAGGCCAGATACTGACTACAGAGGGATGGAGAGCGTAATTTAAAGCATGTCTGGAAAAAAGTGGAAAATAATTCATCTAAGTGTCGTAAATGACACCAAGTTGATGCTGAGGGTTTGACCTCTGTCAGATCACAAGGAGATCTGATATCACTACCTATTTCTGTAAAAATAAAGTCTCAGCTTGTGTGTCTGAAACTTGTCCTTTAGAACGAGTCAGTTGTCCCTATAGAGGCAGGATAAAGTGACCTTTAATTAAAAGAAACATAGTTTAAAAAATGTCTGAAATATTATATAATATCTTTTTCAGTGATGTCCTGAGTAACGCTCCATGGACGTAGTGTTGGGGGGGACACAGGGGGCACATTCCCTGCACTTTTTATTGTCCAAAAACAATATTTCACAACAGGAAACGGAGACATGTCGAGCACCAGGACCAAATGTTTATCCAATGCTCAAATAAACTGTTAATGCAAAATTGTGTTTGCATTTAAAACTATAGTTTTATTTTCCTTTTATTTAGTGTAATCCTTTTTTTAGTATAGATTAAATTTGCGTTATAAAAGCCTTTAACTCATCCAAATTCCTCCATTTTTGCTGCAGATTTTCTGTTTTACGCCCAACTTCATCTTATTAAACTTGATTTTGTTCCATGAATATTCAGTCTCTTGTATTTCTCCGTATTGTAAGCTAAGCTACGTGTGGTTTATAAATGTCTTTTTATCATGTCATATTTGACGAGCTCTGCGCTTCGGTTCAGCTATTGAATAAACAAAAGAGTGGAGATAATTAAACCGGTGCAGTGAATGGGCCACAGACCAGTTTGTACTGGAAAAGTAAAAAAGTAAAAAAGATTAAGAGCTGCTGTTCTGCATGATTGATGGGTGAGAGTCATTTTCTGTCACTGGCTACAGAACAATGGCGACAGGAAACTTGCCCCCGCGGGGAAACTACCACCAGTGTTCAGGATGGGGTTACTGTTATTTACTCCAGAATCTGTTACAAACTACGGAGTTTTTCAGATCTGAGGGAGTTGCTGTAAAATGATGATTATTTTAATAAAAACTATTTTCATATCTGAAATACTGGCTTTATCTTCCACGTAGAGCTTTTAATGTGCATCTTATCATTTATTGTTGTTTAATACTTTTTGGTGGTATTTTGTTATTCCTGCATCCATGTGGACTCAGCAGTCACATATTCCTGCTTGTGTTTTTCTCTCACGTGAGACGCTTTGGATAAAAGCGTTTGATAAATAACCCGAAAAGAAAAGCCGAATAGAATAATCTATGTATGGGATTTGCTGTTTTAGTTATATTGTCATGGCAAATTTTGAATGTACATCTGCTTTATTTGTCAATTTGTCAATAATTTGTACACATTTCCAACTCATGATATAGACCTCAGAAAAAAACGGCTAAGTCAGTAGCTAATGGGGATTTTTTTTTAAAAAAAAGGGCCATCGTGCACAACAACAAAATGCATGGACTGTTGCAATGTTTCAGATAACAATAAAATTATTTGCTATAGTCTCACATATTTACATCTATTGTCTATTAATATTGTTCATTTACCTTATATGTACTGTCCCTTTTAGAAAACAAAATAAACTGAAATTGCTGTAAAGGAAGTTGTCTTAAGTTTCTCAAAAGTTGCATTTCTTTGCTGAATGTGAAATGTGAATGAGACATGTTAAGCCCCGCCCCCTCCAGGTCACAGGAAGTTCCACCATGTTTGTAGCTTGATAGCAGCGATACGCTAATCTCCCGGCAGAGAAACCTTTTATTGGTAAATTTACTATAAATGTCAAAGTATCATATTCACCACATTGATTACCTGGAAGTCCACGACCTTATTTGTAATAGAGGAAATTAAACAGAAATATAACCACAAAGAATATAAAGATATATGTGCAGCATCACGAAGAAATAAATTGACAGTTTTTGCATTCATAAACACTTAAAAGTGAACAAAAACATGTATTTAGGGGTTAAAAAAGTGGATTTTGTATATGTCCCCTTTAGCATCATTTATATCTGTTATATCGACACACATTTTTACACACATATGATGTTGTACATAAATACTTAAGAAAACTGAAAAGAAGCCTGACACGTCTTTCACCTCTTCACAGAAAATCCTAACGCTAAGCAGGTATGAATGTCAGATCATTGCTGAAATGAGCAGAAAATGGACACCACACAGATCCTTATTTGACACTGTAAAGGTGAAGCTATCTGAACAACTCGACATGCAGAGCAGACGTACCATAAATCCTGTTTAATGCTTTGTGCCGTCATTTCCAAACGAGCTGAAAGTTTAATGTCAGGACTCTAAAAACATACCCAGAGTGAAAAAAATACTTTGGTTAATCTGTTTTGACAGCTGAAATCTAATGACGGTGTTTAATTTTCCATATCAGACCAACATATGTTATGAGTTACAGTTCATTTTAATGAGTCTGCCTCATAAAATAGTGATTATTGATGTGATAAAATCATCTCTTTCCATGCTGTGAAAATGTCTCTAAGATGTGATAAAGGATGAAAAAATACTTAAGGAATAATTTATAACTGCAACTAAAATAAATGAGTCACTGTTTTCTCTATATGGTTCAGTAATGAATGGTTAAATAGAGACAACGGGCATGTTTACTTTACATTTAAGCTCATCAAAACAAATAAACTCTCAGGATGTTCTAATGATCTCAACTCTTTTTATCTTCTCTGTTTTATCTATACCAGTTTTAATATCGGACAACTTTAATATAGAGCTAATATTTGACTAAATACTGTTGAATCAAAGGTTCTTCTCAGCTGGTTAGTATTGTTGCTAAAATAAAAGTTAAATAATATAAAATTAATAAAATTCTGCTTGTTAGTAAGAAGAAAAAACTGTCAAAAAACATGAAACACTTTACTTTTTAAATCTGTGGAGCATTATGTGCAAACCAGAGATTCTCAGCATGCAAAAAGTAACAAAATACACAAGTGCCAGCTGCAAGCTGTGAATGTTAATAAGCGATCTTTTCAGAAACAGCCTGCTTCTCACTTCAGTACCTGTCGTTAATTCCTGATGTTTTCCATCAGCATTCAGCACATTGTTCCTTTTCCCTTTGTTCAACACCCGTCTCCCCAGCTAGGTAGCTGCTTTGAATTTCACTTCTTTCAGTCTTTCTCAACATAAAGTTGCATTTTCCAGCCTCTGCGCCACGTTTCACTCCGTAATTTATTTATGTTTGTTTCCACCTTAAACTTTGGGTCCTGTTTTTATGTCTCTTCATCGCATTTTTAGTGCAGCGTTGCACAAAGGAGCTGCACACCACAGAGCTGCAAGGGTGTGTGGACATTTGCAATGTGTTTATCACATTCAAACCACTTGCACCCCGAAACCAAACAGCTTCTACATCCACACAAACACCGATGCAGACATTTCAGGTGAGTTTAAACAATCTAAAAGAAATCTTGGCCAGGGACTTTTCTCTAATTCAGCTTGTGCATTTGTGGATTTTAACAGTTTCATTTTCAGGCTGTTTACAGACTGATGCAGAGGTGATAACATGTGGTCTGAAGGAGCAGATCAGACTATTTTCTGAGTCATTTAAATAGAAACTACAAACCAGTCCAGTTTACAACCTTTCTCATAAAAGTGACTTCTTTAAAAAAAATCTCTTCAAACTGTTTTGTTGGCTTTTTCTCTTTATGATTTCAGGCCATTAACTGGTTTACAAACACTGTAATCTCCTCTCAACAGCATGCATCATGTCAAGAAGAAAGTCCAGCCTGACACCGGGGTGAATTTAGACAATTATGTGATGTTCCTGTAGAGGAAATAGAAACCACCTCGGGGTCTTTCACACTGTTCATCACTACCGGCTGACTGACAGCTAAACACAGGCTCTGTAGCAAAGCTTTAAAATTAGCAGCTGATGAACAGTAAATATGTACCAGGATAAATTCCCCCACTGTTAAACATTATAATCTCATCCTGAGTAATCACTACCGCATTCAACACTGGAAATGGATTGATTAGTCCCTAATGAAAGGTGCCCCGACACTGCTAGTTAGAGCTAACAACAAGCAGCAGCAGCCCTGATTTTCTTTTTACATTTTCTGATTACTGTCAAAGGAGTATGGAAATTAGATCCGGGGGAAAATCGAAACCCATCCACACAGTTAAATGCTCGTCCATTGCTTAGATTCGCAGAGTTAATATCAATGCATTAGGAAGTGGGAGCACGTAAAGGCCAATGCATGCAGAAATACGCTAATAAAATCTCCCTTTAGCAATATGTTCCGGACTAATGATATGCGCAAGTTAAACATAGTGTAATGACGGGGAACACAAGGTCAAAAAAAGGTATTTTAATCAAGCAATAATGGGACTGATTTAGATCAGCTGTGGTGTGAAATGAAAAGAGGCCAGACCATACTCAGGCGGGAAACGGTGAGGAGACAACACACCAGACAGTACCTTGTTAGCGCCTGCAGGTGACTGGCATCCTGCAGTTCTAAGTAACACAGCTGTAGTTTAGCAACTGAGCTTATCCATTTTCTTCCTCTCCTCATGAGGTTGCATTCCTCTAAGAACGAGGGTTTTGGGGGGTTGAGAAGAAACAGTGACAGGTGGTGAGGAGGCCGAGTTTCCAGAAAGTTACCATCAAATAGTAAAAAATAACGTCTTTTTTAGTCAAGTTGTTCGTCGGGTTTCAGTAAATTCAACCTTTTGAAGAACGTTTTCCCTCAATATCTTTTTTTAATTTCATTTAAAACTTTATTGTTTGTGTTTTATATCAAGCTGGTGGTTATATTTTCTTTTAAATTATTTGTTAAAAGATTGTACATCCATGCACACTGCCCAACGGGTCACGTGACCCCTCTGTGTCACCGCCGTCTATTTTTATACGGCCTCATCCCGTTCAGGGTGGCAGTAGCTGGAACATATCCCATTAATCTGTGTTTAAAGTGTCTCATAATACTTTTGTGATGTACTTCTCGACACATCTAAAAACAACCTCATGAGAGCATAAAAACTGTTTAGCGATATGTTTTTAAAATTTCAGCTGTTTTCATTGTAATTGATTTCGATTTGGGCAATCGTTGGGGTTATGGAAACGGTTATCAAGAAGACATTGTCAAAGGAAGCCTAAAGTAAAGCAAGAAAGACTAGGCTCAACATCAGGCTGACTTTCATTGACCAGAGAGCGCTCAGAGAAGAGACATGGTGTGGTTAGTCAATATAAAGATGAGCCACATTGTGAAAATTGGACTAAATCAATACTTTCCTATCCTGTTCTTGTCCACAGTAGGGTTAAAATATTATATAAATTATAATAAATATTGTTATGTCTATGTTG
>JBAMIG010000006.1:2537236-2553532 GCA_037177335.1 Kiunga ballochi
AAAACTATCGTATGGTGCATAAACTTTGTGAAACGGCAAATTTAGCATAATTTAGGACTTCAGTCTTAACCCTTTATGGCCGAATGCTGCATACTTTTTCTGACGTTTTGCATCATTTTATGGCAAACCCTATTTCATATCCCACCTCTTATTACTGTTCATATTTTACTTTTAATGATATTTGATAATGATACGTGGGATGTCCCCTGCAATGACAGAATCCCATTGTTTATGGGGTTCGTATTGCCACCACATTCCACTATTCAGCAGTCATTCGGCAGACTCAAAAACTTAAATTTCAACCATTTGCTAAACATGTATTTGGTATATATTCATTTAAACATGTAGAGAAGCGTTTACTTTGGTTTTTTCTGAGTGTGAAAATAAAAGGATTAAATGGGTTTCACTGTAAAAAGCTGCAAGTTGAGGATTTAACAGGAGGCACTGGTCTTATCTGTTTAACATGTGAAGATGTTATAAAATGTCCTTCAATAAAAATCATTAAAAGCGACTGTTCAGGGGCTGTAAGGGTTAAAATAATGGCCTGGGTCCAGGTTTTACCATTCTCTGCTGGAAATGTGCACATGCTGGTGTGATTCAGGTGAAACGGCTCTGAGGGATGTTTGTTCAAAAACACCAGATGCAATAAAATGTCCCATCTGTTGTTCCGTTACCTGATAGCTGATGACCTCATGCAGTTCCTGCAGGGCATTTTTTGGATTCGCTCAATGCGAATGTAAACGGCGGTAACCACGCCTGTAAAGTCGCCGGACACAGCGTACTTTAAAAGCTTTATTAGTCTTTTTGATCCAGTTTGAACCCATAATCTAATTAAATTGATTCAGTTCTATTTAAAAGCAGTTTATTTTTAACTGAATTCACAGAAGCAGGGAGAAGGTATGCTACTCACATTAATGTAATGATGAAAGTTGCTGTGAGCATCTTTACCCCCACCGAGCTGGATCAGCATGATAATCTGTTCATCATTAGTACTTTTGCAAACACAGACCGGATCATGCAACACACTGCTTTATTCAGGTTCGTTGTGCCATTCGGTTTGCTTTTAAAGTCAGTTCAGTAAATTATGATTAGGTCAGATGTGAGCTAACAGTTTTGATTAACCCCAAACCTCACATGTGTTCACAAAGCGTTTGTTGTTGTTTACAGCAACCCAGAAACCTCTCCCTCAAACTGAAATCTAAAACACACTCTGCTGTTTTTAACTGCTACATACGGGCTTGGATTCCCAAATTGAGTAATCCTTGTGTTAAACTGACCAGATGGGCAGTTAAAGTTGAAATAGTTTTTGTTATCGCCTCCAAAGAAGCTAAAGCACATGGCACCAGCATCAAATGAAAAACAGATTGGCCCTGTCTCCCTTTCCCCTCTCATCCCAACCACTGATGGCAGGGAGTCTGCACTGAAAATCAGGAGGGGAGTCTGTTTTCCTTCAGACGCTGGTGTCCATTAATTATCTGACTTTGGCTGACATTTCACAGAATTTCAACAATAAGGAGCTGTTTGCCTGAGTGCATAGTACAGCTCCAGTGGGGTGTTCAGGCAAGGATGAAACACAGCTCCACAGCATCGCTTTTGCCTGGAAAGCTTGCACGAAGCACGTCCATAAAAATCATCTAGAGCTTTACAAATTCCACCGGAGAAAGCAGGATGAGCTGGCAGCTTTCCAGGGAGAGTGAAATATTATCGTGGGAGAACGCATCGAGACGAGCTCCGCCAAGCTTCCACTCAGTTCAGGGGGTTAAAAAGGCCCAGAGCATGAGCTAAATGATGAGGGCCAGTGTGGACACGCATTAAGCAGACATGCACCGCTTCCAGCAGGTGTGAGTAGCTGGAAGGCGAGGCGGCCGGCATCGTGGTGGCCTGCTCACACTCAAGCTTTCATTGTTTCTCGTCATTTTTCTGAGCTTGCATGCTTCCCCCGGGATAGCAGTTTATAGACTCCATTAGATGTTTATGGGACATGTGTAAATCAAATAAGAGACTGCAACAAAGAAAAGCCCCGACTCAGCGTTTTTTTTAATTTTTTTCACCTGTTGTCTGAAAGCAAACAGGTTTCAGGGAGGTTTTGCTTTATCTAGTTGGCTTTGACACCATTATTCCCTCTTGGATGAAGACTTTAAACATTGTAAGTGCTCAAATAGCAATAATAAACCATTTAGAAAAACCTCCCTGGCAGTATTGTGAAACATTTGTGTGAAGTGTTACAGAAAATACTAACATAGTTTTCGGTCATAGATGAAATGACTAATGTGACATTATTAGTTATTAAAAAAAAACTGCAAAAGAGACTCCACATCAACACAAACTGCAACTTTCAATTAACATTCAATTAAATCCATAATTTAATCCTGAATGCTTCTCTGACTTGACAAGAATGACATAAATTGATGAATAAACACAAAGAGGACATTTCATGGATTTTTGTGGCATTTTGCAGTATTTTTTCAGGAAACATTGTGTCACAACTGAATGCATCAAACTCAATCATCATTTAACAAGAATCTAAACTTATTAAACTCGTAAAGTAACAGATGTAATTGACCCGTATTGCCTTGGATCCAGATCGAAAAGTAGCTTTGAAACACTTGCTGGTACCGCAGACATCCAAGTGGAAATAAAGGCGCTTTTTCAGTAGTGCCTACTCTACCCGACCTTTCACAGCTATACACTGAAACAGTGTTTCCTTTAGGATTTGTCAAAACATGTAGATACTTTTAGCGTACCTACTTGGTTGTGGTTCTAAGCGTGTCGGGCCGTGCAGATAGCGTGACGTCCACAGGCTGGTGTCTGTTGATTGACCCGATATGATCCAGGGGGTTTTCTCTTGTCCTCCGACAACTTCTCTTGATTTGTTCCATGAATCTATTCCCACAAAAAACCATAATTCGAGCCCCAAGTAAAAAGTTACAGTAAGGACTTCTATCTTCATGTCCGTCGTCTTTTGTGGTGTTTCGCAGACCTGGCGCAAAGCATCACGGGAGTCGCATTGTGTGGGGGGACTCCTCCTTCATTGAACGATTGCGACTTGCAATGGAAAACAATTGAGTATAGTAGAGTATAGTACTGCCGGGCCAGTGGAGTAGAGCCACATAGGTACTAATTGAAAAGTGCCAAAAGAGAGTAGAACCAGTGTAAGTGCTGACAGAGGAGTTTGATGCTACATGTTATCATCGTTTTTGAAACCAGTGAAGAAGTGGAGAATGTCAAGAAGGACTACTACTTCTGGTGTTTTTGGATGGTTGTAAATGACTAATCTGCAAATTACAGCTACCAACCAGTGTCAAAACAATCCACAAAGGCTGAACTCAGCACTGCCCTCTGGTGGATGAACACCATGACAACGCATAAAATGGATGGAACGTGTAAAAACGTTTGAAGGGGATTATCCATGTTTGCATATGTAAGGGAGCATATATGTGTGTATTTGAGTCTCATGCTAGGCATTGAGTCTGACTGAATGTCGGTCTCCGTTGTGGACCAGGAACATCTCAGCCCTCCCTGCAACCTCCCTGCAAAATCTGTTTCTGTCATTTCATTTGAGGACAAACTAAGCTCGTCTCTCAACATTACTCAGCCTTTTATCACGAGAAAACTGATTTTAAAAAATGTGAGCGTGGCCGCTCTCGGCTTCCGTACCACACAAACCAGAAGCGTGCACATGGGCGTACGGGTCAACTTGGAACGTCTCCAAACTTTAGCCAGCTGACCTCTTTAAACCAATGACACTTTTACTCAGATGCACAAAAGCACTTGTTTTACTTTACAGCTCAGCATGTTGGGCTCTTTGACAAACACATTTCTGTAACAGCCACTGACAGCAGCATTGACTTAGCGAGGGTGGGTACCCATTGGAACGGACTGTGATGCTGTTGTGTGTGCAGACTGAGGTCGGTGTGTCACTGCAGCTGTAGGACTACAAAGCAATTTCCCAGCATGTGGATCCCAGCATCGGATCGATAAATCACATTCCTGATTACTCTGCAGGGGGAAATGGAGTTTGTATTGTTTCTCCAAGACAAATGTAGGTTCCAGGTGAGATAAATCTCATTTTTAGGCCCAAAGAAAGACAACCCAAACACCCCCACACACACAAGCACATGCTCACCATGATCCCCTCTATACCCCCACTCTGTTTAAAAAAAAAAGCTACTTTCACCCCCATTTTCACTTTTCTCCTTCATTACTCTCCAAAAATCTCCTGTTGCCGTCGAGCTGTCCCTCAGTGTCTTCCCCTTTTCCTCTTTGGTCGGCACCATTTCTTTCAGGGAGGCTTTTCAATGACACTTCGGTGATTGAATCAATTGAAAGTTGCACAGCAATCCCCAAACTTCTTCAAAGCTCATTTTATATATTTTTTAACTACTGCAAACTGGTCTACAAGTGCTTTAATTAACAAACGGGTTCCGTTTGATGCAGCTATCCTGATATGTCTGAACTTGTGATTAAGTCAAACATAATGGATGAAAATCTCACAATTATAAGAGAAAGCAATGAACTGGGTCACTGTCGCTCCATCTCTTGATTAAAGGAAAACAAAAACAGAGTTTTAAAGCCAGGGCTTGTGATTGCATAGCATTTATTTTGATTAGCTTCATCTAGATATGTTGGTGAAATGTGTTTTTGCAGTGCTGAAAGAAACTTCATGCTTTCTGACATGTTTAGTCAAGGCTCCCCACATTCCAATTTGCATCTCTAGAGGACAAAAAAATGGGTTTAATTTGGAAGGATGTGGTTAAATAAAGCAACCACATGGGAAAAATCAGCTTGCTGCAGAGCCCAGAAACTGTCACTCAATGAGAAACAAATTTGCAACGATGAGTTAATGCAATGCAAAATAAACTGTGAAGATTGTAAAGTCATGGCCAATCTCATTTGAATGAGCTGCTTGGGTATAACAATCATGTTGTTTTCATTTTGCACACAGATACAAATGGTAAAATGTAGTGTTTATCTAAAAAAGGAGTCGCAGAGAGCCGCTTTATCAAAACCTTCAGTGAGACTGAAGCACAGAAAACACTTTAAGCTTTAAATGTGGCGCTTAGAGCTGTTCTGAGCCAAGTGTTATAACTAAGGTTGCCAACCGTCTCTTGAAAAACAGAACATCCCGTATTTAGAAACAATGTGTCCCGTATTACCGTGAGAATCAAAAATAGTCTATAAAATGTCAACAGAATTAATGTTATATAAAACTTAAGGTGAAACCAGTGAGGTGTCCCTCATTTATTTTTAAAGAGTTGGCAACCCTAGTTATAACGTGCATTTAGACACTATAAAAAAGTCTTTTTACATTTTTCAGCAAACCATTGAATGAAGTAAAGCAAACACCTATGAGACTTCTGCTCCGCTATCTTTCTGCAGACTGGAATATGAACAGCTTTCAGCAGAGATGCTATCAGGCTTGTGGGTCTCCATCCTCCAGGGCTTCACCTCACTGCTGCATATTGATAGAAGTGAGACTGATTAGAAACGCCTGCAGCCGTGCTAATCAGCCTCACCTGCCATTCCCTCTGATCAGCGTCTCCCCCTGCAGCCAAACCAAAAACACACCTCATCACCGCAACATGACCTTACCCTGCGCCACTCCGTTACACACAAGGAGTATTTTTGCAAAAACATTTTTTTTTTACTTTGTTTTGCAAAGATGATCACAATTTTAGTTTGAGCTACATTGAATCGCAATCTGTTTGTTCTGCTCCTCACAGCTATGCCCAGGACATATGACATTATGGCATTTTGTCAAATATTAACTGTACTATGAAGAAAAAAACACAATTACTCATTTGAAATTCAAACAATTGCCCACATTAGTCTGAACATGAAAATAGACCAAAGGTTCAAAACTTGCAGAGCGCAAGTAGAGCATCAAACATGGTGTCAACAGGAAAACTGCCAGAGGAAGCAATGAAAAGAACGATTAAAGTCTTAAATGATCGCTCATATCAGGCTGCAAAAAGATGCTGTTCCTTCACTTGCAGCTGTTTCTACATTGTGGCGAAAGCACAATTGTGAGGGGGAGCCTACAGGTAGACCTGTAAAGGCATCAAGGCACCAGGGATGAAAATACCAAGAAAATGTTTCTCTCAGATGAACTGTGGGGACTCAGTAGACTGAGTCAGCATCCACACTGCTCGCAGCATCCCGCATCCCCCCCGTCTGACTGAATACTTTTGAATGGAGAACTCCTCATAAAAGACCTCTTTACCCCATGGCTCCCTTAGCACGTGCACTTACATGCATGAGGTCTTTTTTTTATGGCTTGAAGCCACTTTTCTGTTAGATTTTGTTATGTCAAGGCGCCCCACTGGGGCAAAAGAGGAGACAAGCAGTAAAACAACAAACATCCTTTCCCCCCTCCGGCTATGGACTTTCTGATGGTGTCACACATCCCAGAGCAACGTTTCAGCAAGACGCTGTGCTGGTATTACGCCCATTTCACGCAGGTGTGAGCATGCACATGCTTGCACGATTTCTTTCCTGCACCATACATGAAAAGTAGATCCAGCAATGTGAATCCTGCCGAGACACTGTTCCTGCCGCTGCAGTGTGTTAATGGAAGAACAGTCATCATCAGCTATAGGCTCATGTCTGTTTTTAAAAAAAAAAATAACGTAGCAAAGATGTTTATTAAGCCCTGGAGGCACGTAAGCAGATCTGACCTCATCTGAGCTGATATAAAGCGTCTGCTTTCAGAGGGGAGTACAGATGGAAACTAGCTTGGGCTTGATCTGTAAATCAGAAAATCTGCTCCCTGCTTCAAACAGCTGCTGGGTTTCTGTGCACAATTACGATTGGAGATCCTCAACTTCTAATAAACTGCTTGAGTGAAGTTGGATTGCACATATGTCAATTAATTTGCTTCACTTAATGCGGTTTTGCATTTCTTCAGGCTTTAAGAATTAGTTTTCTATTCGTACCATCTTTTCCCATTTGTTTAAATCAACCAATCACATCAAGAGATCTGATCGCACCTGTTCGGGGGCTTTTGTGGGACCACTGAAAGCAGACACCAGCAGTAAGTGTTGCATAAAGGCCACAGGACAGAGTGTAGAGCCAGATTCTCATTCTGCTGGTGATTAGCATATCAGGAGCTCAGAAGTTAGGAGAAAAACATTGACTAAAGGGTAAAACGACTGGCTAAGAGAGAGAATCTGAAAGAGTTGAGTGTGAGAGTGTGTGTGCACGCTACCGAGCAAGAGGTGAGTACTTTGTGTTAATCTGGTATCAGCTTTCCACCGTATGAAGGCTTCCCAGTGTGTTCATCATTATCTGCCAACAAGTCTGTTAAATAAGGATTAGACAGGCCGAGTGAAGAGATGCAATATTCCTTCTGTTGGATATTCTGGTTTTTCTCTGTGATTCTCTTTCTGTGTGTATTTCTTACTTTTTTACCAGCTTTGCTCCATATTTCTGCCTTTCTCTCCACAAGATTTCAAATGGAGCTATCCTCCTAATTCAAAAGAAGGCAGTAAAAACTCCCGTTTAGGCTTTTATCTGTCAGGCTTTTCTCCTAGACTCATCCAATTTTTTTGATGACCTTGCTGATTTTAAGCTGTGAGAGGGCACATATTTCCTCATAATTACTTTCTACCTTTTCTGGAACTAAAAAAAAAAAAAGAAATCAATAGATCCATATGGCGCATCCCTGCACAGTAAGTGCATGTCGGGTGAGTGCTCCATTTAAAAGGTAGCTCCTCAGCAGTCGTGAATCTGATGAGGTCTGTCCAGACGCTCGCTGCAATTGCATTTCATGGTAATGTTCATACCATTTACTGAAACACGCAAGAGAAATGCATGAATACTGCAATGCTGAGGCAGGTCTGGAGGGCTCCTGGACGATGATGCTCAAATTTAAACATTTATTTACGCAGAATATTTTAATTACTGAGCTGATGTGTTGTTTTAGGAGGTCTAATGCTGAGAAAATGCTTAGTTTTTTGATTTAAGAAAACTATAAATATATTTAAACACATATATACATATATATACAAAACAAAAAAAACATAGGAAAGTAGAGAACAGAGGGAAGAAAGAAATGTACAGTGTAAAAAAGAAAATAATCCAACCCCACCATCTGGAGTAGATCTGGGTGATCTACTACACCTGTACACCTGACAGACCTGAAATAAGGCATCTCATGGTCCCCCACAGGAAGACAAACACAACAAATCTCAGAGGCACCAGACATGGACAGGCTAAAAAACAAACAAACAACCCTTTATTTCTGCAAAGACCAGGAGCTCTCACAAAAAGGAAGTTAAATTAAGGTGTTTGCTGGTAGGAAGTAAACCTACAGTATACCTCTGTGACTGTCTTCATGCAGAAAGTATGGAGTAAAATAAGTGGTAATGCCATGGCAACAACTGCGCTCACAAAAGATCCTAGGAAGCCTCGAAGGAACCCAAGACCCATTTCATCATTAACCAGACCTGAGCACAGACCCCAGCCACCCTGCACCAGAGCCAACCTGGATCCACCCAGCTCCCCTAGACTGCAGGGGGCTGGGTAGCTACAGGGCCCAAAGAGCCAGGCGGCGACCTCTAGGGGGGCAAGGACACCCAGACCAAACCCTGAAGACGGCTACTCCACACCCCGTGCTCCTAGGAAACCAGCCCCAGAGTGGTATGGCTTTGTACCACCCTAAACACGCCCGATCTGGATGTCATAACGCTGTGAGGACGTGCAACGAGACAACGTACAGCTTTGGAAAGATGCATTTAAGTTTCACATGTATACTTGTTTATTTCTAAAACAACATGTAAACAACCACAAATCTCCTCCATAAAACATAATGTGTCCACACAGCCTGTTAAGGGAAGTGTTTATTTAATTTATCACAAGGGAGATAATAAATAATATTTTGATAATGATTTGTTTTTGCCTGTGTCTGTCTGTCCATCTGTTTGTTTGCAAACTACAGGGCTGATTTTTGGACTGAACAGGATTCCTCACAACATGAGCTGCTGCTCTGAGTGCTTTTCTAGTATAAAAATGTTTCATTCTGTTGTTTTGCTTTCTTTCCACATGTGCAGCAACACGATGACTCTGATCTTCATCATTTGGCACATCGTTGTACAATGATTAGCTAAACTAAACGTGTTAAAGTACAAAGCAAAAGCATGCTGAAATGTTTGGTCTAACTCTATTCTCATGAGGTTATCCTGATCCTCAGCTGTATTTACAATTAAAAGTTTAAGAGATGCTTGTTGAAATGCACCCCGTTAAATATTACACGTTAAAGCAAAGGTTTGTTTGCAAAACACATTTAGTTTATGACACAACTCTAAATGTTTTGCATAAAACATTAAAAGCATTACAAAATGCAAAAGTAACATTAAAGGTTAATTAGCTTAAAATACATTTCAGGTCCATAAAATGCTGCAGAAAAAAGCTTTTTTAAAGCTTAATTTGTGGGAAAAAGAGGTGAGAATAATGAAACATTACATTTTGACAGGTTACATAAAGTTACAGGTAAAAGTGAAGAGTTCATGTTAAAGTTTAGTTATGATCATTTAGCGTTTTTAGAATTGCATCACTGCTTGTGTTGATACTTGAACAAGTTTTATTTCTTCACTTTCAGCTTCCTGAAGGAGGGATCTGACATGTCGCCAGCATTCATTGACCCACACAAAGCTGGGATAAAATGATGCCAGGTGAACGTAATTATTCAGGAATTTTCTAAATAGTCTTTTCAGTTTGGACGCCTGGTTGATCAGCGATCCCTCATCAGAAATATTCTCAGGCTTACTTATTGTTCAGGCAGGATTCTGTCACAATAACAAGCATTAAAAAGTAAAGCACTGAGGTTTGGCTGTAAGGTCTGCTCTGAGACCTCCCCGCTCTATCATTTGCAAACGTGAGGAAGGTGGGAAGAACAGCAGTGGAAGGAACTAAAGAGAAGAAAGCATTGATGATAAAAACATGACATTAAATAAGACAAAGTTTGAAAGTTTGTGGTTGAGTTGGGCTGTAAAGCAGCTTGTGGGGTAATGTGATGCGGAGAGGCGTTCTGATGGAGAGCTGAGTACGAGCTTCACCGTTTTAAATCCCCAGAAAGGAAACATCCGAGTGATCAGCTGATGTGTAGTCAGGTTTGATTATGTGGTATAAATGCTAAATAAGGCTAAATGGACACGTGAAACTGAAGTAAGAATTCATGCAGGAATATAAACGGCAGCTTTGTTTCTTTATTCACAAAATGAGTGGAACCGTTGCTCCATCCACATCTAACTCTCACATCCATTATTCTAAAAGCAGCATCGTGAACCTGTTTGTGGTAAAAGTAACCGTTTGAAGCTCGTCCTAAAGAGACTACATCCTGCATCAGATCTTAGCAGATGTGAAATGCTAACTGCGAGATGCGCTTTGCAGCCAAGACAAATAATCTCCTCCCAGTTCAGGAGTTTTGAACGAAGACTCAGTAGATAACAGCCGAGTATGTCGGCATGAAACTCCCATTTCTTCTCAGCATTTATGGATTCATTAAGTATAAAACAAGCGGTATCTGTAATAGAATTATATCCTAAAAAGGTTCTAAAATACGTCAATAAAATCAGCCTTTTTCTGTCAAAATCAGCATAACACGTCTAACTGCTGATTAACACAAATATCCAATCAACCAATCACATGGCAGCAACTCAGTGCACCATGCAGACATGATGAGGATGTGATGAAGCTCAGACTGAGCATCAGAATAAGGAAGAAAAGAGATTTCAGTGACTTAAAATGAAGCATGCGGGCTGGTTTGAGTATTTACTGGGCTTTTTATGCTGAGAATGATCTGAAAAAGAAAATATCCAGTGAGCAGCAGATGTCTGGGCGGAAATGTCTTCTTGATGATGGTGATGATAGAAAGGCAATGGAAATTCCAACTTAGATATGCACAACATCATCTCTGAACACGTCTAATCATGAAGCAGATGTTCTACAGCAGCAGCAGAACCACACCGGGTTCCTGCAGCAAAGATCAGGAAACTGAGGCTACGATTCACACAGACCTACACCGGACAACACATGGAAACATGTCCTTAACGTGCAGATTTTAGGATCCGAATCTGCAGGAAACATCATGAAAACATGGATCCTTCCTGCTTTCGGCTGGTCGTGTTGATGCAGAAGTACGGGAGGTGCTGTTTTTGCACATTTTGGATTTTTAGCATCTTTTAAACCATGACAGCTTACTGTTACTGAGCATCTCCATCCCTTTATGAGCACAGTGTAGCATCTTCAGGGTGATGCACCATGTCACAAAGCTCCTTCGATGTGCTTCACAGCCACCAGATCTCAGTCCAATAGAGCAGCTTTAGGATGCCGTAGAACAGAGATTCTCATCATAGACAAACAGCAACTGTGTGATGCTTCATGTCAAGGTTTCCAACATCATGCTTTAAAGAATTATGGTTTCTCTGAAGGAAAAAGGAGGTCCAGACCTGATAAAGTGGCCAGTGGACATATATTTACAAGTAAAACCTGATAAAGATACACATGAAAGTCCACCAAAATCAGCCCTCATCTTAAAGGAATAAATACTGATTTAAAAAGGCAATAAGTGTGTCGACGTCAGATATATGATCAGATCATGAAGAGCGACTTTGTAAAAAGCAGATAAGATCTCCTCCTCAGACCTCAGCAGGAGTCCTTCAATGTGACCTTAGCAAGAGTCAAATGGCATCGCACGACCCACAAAGAGATACGCATCAGACTCACCGTGTTGAATCCTGGGAAGAGGCTGACCGCTGAGGCCGATTCCAGTGGAAGTGGGAGAAACTGCTTCATGCTCAGCGAGGTTTGGACAGCAGGCAGGCTGGGGCGCACCAGGGCAGGCATGAGGCCATTTTGACATGTGTTACCTGTAGGGGGGGGAAGCAAAGGCAACATGTTGAACGGCGGACAGCAGCAGGGGAAGATGCTTCAGCCAAAATCCTCCAGCTCGCATTTCTCACGAACCCTCAGTGAATATTTCACAAGTCTGTTTGATGGTGATTGCATTTTCCATTCATGTTATTAGTTCTCATTTAACTGTGTGACATCTCTGCAAGCGAGGCCGCCAAGACAAGATGTGCTTTACACGAGGAACTCGTAATGCATGTGGATTCAGGTTAAATTAGTGCCACGCTTAAAACAACTTTCTGCGGTTTGGGAAGCAGATGGGGATAGCATGGAAATCCCCAGAAACTCCAGTTTGACTGCTTTAATGTGCTACAGCTGGAATAACCTTGACTCTTATTGCCGCGGGGGAATTTCCACCATGTCAAAGAGACATTTCTAATAGTTTTGAGAGGTTTTCTTTGAATAATTCTTTTAAAAACTTAAAAATCGCAGCCTTTTTCAAGGTCACAAGCATCCCAGTGATCACATTCTGCCCTAAAGAAGCCAAATATCTCAAATATAAACATTTAGTCCTTGTTAAATCTGTGCTTTTTACTCTTTAAAAAAAAAAGAATAAATATGACAAATGACAGATTTTCTGCCTTCCACATCCTGTCTGTAGAACCAGAAGATCTGAGGAAGCGTCGATGCTATATTAAAGGACAGCGTCTCTGAAAAGACTGACGCATGTTAGACGCTTCCCATCTTAGGAGTGTCGTGTCGTCGCTCCTGCAGACGGGTGAGGAGGTGGAACTGAGAGGGGGCTGTGAGCATGGAGGTGAATGGCTGACATGTATCACACACACAGCAACAAACCATCTGATGAAGGTGTGCTGGAGAAAGGATGCATCTAAATGCTGGACACCTGTTTTACATGTTTTCTTCCTCTGACCTGATTCCAGTTGATGGAGTTCATCAATAAATTCTACACAGATAATGAGATATGCATTGCAGACAGTGTGTGTGTGTGTGTGTGTGTGTGTGTGTGTGTGGTGGGGTGTGTGTGTGTGTGTGTGGGGGGGGGGGGGTAATGACTCTTTGATGAAGATTAAATAAAGGGTCAGAAGACGCTTGGTTGGCCTTTATGTGGTGATCCTGGTTCCAGACGGCCCTCCGCCTGGGTTTGGACGTCAGATATTTAGGTTCTTAAACTGTTTACAGATCATTGATGCTTTTCTTCTTATTGTAGAAGGAAGATTGGATCTTTTAAATGTTTTTACACCTTTAAAATGTTTAAAAGCAAAGATTTACAGTAATCTGTACTGTGAAAAAATAAAGTAAGGAATGTTCTGTCCTGTTTTTGGTGACAGAATTTGACCAAAAGACAGAAAAACAAATTTGGACTTTAAAGTGTTTCAGTTGTGTTTGTTTAATAAGAGATTTCCTAAAATTTGTTTATAACTTCAGCATAAATAAAATACAAATAAGCATTCGTAGACCTATCAGTGCACTTTAACGGTGTGACTAATCTGTAAACGTGGGAATATTGATGGACCAAATATAAATATGAGCACATAATTTAATGCTTTTTTTTATTTGGAGTTACACTTTAATGGTACAACCTGTATTTGACCATCAGACAGAATATAAAGATTTTTTTGTTACACCTCGATTGCAGAAAACATCACAGTGGAAACACAATTCCAAAATAAAAGCTTTTACATTAACATGAGGTGCTTTTATCAGACATTTGTACATAGAAATTTACTGCAAATGGTTGTACAAACTGCAAAACTCTGCGTTTCCACTGTTGCTTGCTTCATACCACACCATCTTAAACGGATCTTAAAGGAAAATTACGCAGAAGGGCTCCGAAAAGTTGTGGCAACTATCTGCAGCAGAAAACCTCATAATAACGCTTTGTGGCAACGTTTTGAGCCAGAATTCTCCTAAAATCCCATCAGCTGCATGAAATATAACAAGAAAAATATTGTTCAGCTGAAACCCTTGCAAAGCAAATTACTACCACTTTTTTTTTTTTTTTAGCTAAAACTGTAATGGGAACGCAGCTCAAGAGTCATTTAAAAAGCTCTGTAACACATCTACTGACGAGACATTCAGGGTGTATCTGAAAACACACAACTCCTTGTGCGTCTAAATGTTGAAAATCCAATTTCTTGCTTCATGTTTAGTTTCTAAAGTTCACAAACTGCACCTCCACCTCTGAGGAGATTTGTAAAATGCTTCTCCGAGCACATGACCAGAGCTTAAAGGGCAACCGTTCAAGTTGTGAAGTGAAGAATCTCCAAGGAGCTCAGTCTTTGCACAATCTGTCCTTTCATTTGAGGGAATGAAACGTTCTCCCTGGTGGTCTTAAAACGCATCTACATTTTTCCTTATTTTTAATTATCTGACACTAAAATAGGATTTTAGGAAAGCAGCGTGATCAGTGGTGCATATTTTTCCCCACATCACCTAAACACAACAGTTTTCTTCTTCATATTCATATATGGGAATGAAACACCTTGATGGAGGGAGCATGTAAACATGGAAGGGGGAGTTTGCTAGTGGAGTTGTTGGGGTGAGTGTGTCTAATCATACCTAAAAGAGCATCGGTATATATTAGTGTTGCTCATGTCTACCAGAGCAAACAGCTAAAATATCCTCTGCTGTGGGAAAAGAGGTTTTTGTGCTCATCAAAAATAAAAAAAAATGCGTTTTGACCCTGTTTGTTCAGTCATGTTTTAAAAGAATCTGATATTTTAAGGTTGGCAGGAAGTCACATTAGTTGAAATATGACAAAAAACGTTATCTATTACGTCTTAAAGTAACAAAAATTAGCTTAAATGTACAACAAGGTGATATAAACTAAAACACAATGCAGAAGCAACGCAGGAAGCAGTAGCTTGTACAACCTTTTATAGCAATAATGTGCATTAGTGTGCATTCTGTATGACTTTATCAGTGTTTTCTCTCATTGTAGGGAGTTTGGATCCACTCTTCTTTACTACAATGCTTCATTTCATTGAGTTTTATTGGCAGCTTTTTCTGTACAGCTCCCTGAACATCCCCGGTCAGGCTGAGGTCTGGACTTGATTCTCTTCTCTTTCAGTCATTCTGATGGAGATTTGCTGCTGTGTTTGGGATCATTGTTCTGTTGGATGAGTCAGTTTCAGCCAAGCTGTAGCTGTCAGACAGATGGCCTCACATTTGGCTCGAGGATATTTTGGTGCACAGAGGAGTTCATGACTGATAAAGACCCGTTTCCCCTAAAGGGTCCAGTTTGGGACGTGATCTCAGCTGTGAGGTCACAGACACCATACCCTTACCCAGTAAAGGGGAGGTAGTCATGTATGTTTAAGCTGCATAACAGTGAGACGGATAATCCGAGGGAAGGTCCGTTTAGTCCATTTTACACATGGATAATGTGCAGAATTTGGTGCCTCTGGTCCGGTTGGATGGAGCTAGTTGCTGAAGCAGATTGCGTCAGAGCCATCCTGAAGAGGTCCGGAAGCACCAGCTTCCTCTCCCAGATTTCTTCTCTATTCTCAGATATTGGACCCAATGTGCTCTTTGTCTCTTTGCTTTGCCAGCATTAGCACCATGCTGTCATCACTTGGTGTTTTATTTTCTCCCACAATGAGTTTTTTGTACAATTTTCATCATGTTTTTGCATCAGACTTTGTGCACACACAGGAAAATGCTGTTATTTTGTCTCCAAATGATTCAGTTGTGTGTTTATTCGCATCAGAACCTCATTGTAAGATTTTAGTGTAACCTTGAGGCCTTTAAGGGTCCAAAGCGGATAAAAAAACCTGCCCAGCCCTGAGGTCCTCTGACAGGCTCTTTTTGTTTCTCTTTTTGTTTTATATAAAGTTTTACTTCTTTTTTTTTTACGTCGGTCTTCTCCGCCATGCTGACAGCTCTGCTAGCTTGGTCTGCAAGTTTGTTGCCATGGTGATCAAACGGTTCTGCACCGCATCCCTATGCTTGCTCTATGGACTCCAGGCTTCCCTGATCTGGATGGTTCTGGGGGTCTCGCTGGTCATGATGGCTCTCAGTGCGAAGGATCTTCAGGACAGAGCTTCCCCACAGCAGCATCAAGCCAAAATCCTTATTTCCACTGTGTTTTTACATTTAAATGCAATTATGACAAAGAGATGTTTGGTTAAAATGGTGGTGTAGGGAATTTTGTATAAATAATTTGTGATAAAGAGAAAAATAACATCTTTAAGTTACATTTCCATGTGTGAAAGCTTTAGCAAAAACCCTCATCTTTATGATATAAAGCCTTTTCTACTGTTTCTTTGTAGCAAAGTTAATTAATCAGGAATCTGTAATAGTCAACTTAGTTTTTTCACACACTGAAATTTTGAGTCACTATCACTGTATCTTAATGTTTTCCTGACATAAAGAAAGCCCTGTAATGAAAACCCCGTAATGTAAAGAAAGCCCCGTAATGTAAAGAAA
>JBAMIG010000006.1:2567061-2578033 GCA_037177335.1 Kiunga ballochi
CCACTAAGGGGTTCGGAGGGTTTTGTAGGTCCAGCTATTCTGCACATGCTTAGTCCTCATCTGGGTCCACACACACATAAACACACAAACACACAGATCTGGTCTAAATGTAGTGGTGTAGCTGAAGGTCAGACAGAATTGACTGGTTCTGATCTCCGGCCACTGGAATCGACTACAAATGAGATACCATCTTGATCAAAGTGATGTCTGCCTGAGTACACACACACACATTCACACACACACACACACACACACAGCTGAGGTTATCGTCTCTTATTGACAAAAACAGAACAAAAAATTAGGAAAAACTTAAGTGCTGTTCAAGACTCCTCTTTGGTACCATCTCCTTCAGGCTCCACTGCTGCAGCTATTTTGTACATCACAGATGTTTTCAATTAATCTTCAAGTCCCTTCTTCCCTTGCCCACCACCCACCAGTCCTCCTACCTAGCCCCCCAAAGGCAATTCAGAAAATAAGTTTTATCTGTTTCTCTCTCCGTTTACACCTTTGTCTTCACCCTGACTTCAATTTTCCATCCTTTCTCTGCCGTTACCCCCATGCTGTCGTCAAAGACCGCATGCTTTACTGTGAGAACGTGTTTTTTAACCTTGACTCGCAGGTGTTGGTGGCAGAATGGGGCATTATTTGTCACCATAAAAAGCAGTTAAGGAGCGACGGCAGCCCTGCAGTAAAGGCACCAGTGCGCCGCATGTGAGTGCTGCCCAGGATACTTCATTAATCTTGCTGTCACTTCCGTGACGCTTTTCATTAGTTATAAGGCTATCTGATCAACAGGCACGCGCGCCATGTTTCAAAGCCAACAACAAGCAGCAGGTAGAAAATAAAACTGTGGAGAGGAGCTAGATCTTAAAAAAAAGATAAGAGTTTTGAAGATTAAAAAATAATAATTTTCAGCAGATAAAAACTCCTTAGATGACCTTTAAAGAGAAACAAAACAAATCAAACCAAATCAGAATCTGTTGATTATAAATTCCTGTACAACTCTTCCTCCAATGGATCTGTTTGTCTCTTTTTCTTTGCTTTGGCCTTCTGAGACCTGAACTTTAGTTCTGTTCAGTCAGTAAGCGCACAATTCGTGGTATACCAATCACACGGATGCACATGGTTGTTCTCTGCTAATAACTTAATGTAACTGTTATAGTTTACAAAGGACTATCTAGGACCAGCATCTAGGTTCATAAGAAGAGACGAGTTGTAAGCGTAACAGACTACAGAGCAGAATATGTTAAAATGAACATTATCAGGAAATTAATAAATAAGGAGACTCATCGCTACAAAGAAGCACCACATGCATAAAATCTGCTTCTTCACAAAGATGAGGCCAAAATAATTTATTTTTATTATTTGGCAACAACCTGAAATTATGTTGGGACCCCAGTGGAGGTCCAGACCTTTAGTTTGAAAAAAGGCTGTATTGGAGAAAGCAAACACGATACACACACATGGCTTAAAGCTGTACTACCAAACTTTGGAATCCCCTAACCTACATTAAGTCATCTTTCATCTTGCATCTTGTCTCTTCTCTGAGCTCTTTATGGACTCCAAAAGTCATTCCTTTTTGTGTAACTTGTTTGTCATACTGAGTCATAACAGCCCCCATGTTGGTAACAAGATGCTGGCAGGTGATATAGTGCAGTAAGGTTTAAGCACAGCTTTTATGTGATAAACTGTAAAGGAGGGTTTCTCATATTCAGGACACTGCAGGACAATGACAGGTCCAGGAATGAACATAGTGAATCTCTCCACCATTAAATAAGTTGGAGGTGCAAAGGTTTAAGTTGGAAACTTGTGCAGTGTAACTCTAATTTAGTGTCATATGTTATAAATGACAAATTATACATTGATTTTCAACTCCATCTTGATCATGAATTTATAAAAACAAAGGACAAATGTAAATATAAGAAAAATCACTCTTATCATAAGACAAAGGATTTGTGATTACAAGGTAACAAAATAATGAATTTTTAGTCTCAAAATAACGTCTTATAAAATGTATAAAAGCACTCTGAGCACAGACCTCCACCAAACGGCTCATTTCCACCTATTTTGTGATGTTCAATGGTCTAGGACTCCCAAAATTTAATGCAATTTAAGTTAGACCAAGATCTATTACCAGAAAAAACCCATAAAAATCCAGTAGTATAAAATTAGTAGCAATCAGACAGACAACCAGATAACTGCCTGCTAAAACACACCGTCCTTGGTGGAGGTAATAAATAATTGCAGGCAGCCAAACTGCTTTTTAACAAATGAGTCGGACATCAACTGATTAGCAGTACATGCACACTTACCTGCTCTTTGCTGCACTAAATAGATACACTTTAAAACACATTAACTATCCTAATTCCCCCACACAGCAAAAAGAAACAGATCAAAACATGAAGAAGTAGAAATTATTTGTTCTCTGAAAAGAACTTTATCATAAATCAGTTTATTTGCTGTAGAGTCACTGTTGAAAGTATCCTAAATCTAATGCTAAAACACAAACTCCAGCAGTTCTGGTTTGCAATCTAATGTTTAAACTTTACTGTTTCCAATTACAGAACTCCATTGGACCAAGAAAGTGTGTGGCTGGTGGTGGATGTTGTAACTGTTGCAAAGACACTTTGAACTCTGTGATGGCTTTGGCAGGGAAAATTTAAAGGCAGAAAGAAAAAAAGAACAAAATAAGATGGAGGACAGAACCACGGTTTGATGATCGTTGCTGCATTTTCAGCATTACGAGCAGAAATCGGTTTTCTGCTCTATTTTCAATCACCAGCTGGATGAGTAACTTCCTGTGGATTTTCATGTTTTTTTCTGAACTGCTGCATGCTCCCCTTCCTGATATGTTTAATCAATATCTCGTGTCAAAATCTTTAAAAAAAAAAAAACTATTCTCAAATAGGCAGGTTCTGAATGACTCCATTACTGCATGCCAGGTACTGTCAGTGGTTTTAGAGGATGTATTAGATATCACTTCATAGATTAGTCAGTGTTGTACCCCATGATCTCCTCCCTGTGCGCTATTTGCTCACTGATGTAAAACACATGGAGAGGAAATGGTGGGAAACCAGAGTCAATCCCAGGCAGCTTGGTGTGAGGGACCCAAGCCACAATGCCTCCAGTGCACATGTAGGTGGGTTACACACAAGCCACACTTGACATTATGCAGTTTTAGGTAGCAATACAGTTAATAAACCCTCCATCACAGTCTTCAGCCAGCAGTGTATCGCTCGGTCTACAAGCGGGAGGCTGTGTCGACGTGGGCCAGAGCTTTCTGATCTGGTGTTTGGTTTCCACTTGTACATTTAGGATATTTCTCCCTGGGAATGACTCGCAATCGCTCCCCAAGTCCAAGCAAATAAAAATGGAAAGCTTTAGCTTATTAACTTTTGTTTTTTGCTCTCTGTTGTCATGACATTTCAGCACAGCACTTTTAATAGGTGTGTCTGTAATAGACGTTGCATGGCATTACAACAATATTGAGTTACATTGAGCTGACACAGTGGACAAATTGACAAAAATTCTTATTACCTCAGCTGCATGAAGATGGGAACTAGACTCGGGAAAACCACTAAACTTGCCACAATTTTTTGAAAACGTAATACATGTACAGACAAATGAAACACAGCTAATGTTAGATTTTTTTCTTTCCATCTATGGCTTTTTGCAATGAATAAAAAGTACATACATAAATAAAATAGGTAAATGTGCCAGTTGTTGTTTTTACAAATCAAAATGTAGGTCCTGGAGTTGTGCTCCACTCAAAAGGCGTCTATTAACTGCTATGGAAACGTCTGTTTAGGTCACCAGTTGATGTGTTGGAACAGATTTTTTACAATTGTGATTTGGCAATGAGGCACTTGTTTCTCAAGCAGAGTTTTCTGAGCTGTAGCATGAATCCCAGCTCCTCTTCTGATGCAAAACCTTTTATTGAGCTCTATAAATAGATGTTTTATTTTGAAAGTGCAGCATCTATTGGAAAGGATTCTTCTTGGCTGATTGTGGGTGCACACAAATGTTTGTCATTGAGCAACACATACAGTTGCATACTGTACATATTTTCTTTAAAAGATTTCATAATAATTTTGTTTGTAAAGCACTTTCAAGATATTAAATCATTCATGTCCTTTAGGGTTTGAACATCAAAGATGTTTTCATTTGATCCTCAAATCCCTTCTTCCCTCATCCACCCCCACCAGCTATGACAGGATTCTGTAAGCCAAAAATATCTGCTGGAAGCTCAGAAATGTTAACTAAAACAGTGTTTCCCAAACCTGGTCCTTTACTACTATCTTGCATGTCTTAGAGCTGTTCCCACTCCAACACACCTGGTTCATATTATTAAACTTCCTCATTAAGCTTATTGCAAACTGATTGATAAGCTTTTCATTTGATTCATGTGTGCCGGGTTCCCTATAAACCATGCAGGTCAGTATCTGAGGGCTTTCTTTTGGCGCTTTGTGCAGTTTCTGTATATGGAAAGCCAAATTAACTGAGTTTGTTTGTCAAAAAGTCCCCAAAATGTGCTCTTACATAGCACACACCCAGTGCACACTACTCTAAAGGCACTCTAAGTGTGCACCTTGAAGACGCACTCGCCTAACCAAATTAGCCCTCCACTTTGGTCGTCCCAGAATTTAACATTGGTCCTGAAAGATGAGCCAAAGTGCTCGAAAATACCATCATCAAGGAGCTACAGCCATGTCGGTGTTAAATAGACTTTCTGCGTAATGTTTTTGGCTTCCTGTTTTATTTTGTAGTTGCCCTTGTGTTTCCTGTTCAGTTCACCTGGTTTGATTTAGATTATCCATAACACCTGAGTCTCGTTGTGTTATCAATGTATTTATACATCTTGGTTTCAGTTCTCAGGTGCCAGATTTTTCCCCAGTCATGTAGTCCTCTGTTTTGTTATAGTTTCAACAGTCTTGTTACTTTTCTCCAAGTAGTAATTCATTTTCTCGCCTCTATTAAATAAAGTTCCCTGTATCCTGCCTGCCTCCCACTTTATGAGCCTTCATTTGGGTCCACCTTCTCCAATTCCTAACAGAATGAATTGGCCATATACAGACCTAGTAGGCCCTCCCTATATCACCTCAGCAGTACTACAAAGATAACTGCCCTGTCAAGTCATTCTGGGGTTCAAGACTAGACACCTTTTTGTGGGTGTACTTGGATGCTACTCGTCTCCAGAACCACCCACGCCAGCACCGCAGTCTTCTGCGACAGCAGTACAGCAGATAATAAGTAAATAACCAACCGATTCCCGTCTACCTGTTTGGGAACCTTCCACCCAAAACAGTGGTGGTTGACTCACTGCAGTCCTTTGATTGGTTGAAGAAAAGCATCACTTCCTGTGCAACCTGGTACAAAAGCAAGATAGGCTTCTTGTTTGAGCCAACACGTTTTCTTTTTGTTTTTAAATCCCAGTTTAAATAGACTGTTGGATGACACCATCCTTTTCCTTTGTTTCTGAATTGTGTTTTGGTTAAACGTTAAGAACCAGCATCCCTAACAGGTTGCTGGTCCATTACAAAGCGAGACACCATGCCTATTTTCATACTATGAGAGGAAAACAACACAGAAAAATCCCAACCAAATTTATAATCTAAGCAGCAAGTCAAAGATGCTGACCACCACACAACCCTCAGTTTATTATTCTCTCATACAAGCAATCCTTTCTGTGGTTAGGGTACTGGTTCATTTCTGGATGTGGGAGGATGAAATAACGTTGACATGAACAACATGAAGAAGGTCATTAAGGACCTGAGTAGATATTTTGCCCCGGGGCCCCTTGGAGTGTAAAATCCAGTCAAAGACCATTATGAATCAAAGAGAGACTCAGTTGCTGTCCTTCAAGGAAAAAAACTTTTCACAGTATTTAATGTTCAACTCTACTTTCTAAGTGTCCCTATGACTGATTTGACCGCTGCTTTCAATGGACTTCCCATAATTTAAAGGGTAGGCATGACTTTTCAGGTCTTCTCATTTTAAAAGCCTCCATATATTTTAAGATGAAACATTTATTCCTGTCAGCCCAGTTCAGATATCAGCAGATTTACACCTGTGAAATGCGGCATGCACCTTTTTTTCCCAACCTGGCCTGTCACTAGGCTGTTTTACAACGGAGGTTCCAGCCTGTGACTCCGTAAAAATGCCTCATTTTCTGCACAGATTTAATTTGCTTGCCTAAATACATTTAAGAAGGTTGTGGTGCATTGATAAAGCAGAACTTGAGTGGACCAAAAACTGGAATAGAAGATCTGATTGCATAAATGACAAGGGAACATACAAGTACTCTGCAGTATTGCTGCTTAATGCCTTTCTGTAACTGCGGGAGACATCAATCATGCCAAATGTTCTGATAGTGAATATTTCATTTAAAGGCCAATCTGCTCCAGAGATTCTTTATCATAAAATATACGGGCTGCCTTCCTTTAAAAACTGTGAATCTTCAAAACGAATTATATTAAGTGACTTACAAAGGGCAGTTGTCAAGCTACATTTATCCAAGTGCTGAAAACGACTGTCATTGTTTTACAATTAAAATACTCAGTATACGTCCTGATTCCAATTTCCCCATTATCGCAGAGGACAAAAAGGCTTTATTATTTATTTTATAGAACTACAATAGTGCAGACAGTCTGGTAACCCTGATCTGAAAACATCACACAGGCAGAGTAGAAAACACCGGGGAAGTCATGCTCCAACAATAAAACCAATTCCAGATTTACTCTGCAGCTTGGCTGTGATTGCCTCCACCTCTTTTTTCCTCTATTTTCAATCTCCCACTCACTCTTTCTTTTCCCTTTATCTGTCTGTACAGCTTGTAAAGCCAAACAGCGAGAAAGAGATGAGCCGAGGTATCGATCTCTGGGGAGGGGAATTGCTGCAGTTTAACAAACACAAATTGCTGTCAAAAACAACATCACTCAAGTAAAACACAAGTTTGGCTAAATTAATGCTCTGACGGAGAAGACGACATAAATATGCGTTTGTGTCTAAGCGCTTTTATTTAAAGTGTAAAGATTTTTCAGAGGGACGAGATTTCTAAGCTCAGCAAAGCTAAATGTCAGCACTAGTGTTAACATCCCATTTGAAACCACTTGACTCCGTCCTCATGCTTTACCATAATAAGGACATGCTTTAATGAAACCTCGTTTGATGAAACTTCTTTGTTTTGAACTTGCTACATGTCAAAGAGAGGAAAGTCAAAACACGATGCCTGCATTTTCCGCATGAACGCTGAAAGTCCAGTGGATGGTGTAATGATGTGATTTAGATTTGTTTTGTTTGCACTTTGACCGCCAGTGCCTGTCACTCCCCGAGCTCCAGCAGGGCTTATACACTCCCCACTCTTCTATTGACATCTGAGCAGGGAAAAAAACGTAAAAAGGTTTAAATGTCTTCTGCCAACGTTTCCCAGCTTCAACAGCATCTAATTGGATGCTGATGTGCTTCTGACTTCCTGACGACCTCCTCTTCAAGCAATCCCTTTTAAAAAGCCATTGCCGGTACTAAATCAGAAGAGTGGCAATTTATGCAAGAGATGGCAACTATCTAAACATCCGTTTTTACAAGGAACATAAAGTGTAAACTGTGGTTTTAGACGCAGGGCGGCTATTTTAAACAGTTATGCAAACAGAAAACGAGCACTTGGACAGTCCATTTTATCTACATTTAGTTTAATTAAAGTTAAAGATTAGGTTTAACATTTAAAGCAGGTAAGATCGCTGCTTTGGCTCTACATGTGGTGTTACAGGAGAATTATGTGGCCAACCATCTGGCTGTTGCTAGCTTGAAAGCCAAGAATGTGTTAGCATTGGAATGCTGGTAGCTACACAAAAACAGCTTTACAAGCACTTAAAATAAATGGTGTCCTGCCTGTTGTGGCACTGAAAAGTAAAGCTTAATGACTCAAACTACAAAGTACTGTCAATGACACTGCTTTCCTTCCATGACCGCTGACTGGAACTCCTTCTATGTGTTGCTATTGGCTGCCTTTAACCTCAAATAAATCAAAGCGATCACTTAGTAACATATAAAACTAAATCAGATCCAAAATTTGTCCAGTTTAACCCTGCCTTCAGATTGAAGGGTCAACGTGGATCTGATTTGAATGTGTCAGAAAACTGAGCTGGGAGTTTCCCACTAAATGTCCACATGCATATTTGGTGTGATTGCAGTGTGTGTTGTAATGTCCTCCGGGGAAAAGAGGAAATGGCAGCTAAGACATACCAAGACTTAAATTAAATGAACTTAAAATATTTAAAGTGTTTCCACACTGATTAAAACAGCATCTATGATGTGAACTTTTATTTGGTTCAGTGTTTGTAGTCAGCAGGCGTTTCGCCAAAATACAGTTGATCCCTTTTTATGTTTACTTGGGAAAACATCTTCTGAGCAGCCTTCCAAGTGGAGGCATTTATCCAACATTTTATTCTAGTTTCTCATATTTTGAGTTTACTTTTAAACACTTGTTGGTGCTTATTATTATTTCTCTGAGTAATTCAATTCAGTGCACAGAGGAGCAGCATGAAGGAAGACGCTACATGTTCTGAAATGTGCATTAATAATGAACACAGATATAAACATACTAAAAACAATATAAAGTAAAATATAAATAGTAATTTTAAAAAATACAATAAAACTAAAGTACAATATTTGTACTATACTATACTATGAAAATGACTTCAGGCTGTTTGCTCTGCAACAGATCAGTGAGGGCCGTGCAAAACCTCGTTTAGTCCCCAACAAAGACACAAGTGGGACACTTTTCTTTTTATTATTTATACAGAGAGCTTCTTTCATTGTTCAGACTTTTATTTACTGCTGGGTGACTGCTTACTAGTCCTGGTTAATTATGTAACTATAATCCAAAAATGGAGGCAGCAGAGTATTTCAGGTAAATTAGTGAAGTATCGACACAAAGAAAATAACTTTTGCTCATTGTTTACATGAGTTATATCTCAGTTAATACTATTAGTACACACTATCAAGGACAAACAAAGCTGGACTAGGTAGCAACTAACCCCAGTTTGAGGCCATCAAAGCAGGATTTTATGCACACATCAACCCTCTTGCAAGAGGACCAGAAGGCTCACACCCTGGAAAGAGTGACATATGTTGGCAGAGCTCAGGAAGTAGCTGCTGTTATTTTTTTCCTGAGAGAAACTGACATCTCCTCTCCAGTCCATGGTGAAGATTAGAGTCCTGCTGATGAAGCTAACTAACCCACAGGGAAAACTTATGGCAGCAAACCATGAAAGGAAACATGTTTATCACGCCAAGCTGGAAGGAGTGCCGGAAAGACACGCTTTACCTCATGGAGGTTGGTTTCCAGGACTTTGTGGGTCAGTCGACAGACAAGCTGCTGAAAAGTGAAGAAGTGTCAGCGTCAAGTCTGGTAGAAGCTACAGGGGTCCTGAGAGAGGAAGCAGAGAGATGAAGCTACTGGTTCTGGCTACAAGGAGAAGATGTAAGCTGGGGGTCTTCACCCTGTTAAAGGTAGCAGCAGGGGGTGGAGGAGACGCTCTGTCTGTCACAGGACCAAAAGTTTGTATATCATTTGGGAAATTGTCAGTTTTACAACCTGAGTTCTGTTTGTAGGTTTAGATTTATATGTAAAGCCACCCCCTCCTAGCTTCTAGTAAAACAACCTCACACCTCGCATAGAACCATAGCTTTCCTGTCCTGTCATACCCTGCAGCTCAGTCATGGACCTTAACACAACCTCTTCTCCCTCCACATCAGAAACTCACCGAGACCACCTCAGTTTCCCTCCATCTGGTCTTCTGCAGTCAGGTAGAAAAACAGACGGCAGAACAGGCTGAATCAGAACAAGTCTGCAGGTCTTGACTGTGTCAGCCTCGTGGTTCTGAAGACCTGTGCAGAAACACTGCTGCCTTTTACAGCGCCTCTGTAACATTATCCCAAATAACATGGAATTTCCTGTGCTGTGGGAGGCATCCTAGCTTGTTCAAGTATCTAAAAAATGTAATTCATCTGTTGCAAATTACTACAAACCAGTTGCCCTAACATCCAACATCATGAACTCTTTGAGAGACTCTTATTGGTTCACCTCAATAAGCAGATAAACACCTTTCAGGACCCGTTACAGTTTGTTTGTTGTAAGGTAAATGACATCATGTATTGTTCAGTGAGTTCCCTCTCATCTGGACATACCACGCACCACTTAACCACCTGGATTTAGGACTACCTACAAAGAGACCAGATTGTGAGACTGAGAGGTTGCCTCAGATGGTGGCCAGCAGCACAGGAGCACCACAGGGAACTATACACTCCCCATTTTCTTTCACACTGTACACCTCATCTCATTTGCAGAAATATTCTGATTACTCTGCAGCTGGGTAGAGAAAATGGGTCAATTTGTGATGGCGCAGAAACAAAAGAGATGAGCATAAATAAAAGAGATTATTGTCATCATCAGAAGGAACATGACTAAGAAAATGGTTGTTTACATCTTTGTAGAAGAGGTGAGGTGGGGGGGGGACTACAAACACCACCGATACCCTTCATACAAATCTGAAGACTAAGATCAACTGAATCCCCATTTCCATTTTTGCAAAATAAAAGCGATATTTGTAAAGTTTAAAAATACTTTGATTTGTAGATGTTTCCTTTGAATATTGTTTAACTGCAAATCTTTTAAAATCTCATCCAGCAAATTGCACGTAATGTTACTATGAAGCGTTATTTGGTAGTTTTCTACATGATGCGGAAAATTTCCTACAGCTTTTCAATACCTTTCTAAAGCCTATTTTTCGTCCTTACAGCGCCAACTTAACCATTCACATGACCTCCTATGTGACGTCTAGGGACCCATAAATGCAAAGTGTTTCCATTGCACTTCTGAATATATATATATATATATATATATATATATATATATATGTGTGTGTGTGTGTGTGTGTGTGTGTGTGTGTGTTTTGCAGGGCTGTTGATATCA
>JBAMIG010000006.1:2590037-2601875 GCA_037177335.1 Kiunga ballochi
TTTA
The DNA here is from genome assembly GCA_037177335.1 of Kiunga ballochi. Classification (NCBI taxonomy): domain Eukaryota; kingdom Metazoa; phylum Chordata; class Actinopteri; order Atheriniformes; family Pseudomugilidae; genus Kiunga; species Kiunga ballochi. Next base: position 2,590,042 of record JBAMIG010000006.1, read on the forward strand.
GTTTGGGTCATTGTCTTTTGTAGTTGTCATTATCCTGTTGTGTTCATTGTTCATTTGTTTTTAGTTCTTTATTTAATGCTGCCTGGGACCTCACCGCACCTCCAATACACCAGTCTTGACATATATATATATATATATATTTATATATATATATATATATATATATATATATGTAGGCTGGCATCCCTAATCCATTACAAGAAGTCTAGAGTTACATTTTCCTCAGATGCAGTGGAGCCTTGGGAAACCCAATACACTGTTCTCCTGGAGATGGAAACAATTTACCCCTCGCTGGCTAATTCTCTGAGACTACATACTCAGTGACCATGCTTTTTCTGCAGGTCCCCCAAAAAAATCCTCCCACTCAGGGATTTTTGTGACATACCTCAGGATAAAGCTCCTCTCCACAGCCGTGCATACTTGAAACATCTGTCTGTTTAACCTCTGGCGCGGTTGATGAGCGAGTTTTAACCTCCGGTCTGTCTCTGACGCTGACACAGTGCTGCAGTTTCTGTTCGTCAGCGGGCCGAGGCAGCAAAGCGAAAGCTGTACACCTTTTGTTCAGTGATTCAGTTACACAAAGAAAACAGCGGAGAGGGAAAATGAATGAAGCAGCAGATGGCTCCCCGTGAGAATGACTGAGAGGGAGAATTCAAATAAAATTACAGTGAATAATATGATGCACTCTTTTATTGTGTTCTTGTCACGATCCCCGCAGGAAACGTAAGAAGCAAACAAGCATGCCAGAAGTGAGGACAGTGCAGAGAAAAAAGAAAAGCTAAGTAAAAGCATTACCTTGCTCATCGAGCAGGACGCCACTGGTTCCAGTAGACTGTATATGATGCATACACAGCAACCCACTGTGTTTGTATATACTTGCTGCAAACAATACAAACATGCTGCGACCAAAATATTTCATATACTTTAAACTACTTCCTGTGTGATGAGGCTGTTTGGTCCGGTCGGGTTCCTGGCTGGTGCTCTGCAGGGGGCATGGGTGGTCCTATAGCCTGTGGGATCCCAGCTCTCCATGCAGCCCATACTTTGGCGCCCACTGGTCCCGCCTGCTGTCGCCCTATGCAGCTACGTACCTCTGGGACCACAGTCCAAAGCCTCCTCTGCTCTGGCAGGAAGAGCAGCTGCTCTCTGATCTGGTTGTTCTGGTCTCGGACCCCTCCCTGCCCTCCGTCAATGTGTGATCGCGGTCCCAGTGGTTAATCTTTGTTGAATGGTCACGTGCATGCTCACACGTGCATGCACACAAAAGTGCTTCTTTCTGCATCTGCATCTTATTAAATGTTGCTGTTTTGTGAGTCGGTTTGATTACGGCTGTGCTTTTGTCCTTTACTTTGGGTCCCTGGTCAGGTTCAGCTCTGTTACACAAAGAACTCAGATTAACATAAAAATATGTTAAGAGCAACCATAACATATAGACAATGTTTTCTCTCCATTGTTCTGAATCCCTCTGCACTTTAAATTAAAATGTTTTACTCCTATATTCAGCACTTTAAGGTGCTTCATACATAATAAAGTTGAGTTTAAGTGTTGCATTCCTGTTTAAGTTTCAAAAGCTGGAGACGTGGTGAAGGACCCACATGCAGACTTAGCTGGATGCATCTGCTAAAATATTTATTCCAAACATGGACTAAAGCAGACAGAAACAAGAAAAGCCAAAACCTGACTGGCAACATGCAAACCCTCGCTCTGACCTGCAGGAAAAGGAAAACAAGGAACTAATTACAAAGAAGAAGCAGGTGTGACAAAAATTAATCCAGATGTCGGGATGGTTATTAGGAATTAATTGTTGTGTTAAACCACATGATTAATCATTAGTAGATAAAAAAGATTGTGCCTGAAGTGATTGTCTGAATATAAGGTTTGCAAACGGTTCTTTAAGGAGGATAAATTTATTTTTGATGGATTCAGTTCACCACTGTGACACCCAAAGTCCTATAGGGAGTATTTATTTCAATTTACACAATTATAATGAAATAATTCATATTATTTATTTATTTATTTAATTTCAAGCTCCAATCTGCATATGATTTTTAAAGCTGGAGTTAATTAAAAATAATTTTATTTTAAAAAAAAATTCTGTCTTTGTTTTAATTTTAAATCACTGCTTCTTATTGTTATTGTTAATGTAATGCTCCTGTAAAGCATTATGAGTTACCAAGTTGTTTAATTGTGCTATAAAAATAAACGTGCCTTAATTAATCCATAATAATTGCAATCATTTTAAAATTAGGATTTTATCTTTGACAATCAATTCAATTCAATTTCAAATCAATTTTATTTATACAGCTCAGCATCACAACAAAGTCGCCTCACAGGGCTTCACACACAATCACTAAACTAAGAAAATCTGCAAAAATAGCTAAAGCAGGAAGTAAAACAATAAAAGCAGGAAAATCTTTACAAAAGCAGAGAAGGTGGACTCTAAATGATGAGACGGGAAACTGAAAGTAAGAGCCTGACAGTGTGGTTTTATTGATAATGTCGATGTCTGCTGTAGCGTTTGCCTGCAGAACAAGCTGCTGTTCTTCATTTGTTCCCCATACGCAGAAAACAGTCATCCTTCAGAGCGTTTATCAAATCACCGTCTTCTTCTAGCTAAATATATCAGATTATGCTGTTTACATGATCTCTTCAATAAGCTGATAACTCCAATGATCAGATTTTTATCCAAGTGCATGTAAACAGTGATACAGGAAATAGGTCCCCAGAGGCTTGATAAGTTTCTGAACCGTCTGGCATGTTTTAGTGGACATGGCGTCCCGTTAACCCTATCAAGCCTAATGTATCATATTACATATATTTCAGAGATATTATTGTATCATTTCATTGAAGAAACTTTGCTTAAAACCCTTTTAAGCTGATTTCTATCTTCAGTAATAAAACTATAAGCAGAAAACATGATCAATCACGCAATGATAAATGGTTCAAATACTTTAAAATAAACTGTTTATTTTTAATCACATTTTAAAAAGGGTTAAATAAAGATTTTATTTTGAAAAAAAAAAGAATTTTCTCCTCTGTTTTCCTTCGATTAGCTTTAAACAGGTAATGTTTCCAGCTATTTTACTCTTCACTTGGCAATTCATTGATAAATGTCAATGCATTTTATGACTTTTTGTTGATATCGTGGGTCTTTAGTGCATGTAAGACAGACTTTATATAGTTTAGCAGGGCATGCATGAAGCCTGGGAGCCGGAGTGATTATTGTTTACAGGATCAGTCATGCAGTTTGTTTAGTTGGTGTCAAACTGCTGCTTAGTTGAACTTTTTACTGCAGTGATAGGAAACAGGCCCACGATTCTGCAGAGCATAACAGCTGAACATAATGCTCGGCTGTGATGGCAAACGCTGAAGCAATGACCTGTTTTACTGCATTCAGGACAGCTCAGGTGCTGCAGCTGCTCCCATCCACTGCTATCGCCTAATAAAAAGCATTAAATGCTTTTCTTTATATTCGGTTTACGTATAGAAATGATACACAAAAATGCATTTTCCTGAAAAAGATATGAACCAGGGCTGTTCAAGAGTTATGACAGATACATGCAGTGGTGAAATACTTTTGTAGTGACTGCAAGTTGTTTTGTATTTCATCAGTCAGACAACACATTGACCATTGAGTCAGCTGCTGTCACCCAAACATGCTCACAGATGCAACTGATGAGAAGTGAGCGTGTTGAAGCCTGAAAAAGCCAGAAGTCCTGTCTGAGTCTGTGCTGTTTCATGAGCCAGAGCTAGTCGTTAACCTAATGCTAATGACAGCATGCTAACTACCTTAGTCAGGCTCATTAGCATGCTAATAAATGCTGTGCGCTAAACAAAAATTACAGCTGAAGCTAATGGAAATTTGATTAGCTTTGCAGATTGTACCATTTCTCCCAGTCTTTTCTCTCTAGATGAACCATTATGTTGCAGTGGTTGCTAACCTGACCAACCCACGTGATTTTTTGTACATTTTTCTCTCTTTTAAATGAAAATAGTTACTTTAGCTGAGTCTGGTTCTGCTTTCGGCTTCTCCCTGTGACTGTATGACACCAGCTTTTTGCTCCTGACTTATCAGGTTATGGTTTACTACGCTGACACCACCAGAATATTTAGCACACTTTTCATCTCCAGGTGCATCAGACAAAGCTGTCATGTGAATAGTGATGTGATAATGTCCAGGTGAGCAGTGAGGATCTGCGATAACACGTACAACATTTTATTTGCTTTATAAATGCGTTGCCTTTGTGCTTAGGTTGACCCTGGTAGCCAATGGGGTGACTAGGTGGAAGAGCCGCCAACCGGAAGGTGGGTGGATCGATTCCAGGCTTCTCCTGACCACATGCCTAAGTATCCTCAGGCAAGACACTGAACCCTTCATTGCCTCCAGATGTGGGGTGTGTGTGTGTGTGCGTACGGGTGACTGACATGTAGTGTAAAGCGCTCTGAATGGTCGCCCTGACTAGAGAAGCACTTTCTAAATACAAGTCCGAAAATATTTGTAAAAGTGGGGTAAATATTTGCAGCACAACATGTGAAAGTTGCTGGTTGTCAACAAGCATGGAAACAGTTTGAAAAGAAAAATATTTACCCCCTTTAACCCGAAAAAGCAAAACACAACTTATCATGGACATCTTTTTTATGCAATATTTAAAATAACTATAGAAAATGACTCAATCTGTATTATTCAGTGGACTGTTATCAAACTGGTTTAGTTAACTAGGTAAGATGCACAATGCTGCAGGTTTATACCATGCAACATACAGTATCACAATGTGGGTTTGGTGTCAACAAGCTAACACTTTATGTCTCAGTCAGTCAGCTTGATAAGAAAAGGCTACTGGGCATACTGGTAAGTGGAATAAGTTGTTGTCCGAGTTAAAATTAGCCTTTTTATTACATATTTGCTGGGACGCAGTCTCAATAAGCGCTAACAGAGAAGGAGTCTTTCCACCTTTTAGTAAAGAAAACTTTCATTATCACTGCAAACTCAGCTTTTTTCTATTCCAATGAAAGCTTTCAGATCATTTTTCAAACAGTTTTACTGTAAAAGTCTTTTTTATGACTCTGTTACAAACCCTGAAATAACCTTGATCACTTTTATGATGTGAACTCCTGGAATAGTCAAAAGTAGCTCAAACATAAAACATTTCCCAGCAAAGAAGAATGTGTTTACCATTAATTCTGATTTACAGTGAGCCACGTTGCCCCCACTTCATGCAGAACCTACCTTACGAGGTGCCTGCGACATGTTGGCCATGTTCAGTTTGACTTGCTCCATATTTAAACCTTTACAACAAAAGTCTAACCTTAAACTCCATGTTTCTTGTTCTGATGGCACACTAGCATTCACTATATACATTCATGTTACTTCTGATACCCTGCCTTGCCCCGAGGTTGTCACATGATCATTTACAGCATGGTGTCAAATGCCAGCAACTGGATATCAACACATTGCTGTTTTTAATATGATTTATTCCACAAAGACTGACATTATCAGATAAAGTGAGATAAAAGAGAGAGAGAGAGAGAGAAATTGACAGAGCGGGATAATTAAATCAAAACTGACTTTTATTAACTAGAGAGAGCTCAGAGAAGAGACAGGATGCAAAGTGTGAAAATGTACTGTCAAGCTAGAAGACACTTTTTAACACAGTTGTTTAAGTTTAATAGATCTCAGAGTTTTATAAAAACATTTTCATTCATCCAGTGAGGTTGTTTTCTTTCATCGCCCTTTGAATTCAAGTGTGAAAAAACGTTTAGGTGTTGATGAAAAAACCCTGCGGGCGACCTGTTCAGGGTGTACCCCGCCTCTCGCCCGATGTCAGCTGGTTGTGGGTTTTTTTAATTTTTGTGCTGTTTTTTCTAACATTTGATGTTTTTAAGCCTAATTAATCCAAATATTTAAAAAAGAATCAAACAACAAGAAGATCTCAGAATTCATTTTTCCTTTTTTTTATTTGTGACTCATTTAAAAGTTGTGATTCAGCAGATGTTTTGTTACTTCGGCACTCACACAATATTCTGCATCCATTTTGCTTTCTCTCTCATTACTGAACTCTCCAGACAGCGCTATATTTTTTTTAATCTCTTTTTCTTGCATCATTCAATAATATCAAACTCTTTGCTGCATCAGTCGTAATGCATATGCACAGATATCCAGCTAAAGTGAAATGCAGTGGTAGCATGATGCTCTAGGCTGGAAAAAGAAGTTGTTATATGAATTATGAATGTTGCTGTGCCATCCAAACATGTCAGAAACACAGAGCTGTGAGTTAGAAACTTATATAGTGTTGCTTTAAGCGTTGATAGCAAAAGCTCATAGTACTATTAGCACCTTTTGTTAGCATGAACAGCTTACATATTATTAATTTCACAGCCTAGAATTAGCTGATACCCAATTAAATACCTAATTAGCACGTAAAAGCACAAGTCTGATTTGTGAAATTATTAAGTGCAGATAAGTTCATAGGTGTAAATTGCCTATCTGTGTCACGACGTTACTTTAACTTCACATTCAGTTCTTCAGAACCTTTTTGCAGCAGTGTCTTCATCGTATCCAACCCCCTGCTGAGGTCTGCACATGCATGTTCTGTCTCTTCTGTTTGAACCTCACGGGGGGAAAAGAGATGAGTGCAATTTCCTGTCAACCTCGTGAAAGATGCATGACTCCAATTTAACCTTCCTGTAATTCGGACATTCCAGCGACTTAAACCCGTCAAGCCGCAGAAGCCACTGAACAAGGCAAATTTACTGTTTGATCTCAAAATGTAATTATATCTTATTTCCCTGTGTATGTCGAATAAGCCCAGGCAAATCTAAGTCTGGAGATCTAAGTTTGGAGGAGAATTGAGTCAGTTTCAGCTCTAAAAGCTACATTCAGCAACTGTATAAAAGAGTTTTTCACATTATGGAGCTGATATGTCTCTGTCATGTAGCCCGAATGCTTATTTTCATCTCCATTCTGCATATAACTGTTTATTTCTAAAACTACCAGGTCTGTTTTAAAAATAATTTCTCACTATTTTTATTTTCAAACTACGCATAAGATTCCAGTACATTTTCATGAACAGTGCTGGTGTTAAAAGCGGCTAATGGTTGAGCATCACGCTGTGTTTCGAGCTGGGAATCTTTCCAAAACCAGCATAAATACAGAAATGAAAGCAGGGGGGTTAGTGAAGGGGGTGGGTGCATATAAGAGACGCTATTTCCTGTATTTCTAACCAGCACTCCATTCACCGAGGACCCAAGCTTGTCAGAGTGACAGCTCCACTGACAACACAATAGTGACACATTGAACCGAAGCAAATAATAACGGAGGCTCAAACTGAAAAATAGACTGCCACAGTTGTCCTCTGTCAACAACGTCATTAAAATTCAGAGGGAATAACAGGAAGAAAAACCTGTGAGCAATTACTTCTAGAGATTTTGCAACTGCAAAGGAAATTAAAGTGTTAATATGCTTTAAATCAGTTCATTAAATCATACTTTTTCAATATAAAGTGCATTTTTCTTAATCAATAGTACAGTGACACTACCTCTATTCCAGTCTTTATAAATGCCTCTGCATCAATAGCTTTGGCCATTCATCTACTAAATATGTTCTACATATTCGTGCACCTCCTGTTGAGGTCAACGCATCTAAAAACTTGAATTGCAACAGAATCTGGACACAGGTTATTTGTCACCCCTCATTTCTTCTTTGATGCCGCTGCTTTCCAAGGCTGAGGCAATTCTAGCCATCCCCATCACCCTCTGGTAATTAATAACAGGCTTCTTTCAAGGGATTTCTGCTCATTTGTTTTCTTTTGTTCCATATAACCATGCAGCTGTGCCTACACAAGTCCCACAGTAATCGTTCTCTGGCCTCTTGTCAGTGCAGACCTGCAAGAAATACACTTTAATTCGGCGTGAGATAACAAAGGGGAAGTGGCTGTTGTTAGTTTGTGCCAGTGAGCCGAGGGGGAGGAAGGTTGTTCTGTTGCTTTACTGGCACACTGTGGACCCCAGATGAGGTCATTTTCTATGCAAATAATTGTTTTTAATAAGAAACAGGAGATTGCAGATTTTTTTCTCATCCAAATATATGAAACTAATTATTCCTCGGGATAAAGCACTTGCGAGGTGGAAAATCCAAAAGGATATTGCTTCTTGCAGGAATAAATGCTGTGTTATTGTTCACTTATCTCCTGTGCGTATTAATCAGAAACAAGGTTTCAATCAGTGAGGAGGTATTAATCGGAAATAGAGCTCGAATAACACCAGGAGGAAAACAGGAAGGCGGGAAAATTGCTGCTGTATGGGTAGCACACTTGTGTTAATAACTAAAAACTATCTGCTGATAAAGACAAGGTCACAGTAAATTATTTAAAAGCCCGTTTTCTGGTATTGTAAGAGACAGACCGTGTCAGAAAAGGTGCAAAATGGTCAAACAGGACACATATTTAATTCCATCATTTGCTTAACTTTCTGCACATCATAATTACAGCCATATGATGTTAGCCAACAAGCTAGTTTTGCACATCCTAAGCCTAGTAAAGGATGAGCAGATGCCTGTTATTTGGCCTTTTTGGCCAATCAGGGCAGACATCAGAACATCAGTCATCCAGCATCATGTTTTAGTTATTACTACCTGTTAACACTACAAATTATATATAATGCATGTATAACACAATAGTTAAATTCTCAAAACTTTAAGTAAATAAGAAAACTCTCTTATTATTACATGCTGGTTTACTTCCACTAATGTTTGATAAAGATTACTTACAGATGTGTTCTTTTAAACAGTGAAACAGCCAGTTAAACATCTAAAACAATGTTTTTTTCAGACAAAACTCAATGAGATGTACATCAGCAAGCTACAGAAGGGCTGTCACAATGTGCAAATACTGATGAAAAACACCTCAATTAAACAAATGATACAATTTTATGTTGATAACAAATTAAATATCAATATATTTCATAAATTTATTATATTATATATCAATATATTGTAATAATACACAATAGAAAATACATTGTTGTGATCTCAGCTAATAAAACAAATATATGATTACATGTAAACTGTGTTTTTAAGTAAAGCATATAAGAGTCACAACATCCAGTGAACAAGATGAGCATTGAAACATGACTGGACGGTGGCTGTCAGTAGCCAAAACTCTTCATCTGTGAGTGGATCCCGTGGTTTTAGGCGCAGACACATGCACACATAAGACATATATCTTCTTCTTTGGTCCTTTTTAAGATCTCACTTATCCCAAATGAAGCAAAAGCATCTATCGTGTTTGTCCATTCAGAGACACCGTAGAAAACATGGTGGCAGCTGCTATGAAAACAGCTCTTTCTCTCGACATACCAATGCAAACTGAGGTTTTATCATGATGGCTGCACCTTTACGTTGTTGTAGCTTCAGTTTCTGTTCGAAGCAGACAGGAGGAGCACTCGCTGTGGTGTTGAAGAACATCTGCTCCACAGCTGGACGTGTTGTGTTCACAGATGATATTCTGCATATCTTGGTTGGGAACAGTGCTTATTATAGACCCTGTTTCCTTTATATCACCTCCAACCAGTCTGCCTGTTCTCTTCTGACATCTAGAAGACATTTTTATCTGTGGCTCGCTGGATGTTTTCTTGTTTTCAGACAACTGTTTGAACTTCAGTGAGCCGCTTTCATCATGTTGCTGACATATTATTGGCTGATTAGATTTTCCTGTCAAAAGCCAATGGACATGGTGGTCATATCAGCTGAATATACCATTTTAAACATATTTTTTTGCTTATTTATCTTAAGTTTCCAACAGTGTTGTAAAAATATAAAGAAGCTGTGAACATTTGGGACTCAAATGAATCAGAACCGCTGGGGGGTGAAAGGACAACCAAAGAGGAGTAAGACAGACCCCAGTAGTTGTATCTAGAGAGAACACCATAAACAAATGTTTGTTTTATTGTTATTTTCCCCGTTAGGTCTGTTTACAGTGTCCTAAAGTGGAGTCCTATGTCAGTGTAGCTTCAATAAACTAGTTTTGATAAACTGACAAGCATATGGTCCACATCTGGAAGGGATTATTTTCAAACATGTAGAGCTACTGTAGTTATCCTGCTGGCCTGATTAAAATAAACCCAGCTCACATTTGTATCTAATCCTAGAAATACTTACCTCACCTACATGATACCTGCAGGAAACTCACAAGTCAGACCTCTACAAAGAAGCACTGATGCAATCTGTTTTACCAGTGAGGTCAATGGTGTTTTTACAGTTTCACACCACAAGACCACAAACTACAGCTCCCAGTAAACAGTTTGTGTTTATCCTGCTCACCATTTATTGTCCCCATCACAACCGACTTCACTTCCCCTCATCAGGCTTACAGTCAGACCAGCGTTGTGGATGCAAAAATAAATTTATCCTCAAAGTTGGGCTGAAATGCCGGAAGACTTAAAGGAAAATGGGATATGATGGATTTCAGAAATGGGGTTAGGAGTGCACACTTTAAAACAATCTCTCATTTCACTGCTGTGTTCAAGGAAAGTTCAAGCTCTCACAACCAGCTCACCCCTGCGTCCCGAGCCAGTAGATCTTTTTAATGTGAGACGTTTTGACTTGTCGTAGCAGGAAAAGTACAGCTGATGCAAACTTCATCCATTCAGTTCCTTCAAATGTCCTGGTAGGCCTTGTCAGCCAGTAAGCATGCATATTTGTCTCTGCAGGAAAAGCAGAAGCATGGCAGTGATAGTGAATTTGTTCCGCACGGTGTCACAGTAAGCCGGTCATTCTGGTGAGCCACAATCTGCACTCCTTAGACCACTGGTACCACCATTACAGCTCTAGGTTTCCTGCAGAGATGTGTGATGTTTTGTCGTTAAAAAATGAATATATGAGCCTGGAATCTGCTCATCCATGTCTAAACCTTTCATTTTTTAGGGTTTTAATATAAGTTGTAATGTCTAAAAGATTGCTATGTTGGGTTAAAATGCATGCTGTGAAAAAAAAGCCAGATCACTGTGTGAAATGAGTTTGATTGTTGGTGGGCATTACAAATTGAAGACTGGCACATAATGGGCCTATTTAACCGTTGAACCTACTTAGCATATAGATAGACTGAATGATATTGGCCACCGTTCAAGTCCACAATGAACCCAAGCTGAAAATAACTGTTCTCCACAGCAAATAAAACTAAAAACACTTTCCTTCTTACTACTGTTCAAGTCCACAGAGTTCACATTTTATGTTCAGAGGACCACATTGTGTGTTGGCACCCTACCATCACTGCATTTACAAGACTTGACATAAAACCAAGCCCAGAAGTGAAACGATAACTCGACAACACAACAAAACAGATCTTATGAACTCCAACAGCAAGGCTGCTGATGATCAGTGTCAAGAGGCTGGAGGTTTAGTCAGCACTGAACGCACCACAGCACAAAAACAAATGTCAGCAGCTACACAGTAACACTGCAGCCTGCAGCTGAATTTTCAAATCAAATAAGCAATGATACCATAGAAAAACGCCTGCTGGGGCACTTCAACATTATTATAAAAGATAGATCAACAAGAAAAATAAACTGTGTCCTTTGTTCTGATAGTATTAGCAGTATTGTTCTGATATTATAATCTGGTAGGATTAGCAGGAGTGAGTATGGGGAACTGAGTTAGTGTGATGCTAAAGATAATGCTTTAATTATTTTATCACACAAGAAGTGAATCCAGAAAGTCATTCTCTAAGCCAGAGATTTTACATCATCAAATGTGATTAGACAAAAACTAAGAAGAAACATGGCAACAACGGGAAAACACAACTCCCAGTACAACCTCCCCAGCTCCCAGTACCACCTCCCCA
>JBAMIG010000006.1:2614457-2625528 GCA_037177335.1 Kiunga ballochi
TCCATCCATCCATCCATCCATCCATCCATCCATCCATCCATCCATCCATCCATCCATCCATCCATCCATCCATCCTACCATCCCCTCCCTCCATCATAAATACACACACTCTCTCTCTCATGAGGGTCTGAGCTTGAAATGAGCCACCTAATGCACCCAGAGGAGACGGAAGGTTGGATACTTTCTCTGCTTTACTGAGCAGAGATACATCAGGTGCCTCAGGTACCTGTTGTTTCTTGAATCTTGTGTTTCTTTATCCTGATTTTACCATAGGATGGCTACACCAATCACTATGGCTTTTCTCTGCTGCTTATCCTTGATCCCATTATTTGGTTGGGTGGCTCCAATCATTTTTTTGGTCTGTATCTGGAAGTCCTACAGGAATTTGACCCACAAATTCTCCATCATTTATTGTTGTGTTTCCCACTGAGACTCAGAGGTCCTCAGTCCATATTGTGCACAGATGTTTCTGTACACGATGCTTGCTGCTTGGTTATAATATTTCATGTTTTCTTTCCCTAGCATTATCTTACTGGACCCTGCTGGGAGGTGCTATAGGCCTCTTTACACGGCCAGCATCTCCTCAGTGTGGTGGATCTTGGCCTCCATTGCCCTGGTTCTCAAGGCTTTCTTCAGAGATGCAATGATTAGCATCTCTGTGGTGTCCTGCAGTTCAGATCTCTCTAGACATTAGTAGGACTCTCATCATATCCACCACTTCAGCTATAATATTGTCACACATTATAGCGATCATGTCTAAATAATCTAAAAACATCTCAGATTTTGTTACCAGAGTTTGGCAGGCAAATACAGGAAGCCCTGTGCAGTGATGTGGATGTTTACCTGGACTGTGGTGGTATAAATCCAAGCTGAGCCATAAAGCAAAGCTCTGCTTTACCGGTCAATTTGTGTTCCAACCTGAACCCATGCTGATGAGCTGCGAGTACCACCTGAAAGAATGAGATTGTGAACACATGCTGCTGAAATACACTTCTTTCAGAGGGGAGGCTGAACTCAGCCTAAGGCTCAGGATGAACAGTGTGTAAGGGGGGATGCTCAGAGTAGAGTCACTGCTTCTCAATATCAAAAGGAACCAGGTGAGCTGTTTTCGGGCATCTAGTCAGTATCCTGTCTGGATTTTTCCCAGAGTAAGTGTTAAGAGGCCTTGGTGTCAAACCCAGGTTTTGCAGGACAGATTATATCCCTGCTTGTGGCCTTGGTGCACCTTTCAGAAGAGCTGCAGTAGATGTGAAGAAAGAGGAAGACCCGTGCACTCATGGTGTCAGGTTGTTTTTGTTTTCTTTTTTAAAAAGTTATTTTTAAACCATTTTGTTCAGGTTGCCTCGGTTTCACCATGAGCAGGGTGTGATGAGACCTGTGTGATGTTTGCAGCCTCCTGTTACAGCAGGAGGTGATGATCTGTTCCAGGGGGGAAGGGGGAGTGTGCCACGATGGCCTTATGCTAAACTGATGGTGGTTGGCTGCCATCTGGAGACATTTGTGACTGTGAGAGGAGGACATTGGTCAAACTGCTCTACATTATGGACAATCCAGATCACCCGCTCCACCAGAATCTGCCACCTGTGCTGCACAGCGAGCGTTACAAAAGTCTTTTCACACCATTTTCTATACAATTGTACAAAAACTCCCCATTTATAGTCATCTTTATTTCTATAAAATGTCTTCATTATTATAATTATTATAATTATTATTAATATTATGATTATTATGATTATTATTGTTATTATTAATAATAGTAATATAAATATTATTTCTGTAATTATTATTCTTAGAGAAACCTGAGATTTAGGAATACTACATATTCAAATTGTATTACTTTTACACGAAATGTTCTAATATTTTATTCCTTATTATATCTTATTTATTGTTCTTTTCATTTGTATTTATGCTGTCTGCTGTGCAGAATCCCTGTCCTGAGCTAATGTCTTTCATTTTTTTCATGCTTCATTTTATCAGTGTCTTTGCAGTGATAAAGTTCACTAATTGTATGATTTAACGGAGGGGTAAAGCTTCAGCAGGAGATTCCTAATCATCTCCAACAGGAACTTTGTTTGTTTATATTTATAATCCAGCTCCAAAATGTAGTGTTTATTTAGACACTATATATCCCTATTAGGGACGCCTGTCAGAGCGACCCATAGACCTTCTCCCTGTATCACATTTTTATCATAATAATAACATCACTATCCCATCTATGTTGCTACAAAACCTCTGTTTCTGCATACGTCATGCTTATCCAATTAGAAATTCTTCCACAAAGAACACTAACATTTTTTTTTAAATGACAGAAAGTGGTATTTGGAATATTTATTTTTATTAACCCTTGTGTTTAAATTACAAACGTGTGGAGGAGGCAGCCCAGACAAGCTCTCCTTGGTCTAACAGCACATCCTGTCAAGCAGAAAGTGACAAATAATGCTGATAAGATGCATGTAATTAAATGTATTTGAGGACTTTTCTACCACTTGCTGGGAAAAAACATACGTGTGTAAAACGTCCTTGTTGGCACTAGACTGCTGATCATTCCTTACTAGCTTGCATGCAATGAATTCTGGGAGATGAATGCATTGCTTGTAGTTTATAAGCTAATCTAGAGCCAAACAAAGTGTGAATCTGAATGAAATTAGGATGTACGTAGCCATGAAATCTCCCCTTCAAAGTGCTCAAACCCTGAAGGACACAGCTTTAAAGTCAAACTTTCCACCAATCAGAGAGCTTAAACCAACCATAGTGTCCAATCAGGAGCAGCCAAAGAGCAAAAAGTGTGCAAAAAGTTGCACGTGTGTCTGAAGAAGCAAAACAATGGTCAACTATAGCTGGAGTGATGCTAAAGAGATGTCTCTGATGCATGGTGGCACCACAAACCAGCTAAGTATGAGATGGATGTGTGAGAAAAATGGTAAAAAGAAGCATTAATAAACAAATATTTAAAGAAAAATTAAAACATGCTAATTGTTTCCATTGTGTGTTTGTTTCTATGCCAACATTTTTCCTCCTAAAAGCTACGAGCTGAGAGAATGACATGCAGATGAGGAAAGGCTTTCTTGTTCTGTGTGTTATTCCCACAAAGCGCTGTTAGTAATTAATATTGTTTTTCCTTGTTTGTTGGCCTTTATGCTGCTATTGATCCATTCATTTGACATCATTTTAGCCTCATAAGCTGACAGTGGAGGCTGAAACAATAATGTCTGGATGTTGACTGGATTGTGCTTCTACGTGCATTTTTATACTAAGAAAACGTGGTAATGATATTTTTAAAAAGCTCAATATATTTGACTTTAATAAATATGTAAATATGCAGCCGAGGGGCTTAAATGTTTTCCTTTTCCACATCATAGTTTCATGTTAGTAAAATGTGAGCACTGTGATTGGTCAGGTCATGCATCCTGCACAGGGCTGCAGGTTGCAGCCATCTTGGCACTATCAACTACAGAAGATGCAGAGTATTTTGTTGGTTTCCATCACGGCTTGACTTTATTCCATCCATTACAACAGATTCAGGTCAAGGAACTTGACAAACGACTGGCTGGGTCTCTGTGACCCTCTGGCTCAATCAGCACAGTACATGTGGATGAAATTGCAGGCCAGATAATGCTGCTGGCAGACAAATCATTAATTACTGTTCTTCTATCAATATCTAATTATAGGGGCTGTCTGGCTGAGCACAGAGGAAGATGAACCTCACACTGGAAGTCTGTATCGCCAAGCCATGATTCTGTTGGTCTAAAAGCAGCTGTTAGCCAGCCTGGTCATCACTGCTCAGAGGGCTGCCACATTTCATTCAAGCTGTTTAATTAGAGGCTGTTTTACTCCCAGGATGCAATGGGAATGCGATTCATTTCCATTTGCCACCTGGAAGGCAAGATAAAAGAAGCGCAGCGGTGGGTTGAGAGATGCTGCTCTGGAATAAATTCATATTAGTTTAAGTCACAACGAAGTGGCTTGTATTTGTATTTCACTTGTTTCTACGTGTTTGCTGGACGTTGCTGTGTTGGAAATTTAATACCGTTTATTAATCCATTGAAGATAAAATAAGAAATATCATGTCTTCATTAATTCCGACCCTTTGCTCTGTGTCACTATAATGTATTTGTGAATGCTCTAAAAATGCTTCTCAACACACTCACAACCTGAGTTCATTAGCATCTAATGGACATAGCCAAGTAAGACTGTTGTGTATAATGGGTTTCACTGTGTCAACGCACAGATCTGAGAATGGAAAAATATTTGTGCAGCCAAAGCACAGTAGTCTTTACGAGCCTTACACAGAAGATAAGCAACCACAAACAGGCTTTATGGATCTGTCTGCCAAACTGAGTAATCAGGAATAAAGAGCCTCATTCACATGGATAAACAACCGGCTGGTCGTCACTTTCATTGAGGTCAAGAGTGCTTTAGTGGAGACAGGAGAGTCTTACGAATGGAAAACCATTGTTGCAGCCCTCTACCAATCAGGTTTTCCATGGCTGAGTGGTCAGACAGAAGCCATTACTTTATAAAAGGCCCATTATAGACTGCTAGGAGTTCCCTCAGACATGCAGATGTATATCACACTACCGAAACCAGAATAATCTGATGCACCACAATGAAAATAAAACCTACTACTCCTGCCGGATGTGCAAAAGGAAGCCAGGCCCTGATCTGATCATTTTATTAAGATAAAAGGTATTATTTAGACCCTAACATGATTGTGAGCTTTCAATAGACCCTCTTTGTAATTTATGTTATTCCAGCATGCTTCGAACTAGCAAAGTGGTTAGTTAAATGGCTTTTGAAGAAGCAGAAGAACACTTAGAGATTGCCGTAAAGGTTGTTCTAACCTGCCCGTTGTTCTAACCTGCCCATTAAGCCGACGAAAGCAGGTTTGGTCAAATTTGGCCTTGACCTGCAGATCTTGATTAGCTGTTGGATCCATTTAATTTGAATCAGATGTGTTGGGCAAGGGATACATGGAAAACCTGCAAGATCTCAGGCCCCTGGGGACCAGAGTTCCCCAACCCTGAGCTTCAACATCCATCTATCCATATTCTGACCCGCTTGTCCAATTTAGGTTCGCAGGTAGCTGGAGTCTATCCCAGCAGCATTTCAGGTGAGAAGCCGGTTACACTCTGGTCACCAGTCCATCTCAGGGCTAACAGAGAAAGACAGACAACCATACAGACTCACATGGTGGAAAGAAGCTGGATTACCGGGAGAGAACCCATGTGTACCTGGAGAGCCTATTTGACCATTTTTGTATTTTCGGGGGGATGACACACATGAATCTGCCAAGATGGCAACAGTAGGAACCACCCAGTAGGCTTAATTTTTGCTCTCCAGAAACCTACTGAGAGGCTCCATCCATCTTATACAGTGTATGGTCCAAACCATATTCGAAGGCCTTGATATTAACTTGAGCGATCCTCCTGGACAGTCAGACATGGGAATTGTTTCTGTAGACTGAAATGCATAACTATAAGTGTGGCTGGGGTTCAGAGACCAGTCAGTATAAAAATAACAAAAAAACATTTCCAGTGTTTTGGATTTAGACTGGAAAGAACTGAAGCAACCTGATCCAACATTGGAAATAAAAATAGTTTTGTTTCTGTAAAATCAAATTTATTTTATTTTACTGAACCATTTTTAAAATGTATAACAATAAAATCTGAAAACCCTGAAAGTTTATACTAACTTTGCACTGTGTTGTTGTGAAGGTATGGGTTATCAGAGACCAAAAGCTTTGCACTACATCAATAAATCATCTAAAAAAAGAGTTGCGGCAGATAAAGGTTTGGACCTGTAACAAAGGCACCATTAAGGTTTTAATCAGCGTTGAGCGGACAGGGGCACAGTGCATTAATGGAGATCTGTAACAGCGAGCAGACTGGTTATTTCGATAGTTAGATCATTGTTGCATTAATGTGCTTCTCTCAAGAGGACAGTGCATCTGTCCTTGAGTAAAGCACTTAAATGTTATTGCCTCAGTAAACACTGAGCAGTCCAACAAGGGGAAGGACTGCAGATGGACTGACCTGCTGTTGAGCGCAGTTTTAAAAAAAGGAGCTTGACATGTAAAGCCATGCTGTGAATGAGCAGCAGACCGCAGTGTAAACCTTGAATCACATGCATATGATAAAATGTGAGCATGTGGGCTTTAATAAACATCAGAATGTGGTGGGCGGCATGGTTTCCTGAGAGTACAAACAAATATCAGATTTAAACAATATGGTGCTGCAGAGAATTATAATGTAGGTGTAAGATGAAATATTGGTCTCAACTTCCCAACGTGATGCTTCAAGTGGGAAAGAAAGTATATCAGTGGTTCCATGTTAGGTATAAGTAACTCAAATAGCATTTTGTGTCAACATGTAGAAGCATTTTGCTCATTTTATTTTACTATATAATGGGCTTAAACGTTGCTGGGAAATGTATTTTCCAAGCAACACTGCAAGTGTGAATTGTGTTATGATTTAATCTTTTAAAATCCAACTTTTGTTACATTTTCTACATCAATTCACTACACAGAATAGATATTTATGTAACTTTATTTGAAATCTAATTAGATTTTTTAAACTCTCTGTGGTTAAGTGTGGTGCTATATAAAATAATACAGCACAGCATATGATGCATTATGTAAAACGATGTGGCAGGATGTGGTGATATGGTGTGAGAGTAAGGGTTAGTGTAGAGAAGTGCAAAGTAAAAGACACAGTACAATTTGATGTGATAAACAATATAATATGATACAGAGCAAAGCAACACGATATGATACAACATGATACGATACAAATGTAATGATATAATATGACATGATATGATATGATATGATATGATATGATATGATATGATATGATATATGATGGTGTACAATATGATATTATACAATAGGGAATGTAAGGGAATGTGTGTATTTAGAATTTCAGACTATATTTACTTTCTCTCTGGATACTTTTCCCTCAAAAATCCTGATGATATTGCAGCTGGTTGTCTATCACAAAGTCTGAATGTTTCGAGCTGCTGCCTGTTTTCTAAACATTTTAATGTCATAGAAACTCTCAGACATCCGCTGGTTGGTTATCTTTATGAACTCTATGAACACAGATTCTTCATAGATGAATTCTGTAAGTAATCAGTGCTCCATGATGCCAGCATGAGCTTACTCAAGCTAAAAAAAAAGACCAAAAAAGCTGTCTTCTTAATTATTTCATTGTTCATAGACTCATTGCTATGCTATACATCAGGTTATTTTTCCTCTTCCTACACACAGGAAGGCACAGAGAGGAGCCATCATTTACACATTAATGTGCTGTTCCTGAACCGAACCATTTCAAATTAAACTAAATGATACTCTGATTATGCCTGTGTAGAAAATGTCATAATTTTAAAAAATGCTCAGTTTAAAAATGAGAAAAACGTCTTGCAGTATAATAAATTGATCATTAATCTGATGTGTCTGAGAGTATCACGTCTAAAATTATTAAAGAAACTCATTAAATGTGTGTATTTGGTCCCATAAAATGCATTACATTTAAAAGGTTCTGTATGTATGTGTTGGAGTTAAACATAAACATAAACCATAAATCATTTTTGGTTTCAAAAATATTGCAAAACCAACCCGAAAAATGTGACCATTTTGTCTCAGTAAAGACGGCGAGGTATGTAGCAAACAGCAGCAAAATAAAAAGCTTTCTATTAAATCAAATTATTCACCTTTATTTATCTTCCATTTTTATTATCCTTTAACTTTGTGGCAAAGTTTAGCGAAGCTGCTCATTTCACCTGCAACCACATGACAATATCTTCATGTGCATGTGATTAATGGTGCATCATCCTGCAGGGAATATCCATCAGAAGATGCTACACTGTGCTTATGATGGCAATGACATCATACCTAAACTCACTATTACACCATCAGCTGCCTGAAGCATTGATCCAGACATGATGGATCCATCTGGAGCTGAAATGAAGACTCACTTTTCCATCTTCACTTGTCCAGTCTGAGTCTTTATGAACTGTAGCCTCTGTTTCCTGATCTTAGCTGCAGGAGTGGCACCCGGTGTGGTTCTGCTGCTGCTGCAGAACATCTGCCTCATGGCTGGACGTGTTGTCTGTTCAGAGATGCTATTTCATGTTTTCGCTCCATTCTCCTCTGACAACAACAAGAAACTTCACATTTCACGCCAGCAAATCCTGCGATGGACTGGTGACGTGTCCATGGACGGATGGTTACAGAGCTGCTGCCACATGATTGGCTGATTACTTGTATTAACAGTCTATTAACCTAACGGTGAATGTAGATGATTTTATTATCAAAGGGACATTAATCTTATCTCATGTTAATGCACTTTGAGATCCATCTAATAACAGATTTGTGAATTTTGTGGTATATTTACATATTCAGTTGTTGTGCACTACTGTAATATAGAAGAAGCCACTTTTGTACATTTTCTTTTAAGTTTCTTTCAGCTCTGTTTTTACAGCAACTCTGTAGCCTCTAAATGCCCCATTATGTTCACTAGGGAGTCACTTGTCTGTTGTTTGGTGTTGAGCGATGCTTTTTCTGCTGAAAGAAGCAACCTGCTGTGATTCTGAGAGCAGAGACAGAAAACCAAAACAAAACAGCTGGAGCCTGGAAAAGTGAGAGCGAGCTTGAGCTTGTTCTGAAAACCGTCTGCAGATGCATCTTTACACGTAATCCATTGCACTTTGTTGTATGATTGATGGTGAAAAATGTATTTAGTGCATCTATATTCAGGCTAATTCCATGTCAGAAAAGATTAAGCAAACACTTTTTATCCTATTGTCCAATTTGGACGAAACCATTAGCTTGCAGGCTAAAAGTGTCAGAAGGAAAAGGGTTGTTCGACAGTTCTGCCCCATCAGGTAAGCAAAGAAAATCCAGGCAGATTTCTGATGGAAAGCAGTTATTCTATATGACTTGCAAACAGTAGCAAACATTGTTCCAGCAACGCATATTGTAAAAGCTCTGAACGAGTTTTTCTCTCATGAGGGGATCCGTCAGACCCATCGATAGACGTATATCTGCATTTACACATGAACAGACAAAACCAATGGAGTCACGTGGTCGGTTTATTTCCAGCACAAACAGCGCTTTGTGGATGGACGGAGGAGGAGATAAAAAGTGTAAACACCTTGTAAACACAGTGAAATGCAGTTTTACAAGAAATTAGAAAGGCAAATGAGGGAGAAGGGCTCTGAAAAGCCGTGCAAATCCTCTGCAGCAAGTGGAAAAACACCTTGTATCTATTTGCATCTGCATCCTCCTCAAAGAGGAGCCTCATTGGGACGATGTTTTAGTGAAACTAGTTTAGTTTAAAAGGCTTGAAAATCAAACACAATCCATTTTACGAACACATGGAGGGTTTCTGTCTGCACTGTGAGGGAATAACACCTTATATGCAAGCAGATAATAAGTCTCATGAAATTTGATCAATCCACTGTGGATTGATCCATGTGGTCCTTTCAGACAGAGACTGTGGCAAAATACTTAAATTAAGCTGGGAATTCACATTATTGTGAACCATAATAATAAATAAATAATAATAATAAAAAATAATAAATGATAAATAAAACCTGTGAAAAAGCAGCTCCAGAGCATGACGCCATGATGACGTCACTGAGCCAGTGCAATACCAGTGTTCAGTGTTATATCTCACCTGAGCTGATGAGCAGACTGGTGGAAAGAACTTCCAGTATGTAGAAATGTAATATATAGACATTACTTATCTAGAGATCAGACTTTTGCGTAGTAATGACATACCTGCCTCAAGCAGCACCTGTCACAAAAACGTGGTTTTATGAAGTGGAACATAAACATCATGTGAGACATTATGTCAGATTAGAAGAAGATGTTTCCAAATATTGCTAAAACAAAGTGGAGGGCT
Source organism: Kiunga ballochi (assembly GCA_037177335.1). Classification (NCBI taxonomy): domain Eukaryota; kingdom Metazoa; phylum Chordata; class Actinopteri; order Atheriniformes; family Pseudomugilidae; genus Kiunga; species Kiunga ballochi. Next base: position 2,624,363 of record JBAMIG010000006.1, read on the forward strand.
GGTTCCTGGAAGGATGGATCCCTAAAATATTGTTTCAGAGGCAAGCCAGGGGTTTATTATCTTTACCATGTTTACTTTTATTAGTAGTTTATACATGAGTTAGAGGAGGAAAGTAGGATTTATAGTTATTTGGACAGAAAAAGAGAAGGACGACTGGGGGATGGGTGCTCTGTGATCCGTGTCTGTCAGAGATTTTAGTATATTGGTAAATTCCTTGTTTTATTTTTATAAATTTTAACTATGCAAAGCACTTTCTGTTGCTTTGTAGCATGAAATGTTCTTCATAAAAACTAATTGGGTCTCATCCTGTAGTTAAAACAAACAAAAATGTGAAGAGTGGGAACTGTCAAAGCTTTGCACTGATCATTTAGAGCAGAACTATTAAATCCTGCAGGTTTCAGTGTTTCCAGCTCCAACACATCTGACTCAAATTAATGAGTCATAGAACTAAACTTCATGGGCTGTTGGATCCGTTTATTTGGGTAAGGCGCTGAGACCCTCATGGGACCAGGTTGAGTAATGTTGACAGAGCGGGCTCTGATTCTACGCATGAAGCTCTGTCATGTTTAATGGCTTCATTTACAGATTCTTCTTTCACTGCATAACCCGAGCTCAGCCTCAAAACTCATTTTAAAATATTCTCTGTCAATATTAGAGTCACATCACAAAACTAAAGCTGGGTCAGTTCGTACAATCCTGGGTTTATGCAGAGGTTCCGGTGCAGAGCTGGGTCATGTAGACGTTCCCACACAGAGATTCTGCTGTGCAGAGATCCTGTGCTGTGCAGAGATCCCACACTGTGCAGAGATCCTGCTGTGCAGAGATCCTGTGCTGTGCAGAGATCCTGCGCTGCGCAGAGATCCCGCGCTGTGCAGAGATCCCGTGCTGTGCAGAGATCCTGCTGTGCAGAGATCCTGTGCTGTGCAGAGATCCTGCTGTGCAGAGATCCTGTGCTGTGCAGAGATCCCACACTGTGCAGAGATCCTGCTGTGCAGAGATCCTGCGCTGCGCAGAGATCCTGTGCTGTGCAGAGATCCTGTGCTGTGCAGAGATCCCACACTGTGCAGAGATCCTGCTGTGCAGAGATCCTGCTGTGCAGAGATCCTGCTGTGCAGAGATCCTGTGCTGTGCAGAGATCCTGCTGTGCAGAGATCCTGTGCTGTGCA
>JBAMIG010000006.1:2625628-2636464 GCA_037177335.1 Kiunga ballochi
GATCCCGCGATGTGCAGAGATCCCGTGATGTGCAGAGATCCTGCTGTGCAGAGATCCTGTGCTGTGCAGAGATCCTGCGCTGTGCAGAGATCCTGCGCTGTGCAGAGATCCTGCTGTGCAGAGATCCCGCGATGTGCAGAGATCCCGTGATGTGCAGAGATCCTGCTGTGCAGAGATCCTGTGCTGTGCAGAGATCCTGTGCTGTGCAGAGATCCTGCTGTGCAGAGATCCTGCTGTGCAGAGATCCTGTGCTGTGCAGAGATCCTGTGCTGTGCAGAGATCCTGGAGAGATTGTGCTGCTGAGCTGGAGGGCATACAGCTTGTGATGTGCAACAGCTTGTATTAATTCTTCTCCAATCCTCCTCATTCACACAGACCATCAATAAATTAACTAGATAGTTTTTTTCTCTTTTCTTTCCAAGTATCAAAATGACTTAATGTGAGAAAGGAAGATTTAGAGCTGCAGCTTCTGCGAGTGAGCAGAGGATTAAGCTTCATTGTGTTACACTGGATGTACAGAGAAAAAATGTGAGATATAATAATAAAGCAGGGCTGCACTTCTTTTCTGCAGGATTATCCCAGCTGGCCGCGTTATATTACGCACAGAGACGTGGTGTTTCTCGGGTTCCTGCAGACACTTGACCTTAAAGAAAAAGACACATTTGATGCCTTAAAATCCATGTCTTTGTTAGCTATAACGACCATCAGAAAGGAATTAAACTAGCACATATACAACAAATCTGCCTTTGATGACTTGTGGGCCCAGAGCGGATAGTCAGTTCATGAGAAAATCACTGTAATGAGTGCCAGTGGGACCCAAACACAATACGGCTTTTCTTTTTCTCAGACATTGACTGGCTCAACCATATTAATGTACAGTTCAAGTAAATGTAGATATCGCTGCTGCAACAAGAGCGGAAAATGAGTCGTTTAAAAATGTCCCGGCAGTAAATGAAGATTCAGGATTTTTATGAGCTGCTTTTAAAACCTGTAGTTCTTGTTGCTGTGTTACAAAACAATAATTATTTAGTCCAAGAGGAATATAAGCAATCAGCAAGTAAGAATTTATTACATTCATGTAAAAAATAAATTGCAGCTTCAATTCCAAGGTTTCCTTTACGGGTCTTAAATTTTCCAACTGCAGCACAACATGTTGCATATTACGCTGTTGGCTTATGTGGTGCAAGCTACTTTATTATAGTTTCACTGTGGACTTTGTCACTATTGTACAAATAGAAAAGCTTTTCATTTTCATGCAGGCAGCGTATAACATGGCTGCACTTTATTTGTTCCCCTCTCTGCATCACTTCACCTCCATTAACACTTACCTACAGTCAGAGGATCAGCCTTTAATATCACCATTAATTACAGTTTCAGAAGAAGTGTTTGCATCCTCTGAATGTGCATGTTTGCAGACAGCCTGGTTTCTCAGCGTACCGAGTCAACAGATCCCAAGGACAAAGCAAGACTGAAAAAGCCGGAAGCATTAATTATTCAGACAGGAATAGGTTGTCGGAGGCAGATAAGTGTGTTTTACAATACCACTCTTGCTTTAAACTGGAATTTAAGCTGGAAGGAGGGATGGGGGAATGGGAGTGTACTCTGTTATCGTGCACTTTATCATCTAAAATGAACAAACCGCTCAGATCTAATACAATTCAGTAAACCAAAGGTAGCAAAAGGAAAGGAGTAAACAACGAAACTTCTATCTTCTTGCTTTAAAAAACAAAGATTACACTAGTTTCAATCTGTCATTTAGCCCTTTTTTTGACTGATAAAACAGAACCCTCAAGTTATTTAGTGGATCGAAAATCACAGATAGCAAACAAGACTCTTGAAAGGACAACAGCCGTCATGAGAATGACTGCGGGTTAATTATACAGAATGGGAATTTCATGAAGCAAGCATTAGACCGGACTGCTATTATGGATGCACAAAAGAGTAAGAATGACTTCACTGTTGTAGCTCGTAAAGGTGTGGATAAGTACCTCCAGCAAAAGGAAGCTTTGTGCTCCTTTGTATGTGAAAAAAAAAAGTGTGTGTGTGTGTGTGGGGGTATGTATGAGCAAAGGATGAACCCAATAAATTTAGGTTCAGATCAGGTTTAATTAAAACCGCTGTACTGACCAGGCAATTACAAGACCCTAAAAGAGTCTGGTGCTGGAGCCAACAGCTAAACCATCAATGTGAGCGGAGGGAATTAAAGCTGATCTACAGTCCAGTCAAGCTGAAATCCTGACAGTGGAAACAGGAATTTAACATAAGCGTGAACAAAACAAGGACAATATACATATAAGTTAAATATATTAACTGAAATGATCTTTGATGTTTCTTGTGTAGCAAACATCCAGAAATCTGTTAGAAAACCTTTGTGGCCTTAAAAAAATGAGTCTCCATCTATTAAACTGCAATAACAGATGTCAGTAGTATGAGTGAATATTAGGGCCATAATCATTATCTGTGCTGATATTAGAAATATATATGTCACCTGTAGACTTTTTATTTAATCTAATGGTTGATAAAGCTATTTAAAACAGTTTTTTTTTTGGCTGTGATGCAACTGCATCTCTCTCTGCATGTATATAAAAACAGAGAGCCTTCATGAAGTCACCTCCAGATGAGCAAAAATTAAGCCTGGTGTGCGGTTGCTACTACCCCCATCCTCGCAGTGTCACATGTGCCATCGCCCCAGAAAAACACTAAAATGTGTAAAGCTGGGGCTGAGAAGGGTTGTGAGCATGAAGGCGTATGACTGAAACTTTAACTCTGAGCTCGCTGTAGCTAAAAGCTAACTCAGATGTAACTAGAGCTAACCGGCTAACGGAGGAAGGCATGCTAAAGCTAATGCATTCTGTGTCAGGGTGAGTGGTCAGGAGATGTGGACAGAGGGCAGAACATTTTACTTTCATTTGTAACACAGCAGCAAAACAACAAGAGAGAACCCAACACAACTAATGTACCCACAACCAGAACTGAAAAACCAAAGCAGCTAAATACAGACAGAGCTAAAGAAGACACAGGTGAACAGGATAATCTAAATCAACACAGGTGAAACAAATGAATAGAAAATAAAGCGAGAAAACCAGAAACAAAGGCTGAGTCCGAATGTACACCCTATGCCCTACATCAGGATCAAATTCAATCTTCGAGGGCCGGTGTCCTGCACATATTCCATCCAACATGTTGAATTGTTGGAGGGAATTTGTCCTGACGATGTCTTTCATTTCACGTAGAGAGTAGGAAGATATTTGGCCTGTGGTGAACTGGTGACCTGTCTCAGGTGTGCCTCTCATCTGCTAATTGCTAGAAAATGAATGAAAGGAGCAGTCTTTAAGGGCTCTTAAAGACTTAAGTCCTGTTTAGGACAGTGTAACTGCCTCATAAAGCCCACATGAACTGCATGTGATGGGTCTGCTCCTGTTGCTATTGAATTATGTGTTCAGCTAAAGAAACATTACCCATGAGCCACAGAGCAGCCTAAACGTGTTTCTGCTATACTGTACCAAGCTGAGGAAATGTATATAAAATCAGCTGCATGTTCACAAATGCTGTGATGAATTAAACATGATGAGCTGAGCATATGTTTGCTAAATAAATATAGCCTAATGTTTAAAGGTATTTAAACAAAGTTTGGTGTTTGAATCATAATAAATAAAATATGCTAATATTTACTCTTATTGCAAATCAATGAGCACCAGATGTTGGTTATTGCTCATTGACTACTAATAATTGGTATTGTGGATAATTTCAGTTCTTCGTTTTGCTGAAGAATAATTGTCTGTTGCTATTTACAGGTTTTTGCTTCACTTTTATTTGTGTTCTTTATTTTTTTCATCCTTCAGTCTTCTGTTTTATTGGTTTCCTGTTTTATTTTGTAGGGGAAATCCTTGTATGTTCTGTTGTCTTCACTTCCTGTTAAGCACACCTGGTTTAATTAGCTGATTCACTTCAACTGCTCCTTGTTAGCTATACTCTGTGTATGTATACACATTAGTTTCTGTCGATCGTTGCTAAATGATTGCTGTTTTTTCTTCCGGCTTTTGGTCCATTTTGCCCTACAACAAAAATGCTATCATGGGCATTTTACATACCTTAGCTGGATCTAAAAATGATTCTTACTTTCTGATTTTAGTTTGTTGCCATGACGATTATACTGAATGACTTTTTCTCCAGTTTCTACCAATAGAAACTATTTTCAGCACATAAATATATTGTGCATATGCATTTGTTTTAAGCACTGTAACCTACGGCCACGCTGCACTGATGAAACAAATGCAAAGTGTAATTTCTCTGTTTTTAAATTGAACAAACAGCCTGCGGTGTACCTCAGGGATCCATTCTTGGACCAGCTCAACCAGGACAAAATGGAAGTTTTTGTTATTGCTCCTGAAGCGCTCAGGGAAACTGGTTTTAAAACTTAAATTACTTTTCTTTTAATCCCTCTGAAGAAGTGAAGAATCTTGGAATCATGACATTAATATTCATGTTACCAGGACAGCAAGGCCCTGTATATGATTTTGCTAAATGCATTGATTAATAACTGGATGTGCAGAAACTTTCCTCAGTTAAGGTGAGGTGATGGTTTCCAGAGCCAAAGAGAAACAACTAGAGGTCATCACAGCTTCTGTACACCTAAAACACGTGAAGAGGGGAAAAACCTGGAAAAACTATTCCATGCTATCATCATTAGTTAGTTTGGTTACTGTAACAGTGTTTTTACAGGTATTCCTATGAGACACCAGCAGCTTATTCTGTGCTGCTGGCTTCTTCACCAGGGAAGAGCTGAGCTGCTGTCTACTGATGAAGATCAGATTATTGCAGAGTTAAATTTTCTGTGTGCTTCTGAGTTGATTTTAAAATACTGTTAGAAACCTCTGAAAGGTCTTGGCCCAAAGTATTTAGCAGACTTGTTGTATCTAACTTGTCTTATGAATGGCTCTCGGGTTCATGTGGGCTTGTTTATCCCGCTGGTTGGGCCCAGGAAGTATAAAGAAGCATGTTTCAGTGTTTATGACCGTTTTCCTGAGGACTGCTGAGTGTTGTTATTTTTAAGAGACAGTCTAAAACTATTTTTTTAGGAATGAATTAATTTTATTTTTGGGTCTATAATATTTTTATCCTTATTTTAGGTTTAGGGTATTATTTTACTACAGTTTTAGTTTTATGTATAATATTTTCACTCAGATTCTTACCTTAAAATATCTAAATGATCTCAAATTTCTTGTCATATTGTTTTACTATATCTTAAATTGTATTTATTTAATTCTCTTTAAATTTTTTAAAAACATTTTTTTTTATTTTTCAGTGTATTTGCTCCTGCTAGTTAACGGGGCTGGCAGAATTTTATGTATAAATGCGCTGCTGTTTTATTTGTCAGCATGTTTTTTTAGGTTTTATATTTATGGGTTTAATAGATTTAGGGAATTTGTTGGGTATTTTTAAATCACTTTAATGTAAAGCACTATGCACTTATTTTAATTGTATGAAAGGGGCTTCATAAATAAAGATTGATTAAATAGTTATGTAGAGCAGCTGCCTCACATATTTGTTTCTAATGATGATATATCAGTATTCACTAATCTGAGTGCAACAAGGTGCAGCATGTCTGAGAAAAGCAAACTGTTCCAGTCATGTGCAAGACTCTGTGTGTACCCACTGTCATTCATACTGGCCACCTATAATGTATTAGATTTAACAATTCAGATAAACAGTAAATGATTGTCATTTTACTACCTTTGAACATTTTTACAGTGGGGTCCACAGATTGTGAAAAGTCATCCCAGTGTTTGCAACCAGGGGCACAAAGTAGGACTCACTTGGCAGAGCCAAGCTGCTGGGCAGAGATGGCAAGGGATTTAACTGTGCCAGCAGCTAAAAACATGGAAAGTACTCAGTATTTAAGGAATCCAAACCCTTTGCCAAGAGCAGAAAAAGATTGGTGAAAAGTGAAAAGGGCAAACGGGACAACATGAGTCTCAATGGCAGCAATATTTCTGTATTTGTGTTGAACGTGTGTTGAATCAGGGATATACACACTTTTTACCTTTGTGTTAACAGGTGTAACTTCTGTTAAATGTGGCAGTGTGATTTTAACTGGGTCCAGTGGGTCATGCTACAGATAAATACAGATAAATAACGACTAGCAAAGCAACAATCCTCGCATGCACGTTGCTCAGGTTAAGTAATCATCTTCCACTTTCTGGCCTTCTTCATCATGTCATCTCCTCCTCATCTGTTCCTCACTCATAACTCAGTCATTCAGCAGATGCTTTTATTTAATGGAAAAGTTTAAACTCTGAATGATCATGAGGCTGTGGAGCAGAGAGAGCTTAAAGCTGTGTGTTTTGGCTGGTAATGGACTGAATGTCAGTGATGAGGCAGTGTGACTGAAGACCTGTCTGCTGGTAGAGATGTTTATAAGCAGGCCAACATGCCAATCTGCAGGTTTAGGATGAGCTCACAAAAAGGTAAAGATCAGACTTTTTGGGTTTTTTTTGCTCCTGTACAGCCACCTGTTGAGGCACCAGAAAAAGAGCATCAGGGCTTTTAATGAAGAAAATAATCCAATATTTAAGTACAGCCAATCCAAGGAGACACAGAAACATGCATGTCATACAGAATCAGACCGTAAATAGGGCCAGATAGCTACCAACAGCAGATCTGGGACCCCAGCCTGTTTGCCTGCACGAGCCAGCAAGACGTCCAGCTTGCGGTTCTGCTCTGCTAGAGTAAAAGTCACAGCATTTATAACCTGATCTCTGCTCACTGCGTTTCCATGCAGCAGCTTAATAAACTTGCACATCACCAGAAACCCACAGACGCCCAACAGCAGGAATTCCACGTGCAAAAATCTAATAATGTCTGCATCTTCCACATACTCAACGGACAACATTGACAGAAACACAACTTTCCTCTTATTCCAGGGATTAATCCACATTTCAGAACCTCCCATCGGGACATGCGGGCGCTATCCGGGTCAAAAATATTGATCTCTTACTGTGACAGATGTGGCAGATGTGCTCAAAAGGCAACATGAAGACATGTATGGACTAAAAGTGTATGCTGGCAAGCCTAAATGTGCACTAAGGAAGTTATACAATAACTGTGACAACAGCAATTTTCTCATTTAAATAGCCATGACAGGTATCTTAGTGTGTGAGGGGAGGTTTTGCCAAGGCGTCTTACCGCTTGTGGGAATAAACTGTCATTGTGATGGTTGTTGCTGCAACTGCACCCCCTCCCTCAGGGAAGGAGGTGGAAAGATCATGTCCTGGGTAAGAGGAGTCTTTAATTATCCTAGGGGGATCTGAGGAGGCAACGGATGAAAAGATGGTGGATATAACAAACAGAAAACTGGTTTAGCTTTTGTTTCTTCTGTTCTTGACCACTTCAGTGCCTCCCCTGTGTAGCGGATGTGTACTCTCCCTGTGATGTCCAGAAGATCTTATTGGTCTGTTCCCATTATACTCCACGAGAAGCTATGTCTACTAAGCAACGGGGATCACAATGAACAATAAATAATCAACCTATTTATTTAACAAACAGCAGAATCAATTGTTCCCAGCAGGGCTTTAAATGTTGTAGTTTTTTCTCACAACAACAATCAGCTCGTTGAACCTCACCATCAGACTGGTCACTTCCTGCTTTTCCATATTAACCCCGCCCACCTCAGCTGTCTGACCAATCACACAACACATCACAACAAGAGAAAACGTTTCAGGCGTTTTTCAAGCAAACTGTTTTTTTTCTTTCTTTGTCCATGTCTTTGTTTTTATAAGGATGCTGTGGATAAAAGCGTCTGCTAGATGCCAGTAGAATAGTGTGTGGGTCCATGTTTCAACGCCTTTATTTTGGTAACCCTGCTCCCAGCTGTGGACGTGAACATGTTCTCTACTCTGGCCCAGCACATATTTGGTGTCTGGATTGAACCAGTTTAGAGAACCAGGAGCCGGTGCTTGGGAAAACTAAAGAACCGGTGTCCTGTCCGGTTGTGGCTCACCAGCACAGGAACCAGCATGGTCCAAAAACACCCTTCGATTTTCCTCTCAGGGCCTTGCATCTTGTGGAGGATGTAACCAGCTTTATTGTCGGCGCTTTGAGAAGAGCAGCTTGACTTTGCGTGCAGAAATCTGCAGCCTGACTTTTGGCAAAAACACAAACATGTCTCTATAAATCATCCTCATGTTGCATGCTTGCTTACTTCTTCAGTATTTTAGACTTATTCAACTCCACACAAGCAGTTTTCACATTTTTAGACTTTCCTTCTTATCAGACAATACCTTTTGATCTTCATATACAGTTTAAAGACTCTGCTATTGAGATTTTTACTGTATGTGACTGAATTTAGGGTCTGACCTTCACATTTTTGGTAAATAAACACAAGATGTCCCCTGTGACAGAAGTGACATGTAGATTATGTGAGTGTGTGAATATGTATGTCAGTATGTTTATGCCCCTGAGTATGTTTTTGTGTGCTCGCCATCAGCGCTGCCTCTGCTTCGGTGTTTGTGTGGCCAGGAAGACCTCAGCCTCGCTGCGAGCTCTCTCTGAAAACACTCCAACCACTTATCCTCCTCTGGGGATTACAAAGCACTGCAAATAAATGCCGGGCGACGTAACTGACAACAGTCGCACTATCGTAGCACGACTGGCGATAAGGCCTTGTGTGCACCACGGGGGACACTGTGTGACCTTTCTGCAGCTATCTAAAAGTGGAACACACACAGAGAAATGAGAATCTTTGCTGGATGAAAGTGCTGTGATCTGACTATAACTGCTCCACTCAGAGCAAATTCACTGAGGGATGAAGAGTCATATTATCACAAGACATTTTCATTTTCCAGCCTCAGGAACACAATGCACCTTTCTCCACCAGCTGCTGTCCCAAAATTAACTCGCTTCTCTATCTCTCAGTTTCACCGCCACTTCATCATCACTGTCTGCAGTAACGGAAAAAGCAGCCCCCGGCTCGTCACTGTCCAACGCCACTTCCTGCTGCGAGGATGAAGGATGCCCTTACTAAAGGTTATTACAGCACGTTTCCAGCAAAAGTCAAACTTTCACTGTGATCCGTGACAGCGGGAAGCGCATCCACTGGAGGTTTTACATGAGGCGAAATCCAACACATGGGTGTGTGCTTCCATGATGATTAGCATTTTCTCTCTGTTGGGGGGATGTTCTTTTGAAAGGCAGATGAAGATATGGCTAAATATTTGAACTCTCCTTTTTGCTTTTGGTTCTGCTTTCATGTAAGGCAATTTGTACATCACATTTCAAGTACAAGACTATTCAAAGTGTTTTACATAAAATTGAAAGCTTTGCAGATGATGCAAAGAAAACATTAAAAAGGTGGCAAAAATCATAGGTTTATTCAAACTCCCAGGTTATAAGCTCGGACTTGCGATGGGCTGGCGACCAGTCCAAGGTGTACCTTCCCCTCATCTGCTCATTGCAGCAGTAAACTCCCTGCAACCCTGAATTGGACTAAGCAGTAAAGAAAATATGCAAATAGATGGATGACTTACAAACCTGCTGGAAAATTCTAAGAGCCTGAGACTCAATACAAAATGCTTCGCTGCACATCGTCCTGTATAAGATCTCATTCGGTTTGGACACATACTTCCTAACCCGTGTACATCACATGACTACAGCTGTAACTATGGCAACCACAACCCACTTGTTGATGTGGTTTCAAATTTAAAGTTGTACAAAAAAATTTTTAAAATATATTTAAGACTTTATTTGAAAACGGATAAACCGTCTATTTTTGTTAACCATCTTTGATGTTTGGGTCATTTCCCCCAACCAACACCTGTACTGCACTGTGATCTATACTGATCAGTCCAGAGACAATCGATGCTCAATACTTTTCAAGATGCATTAAGGGTAATTTGTTTGTCTGTAAATTCAGACGCCCCTACAAAATGGTGTTACCACTATGTTATGTGGGACATAGGTTGTGTCTGAATGGGCACCTTGAGTCAGGTGTTTACCTGCTGAACCTGTTTCACCTGTAGAAAAATCTCCTTCATTGAGCAGCTTGTTTGTTTCAAACACGCTGACACAGTCAGTTTGACACATAAAGTTGTGCGTCATCTGCATAACGTTGATAATTCATGTGACAGTTCTGTAACATTTGATACAAAAGAAGACTGCGAATAGAAGAGGTCCAAGGATTGACCCCTGGGGTACTCCATAAGTCATAGCTCTTTGCTTATACAAACAAAATATAAGTAAGGATTTGCTAATTCACCATTTAATCTATTCATTACTATGCAACATGAGGATTCAGTTGTGATGTGTAAATTATGCCAATTTGTCTGAGTTTTAAAATTAATTGCAAAAACCAGCCGGAGGGTGAGACCGTGTCTCCGTGTCACATGACACATGCTGCAAGTATTAATGATTAAAACATCATGTTTTAGTATTTTACAGGTTTCAAACCGGATTTTCATTTAGCAGACTTGCTTGTCATTTAGCATTATAAATCTATTCGATCGCATTCAAGACATTTAAATATCTTATTTATTTGTTGTTATTTGTTTATTTATGGTTTTACATTACATTTTTTATTTAATTTATTATATTTAAAATGCTAATTTTTTTCAAGTATTTAAGTTAAAGCATATTTCATGTTGCACTTGCAATACATTATGTAAAACTTTTACTATTACTTCACTGATACAAATACAAATACAAAATATCATATATATATATATATATATATATATATATGATATATATATATATATGAGGCCGATGGCCGATATACACAAGTCCTATCAGTGGCTGGAGAGGGCAGGACTGAAGGACAGTACAGAGGCACTAATCATGGCA
>JBAMIG010000006.1:2684943-2702622 GCA_037177335.1 Kiunga ballochi
CATTTTTACTTGTTCCATGGTAATAAATAGTAAATATATGGAAAAAATAAATAGCCTAGTCTTTTCAGATTTAGTTACAGGATCAAATAAAGTTCTTAGATTTAAAAAATGAGACGTCTCTGCCCAGTTACTCTCAAATCAGACATTAAGGGGTTAAACCATGAGACTGGTGCGATGTTTAGAAAGCTTGAGACTGAGCGATGAAAACTGTTTATAATGATATTATAAGCTTCAAGGCTGGGTATAAAATGTTGTGGAGGCGTTTCCATGTCAGTTCACACATGCAGAGACCATAGTAGTGTCATAAGGTGACCTTTTATCGGGTCATTTTGCCTAATGCAGTAAAAATACCCCATATATTGGATTGTTTATGAGAATGAATGAGTGGGTCCCAGTTTAAATATACCATATTTAACCTCATGGGTCTCTATCAGACAGCCCCCACTGTCACTTAAACTCATCATCCTCCCTAAGGTGATGCTACAAGCAGCTCCGGGTGTTTTTTCCCTCAGCTGGTTGAAGTGTGTCTCTTTACCTTCTTTCCCTCGTGTCTGTAGGCAGTAGTGCCTCCAACACGTCCACACATCAAAACACAGCCTTGGAAGTATGAGTGCTGACGTGAATAATCAAAGCTTGTGAGAAGCCAAAACACCTCTGAACATCTGGTAATACTTTATTAAAGTAATCCGACGACCATGTTGTGTGTTGCTCCATCTTGCAGTGGAGCCATTGTTGCTGCGGCAACCTGCGCTATCTGCAGCCGTCTGGAAACGCCAGCAGCAGAGAAGACATCTGGGCGAATCTGATCCGTCCATTTTGAAGTTAATTGTTTTTTGTGTTAGGTATCAGTCGCTGAAACAACAAACAGGATAAAAAGTCCACCCGTCTTTCCATCCTCATCCTCACCTGTAACACATCGCTGGACCAGTTAGACCAGTTAGTCGTCATCTGCACATTTATCTCAGTTTTTCATTAGTATTCAGGATTATTTAATTACTGTATGTGGTGAACATCAAAATGTGAACTACGGGTCTCTCTGAGGGTCAAAATCTCCACAGCTCTGGATGCCGTAGATGTTCCTGCCAAACAGAAACACTCCAGCTCTTTTTGTTAATGCTTCATTCTTCTTCTCTGCTTCATGCTTGTAAATGCTGCAGCATTGTGGGACAGTTATGAGGCGGCACCGTGAAACGCTGCGTTTGTTTTAGGAAAACTAGAATGAAATTCTTTATAAACCGTGTGTGGAGTAAAGTCACCATGTCTTTATGTCTCTAGCCAACATAAAGGACAGTCTCATGGGGCATTTTCTGATCTGCTGTTTCCTCTTTCAAAGCAATAATTAACCCTAGAATAACAATTTAATAAAAGAATTTATTCAAAACTATTAAAAAAAAACTTAAAAATGAATGTTTTTGGAAAAATCTGAGGTTAGTACTAAAATCATTCTTCCACGCTTACTCACATTTACCGTATGACTGAGTCATTTTCTCTCTGCAGTCTCTTACTCCATCAGCTATAACTGCTGTAATAACGCGGCTTGTTGACCCACATAGAGCTTGACAGCAGCATGAAAAGGCAGTTTAGTGTCTGACTGACAACTTTTCACCTAAACCTACCCAGCTGGTGTTGTTGTGAATAAGATGCTTTCTGTTAACATGTTTGACCCACTTCTATCGAACATCCCTGCCGTCGGCTCGTCCAGGGAATCTGCAGGCTGAAAGGTCTCAGATGGAAACAATCTTCTCCTATTAAAGGTCGGGGTTCTTTGCATTTTTCCTTAAGAGAAGTTTGCTGCTGCTGATGGAGCAGAAACAGCATGTCCTCCCAGTTTCTTTTTTACACTGCTCAGCAAAAAGCAACATCAAGCAGAAAAGGATTCTCATCTCAGAGACGTTTTACAGACGTGTAGGCATCACCCTGAAAACACACACCGTGTATTTACTCAGACTAGTCCATGCTTTTCTCAGGTTAACAGATTTCACATCAGACCATACGCTAAGTGTTAAGTTAGTTAAGTAATCACATTGATTATTTTCCTCCCGTTGTGCTCCCTGCACATACTAAGCTGATTAACCAACTAGCACATCTACAAACTGTGAAATAAGATTAAAATATGTGTTAACATGCAGAGGTGCCTCTTATGTCACTGATGATGTTACACATGAATGTGTTTAAGAGAACTGATCACATCCATCCAGAGGCCTGCCAGGTTGTTGAGTCACCATGAAATCTGTCCGGGTCAGTTCCACATATATTATTATTATTATTTCATCACGCCTTCATTACACATGTTTTATACTTCATGGAGTCTTGTTTGCGTGAAACGTCTCATAAACTGCAACTGGGGCTGCTGTGATTGATGCAAGTCGTCCTCACCATGACTTTAACTTGTTCCTACTTTCATTTAATTACCACGTGGTCGTGCACAGCTCATTAAATGTGTCGAGCAAAGTCCCGGCCTCCATGGAGCTGTTTAGGGCCTCACTACAGCAGAAAGCTGGGTAACCTTTTCTTCTGGGGTTTTTCATATTAAAGTCATGCTGAAGGCTGCTGAAGTTAATACAGTAATTAGTCCTGACTAATCAATTCAGTTTATTAATAAAATTCACAGCAAGAAGGCTTCAATAAAAGAAGAGGCTGAACCTCCTGGGAAGAATATTCAGTCCATGTTGTCTGCATCTGCTGAGGGAGTGTAGCAACAAGAATGTGGTGATTTATCACAACGCAGGGTAACGCTACGGTACTATAAACAAGTTTGTTCTTCTGTACAAATTTAATTACAAGAAACTAACGCAGTATAGTAAACACTAAAAGCTGCTACTTACTTTAAGGCAGGGATGAGTATCTTTAGGGCCTGCAAGTAGTAGGACTTTACCTGCTGCAACACACCTGACACACATCAGGATAAAAAGCAGATTAGTGCAGAGCTAGTCTGCTAACTACCCATCGTCAACAAGTATCCTGAAGATAAACCGGAGCTATTAAACCGATAGTGTTGCGAACTTGGGTCTATGTGGATTGTCTGTGTTCTGGAGCCCCTAGTGGATGAGAGGGGGACTGCAAAGACTTAAGTCCAGTGGAGGTTGCTGCTGTTTGGCAATAAATGCATGAAAGATTAGTTTCTGACATTACAATCTGAGTTCCTCCATCAAGCAAAAGATGAATAAAATCATTAATATAAAGATAAATCAACATGAGGAGCCTCCTCCATGTGGTTCATCACTTCATAATGTTGTCAGGCTCAAAGTGCTGGCCACCACATGTCAACATCTGTCTGTTCACCCGTAAATCTCTGTACTTTGAGGTCATCCCCGGTTCAGATGTTTCTCCTCTCCAGCAGCGTTTGTTCGGAGTGAAAACATTTCTGGGCTTTATTTTGCACCCTTTTAAATTCAAGCATCATCGTCTTTTTTTTTTTACCCAACAAAACCAATAAAATGTCCCATAAACTTGCCCTCATATTGAGTTTACACCATGTGAATCCTTTGTTCCCAAACCGCTTTGTGCTGCAGGAATAAGCTGCACCGGTTTAAAAGCTGGGCTTCTGGAGATGGATGACCATTACCTTCCCAGTACAATCTAAAATTTCCTTTATTTGTTTTATATCTGCAGCGTTCTGAGCTAATTCCCTGGGGAAGAAGTAATCACAATTAGCCAATTAAAGAAGGCTTAAGAAGGAGGCCGTGTGAAAGGCTGGCAAAGTAGATTAGTGGGAATTTGCGTGTGTTGACATTGACGGAGGAAGGAAATGTCTAATTTCTATTTATGGAGAATGATCTATTATCAGGAGCTGCTCGGAGCCAGGTGCTGCTTTTAACAGTGGGGTGTTTGAGGCTATTACTCAGCCGCTTGCAGGGAATATCTGTCCCGCATTATGGCTTTGAATAAAAGGGAGTAGTGATATCACAGCTCTGAGTGAAAGTAAAAGCCCGTGTGCCGGCGCTTCTCAGCACACATTCATCTGCACATCTGCCAGCAGCTGAGGCCAACACCATGCCTGCTAATTACATGAAATCGCAGGGATTGTTCATTGTCCCAGGCTTTGTGATCTGGACATTGTCCCGCTCTCTTCCTGGCTTTGTGCCACATCAGGGCTCAACCACAAACAAGGATGGGGGAGGGAGCTCCTAATATGGAAATGGCATTAATTACTTGGCCAATACAACAGATGTGACCTTCAGCCTTCGCTGAGCCGAAACACTAAAGAAGAAATAAAAAAACAGATCTGAATGCATTTCAAAATAACTTTATTACATTTTCCGTTACATGCGGACACAACGCTGCGTCGTCCCATGTGTCTTTTGTCTTTCTGCGACTTCATCTACATCTAAAAACCTTCACACCTTCATAGATCTTCATCAGGATGAAGCTTTTAGCTCCGCCTCCTCCCAGTCAGCCCATCGCTGCCTGAACACCAGCAACGATGCTGAGATTTACATATTAACCAGTCTTTTGTTTCAATTTTCCAGCGCCGGCCCCAAAGGGGACAACATCTACGAGTGGAGGTCGACCATCCTGGGGCCACCAGGCTCCGTGTACGAGGGAGGGGTCTTCTTCCTGGACATCGCCTTCACACCAGACTACCCATTCAAACCCCCCAAGGTCAGTGCCGTCATGACATCCTCGTATGTGTGACATGGATTCTGCTTGATGTGGTTCTGTTTATTAAGCCCTCATGGGGACATTTTTTACTGTTGATCATTACAATCAATGTTTTTATGTAAGAATCATGTCCACAGTTACCGGGAATAGATCCTGTCCCGCATGTCCCATCACGTCTCATCTCTGTTTCCAGTCACATTCGACTTAATAAAGTGTTTCAGACGCCAAAGAGATGAAGAGTTTGGTTCGTTATCCAGCTTTGTTGTGGCCAGTTGTCCATCCCTCCATGTTTTAAAGACGTGTTTTAGAAGAAAGCCTGTTTTATTAACCGGTCTTTGTGTAGATCAGCGGTTTAGAGCTTAGCTTGTTCCCACTGAGACAAAATCATCAACACTGTAAACTCATTTTATATCACGCTCTGCAGATTGTGTTTTTATAAGCATGCTGATCACTAATTTCATGTATTTCAGACTCTGTCATGATTGTTTGATGAATAAAGGTTTTTATTTTACCTGGAAATGAAACTGGATCGTGGTCTAAGTGTTGCTCTGGTCTCCAGTGACCCAGCGTGGATATCATTACTGAACACAACGTGTCGGGAAAAATCTCTTTTAACTTTGCAGTGTGCCCAAAAAGCCCTTCGCTTGGCCTTCACCACCACCCCCCACCACCCCTGCACCTCGCTCTTTGTGCCGTCTAACAGCAGCTCTGTTTGACAGCAGACTCAAACAAATCCACAGGCTCCGGCCCAGCTTTCTGTGGCCGGAGGGCCTTGAGTGTTTCCGCCCCCTTCAATACCTCCTACCCCTCCAACACCCTGTGATCTGCAGCCAAAGCTACACACACACACACACACACACACACACACACACCCTCCAGCCTGTTGCTGCCACACAACCCACTCAGTCAGTGAAAGCACTCAGATGGGACGCTCAGAAATGCTGGATCCACAACGCGACCCGCTTTTAAAATCTCAGGACTCTGAAAGGAAAGCGGGTCCTCTCAGTCGGGC
This sequence comes from Kiunga ballochi, assembly GCA_037177335.1. Taxonomy (NCBI): domain Eukaryota; kingdom Metazoa; phylum Chordata; class Actinopteri; order Atheriniformes; family Pseudomugilidae; genus Kiunga; species Kiunga ballochi. The sequence continues at coordinate 2,690,558 of JBAMIG010000006.1, forward strand.
CGACTGGTCGGCCAGGTGGGTGTTTGTGTTTCTGACTGGGAGCCAGTAGAGGCGCTGGTTATTTATAATGTCCTGCCTTGTGTGGATTTTTTTTTTTTTTTTTTTTTTTTTTTTTTGGGGGTCCCAAGGCTCGGTAGAGATTTCCTCTGTAGGATCCGGGTCAGGAGGGGCCAGATGTGATTGAAGCTGCAGGGTAAACAGAAGTCAGGCAGAAATGGCAGCTGTGCCAGCAGACACAAACAGCCTGCATGGCAGGACATTGTTGAGCTTCGTATTATGACTCATTCCTGGAGACCGTGTGGTTAAAGGAGGCTGTTTACTTTTACAAGCAAGTGAATTAATTGACACATGGGTGTTGGAGTCCAATATTTCAGGCTCCAACAGAGAAGTTATTGTTGTGGTGCTGTGATTTTACACCATGCTGCCCTCTGTTGGTCGGCCTCTTTCACATAACACTCATAAAAATGATTTATAAAGGTTTCTGAGCAAATAAAAAAGGCTATTTAGATACATTAAAAAGTATTAACATTTAAAAGGCTTCATGCTTTTGGAAAAAAGTGTATTTTTAGTTACATTTATCTCATCAGCCCTCTGCAAACATTTGGATCAGGCAGAACTGATCTTATTACATAACCATAAAGCAAACTGTGCTTTCTGAAGCTTTTCTGTAACAAGTCCCCTGAAGAAAACATCTGCAAATAAACACAAAATGAGCCTCAGAGGAGCATTTTCAGATGGCAGATGTTGTGGTTTCCTGTCCAGTGGAAAGGTTTAGGATGATTCCTCCTGTGAGGGAAACTGGAACAACAAACAAAACCAAAGTGATTTAGTTTGGTTTGAGCAGTTTTTACAGCACAACTCGCTTTTTTGATCCTGTTAAAACACATTCAATGTGCTGAGTTTCTTCACTGTTGGTTCAAAATGTGGAAGCTGTAAGTGTCTGGCTAATAAAGTGCTTTTTGTGTGTCAGGAACTCGTCGTGTCTGCGGCGGGGAAGTAGAAACTGAAAATAGGAAGTTCACTCTAACTTTACTGTATATGAACCAAAAACAGCTTCTGGAAAACACAACAAGCTTTGTGCAGCCATATTTCTCCACCTGCTGTCAAAGCCGCTGTTGCTTTTAATGACTGGTGTCCGGCAGCCGCTTGTCAGATTTAACCCCTCTGTGGAGATAAACGTGTTGCCAGCGCAGCCTCACATTGAGCTGTTTAATGACTCGCTTCGCCTGCAAACGGATCATTTTCCTCTGCTCACATGAGACGATGTCGCTCTGTGTTTTTCTCATGTCAGGCTGGTCTTACCGACCATATTAGTCTGTTTTAGCTCAGCTTATAAACAGAGACAGGTTTGGTTCTGGCTAAAAGTAGCAAGAGGTCAAAGGTGAGGAGTCCTAATTATCATGTTTAAAATAAAAACCTGGACTTTTAACCAGCAGCATCACTCAGAAAGGAGAGACATCCATCCAGCGCCGCGTGGATGTTCCGGTTATGTTACGGATTTTAAAAGTTATTTATGATACAGCAAGCAGAAAAATGCTGATCCAGCAGTTTTTTTGTGCATGTACATTTTAAAACTGAAATAGCATCACATCAATTGATCATCATCAGACACATCTAAGTGTCTAACGTGGCATTTAAAGGGTTGAAATGCTGATAATGACTGAATGTTTGAGCAGGACTGGAGAAAAATAGCAGCTTTTACTGCATTTTTATTGACCTTTCTGTTAAAGCTGCTGCAGGTTGAGTCTATAAACATAAATAACCGTCGATCGCTGCTTAAATAAACCTAATGTGTCTCTTTAGTTTATTCCTGCTCCTGTGCATCACCTGCTGAAACAATGTTTGAAAGACATATTTACTCTTACCTATTTTACTCCGTTTTGTTCTATTTATTGTTTTATCTGACCGTCCTGCTTTTATGTGTGCAGGTAACCTTTCGCACCAGGATCTATCACTGCAACATAAACAGTCAGGGCGTGATCTGTCTGGACATCCTGAAGGACAACTGGAGTCCCGCTCTGACCATCTCCAAGGTGCTGCTGTCCATCTGCTCCCTGCTCACAGACTGTAACCCAGGTAGGAGCTCATCATCTCTATCGATGTTTATTTAGAAGATAGGAGGATATCTGTGTAACGTAGATGCCTCGGCAGCCGTGTCTAAAAGAAACAGAGCAAACGGGCTCCTCTTCTCTGAAGCCTTTCATTTTTACTCAAGGCCAGATTTCAAGCCGACACGCAGTCAAACTGATGTTTCCAGACTGTTGACGGTGTATTGAGTTAAACCGTGACCGATTCAGGCTTCAGTGTTTCCCCCAAGGCCGTCTGACACTGACAGCTTGTGCCCTGAAGTTGTAAATAGCAAAAACCACGTTTTCTGCACAGACCGCAGTGTTAAAAGCAAATATGATCATGTGTGATACTGTTTAGCTCAAAGTGCCACCAGCAGGTGAATCAGTGCAGAAAGCCTCTGCGCTCTTTAACAGGACGGAGAAATGTGATGGAAACTGCTGCAGGAATATAAACACGGAGATATGACACCTTTATACATGTTATATTTGTTTCTTTCCTTTCATTTTACTCTAATCAATAACAGAATTTAACATGATGTAATCAAGTCTACTAAAGGAATAAAAGCAAACTCCATTTATTCCTTCAATGTTTATACAGACGTTCAGCAGCAGGCATCCATCAGTCAGGCTGTTTGCTTGAGTTTTTTATTTTATTAATCATATTAGGAGGAAAAAGTGTGGAAATGCAGCTGCTGGTCAAACTGGTTTGGGCTTAATGGTAGCGGGATAGTTTCCCCCATACTGGAGTTTTAAAGCAGCCAGTTTAATTCTTTTAAATGATTATTCAGCTTTTCTCTTCCTGCTTCGCATACAGAATTAATAAATAAGCAGAAAAATGTATTTAATTTATTTATTTAAATTTATTTTATTTCATTTAAAGCATTTCTAATGAGAAAGCTGGGTGTGATCTGCCACCTCCAGCGTGACATCATCGGTCAGCTCAGCAGACTTTTATCATGTGACCTGATCACAGTGCAGACACAAACACTCAGCTGTGAATTCATAATGATGTGTTTCTCTCTGAGGATTCATGCTGACCGGCAGGTTTGATCAGAACAGGTCAGGATAGATAAACCCACCCAGAGCAGCTGCCCTCCATCAGAAAAACACTTCATTCCCAGCAGAATAGATGTGAAATGATTGATCCTGTTGCTGTGATGATCAGGCAGCGTGCATCGCAGAGCTGCTGGATACGTGCAAACTGGTATTAATGGGAATTCCACCTCATCTCTGCTGTTTTTGTTTCCTGCGAGGCTGAAAATAAAAGCTGATTGTCCCTGACTGACATCTCTCTGTCTGTGCCTTCCAGCCGACCCTCTGGTGGGAAGCATCGCCACACAGTACCTGACCAACAGAACAGAGCACGACAGAATAGCCAAACAATGGACCAAGAGATACGCCACATAGACTTCCCAGCGCCGACCTCCCCCCCTTCACTCACCCGCTCTCTACCTCTCCCCCCTTAGTCTGTCAAAGCACACTCACTAAGTGCATCTGCCCTCATGTCACCCTGCCCCTCCTCTTCCTCCTAGTTTTACCTTTTCTTTGCTAAATGAAAAATATGTAAACAAAAACAAACAAAAAAAATGTCCCTTTGTTCCTTGTTGACTTGAAAGCTTCTTTTTTATACAAAGAGTAGATTGGGATTTTTATTTTCCAATATCTGAATGTTGGAAGTATTGTATTGGAGAAAAAAACCAGAATATTATAATTATCAGCGCATTTGTCCTCCAGCTATTACAGTATGTATTCTTATTTTCTTAGTGGCTTCTGGAACAAACGTGCAGAACCTGCTTCTTACTTGGTTTTTGTTTCTGTTAGTATTTGCCAGCAGTATGTTATCAGCATGGAATAGGACGGTTCGCATCATTCTTCATGCTTTTTAACCTCCTCTGATTTTGTTTGTACTGTATGTATTTTTTCAAAGGCTTTTGAGGCAGACCACAAAAGTATAGGTCTGCCTGTGAAAGAGGCAGGACTTGTATATTTACTGGCTACCCGCCACCTCTGCAATTGCAGAGTGGTTTGTCGTGCACTTGTATTTCTGAAGCGCCCAATAAAACACACTGTGGTTGGCTTGTGAGAAAAAAAAAAAACCTCTGCGCTGTCTGGCATTTATGTTCATCTGCAGCCTCAAACGTTCACCTGTCGGTCAGTATCTCACCTCCTCTCTGCCGATAACACACACAAATACACACCTGATGATGAGACACGGAGCAGCATCAGGGAGGCGGGAGGATTTTACCCTCAGCAGGATCCCTCAAACTCATGCATGTTTGTCGCCAGATGGACCTTTGAGGAAGGGATTGCGTTTTAAAAGTGGGTTCAGATATGAGATGCGTTCATGGTTCTGTGTTTACAGTCTTCAATATAAACGGAGGCAAATTACTCAGAAAAGAACCATTTCACTTTTATTTTAAGCTGTTAAAGTGCATTTAGACTGGTTCTGTAGTTTGAGTCACTTTTCTGTTGACTAGTTTAGATCATACATGGTTTAATGTGCAAATGATCTGTTTACCACCATCAGGCCAGATGCTTGCACATGCAGCTTCAGTCAGACTCCATCCTGCCTAAGGCTGGTATGATGGCATTTATGAGGACAGTGTAGCATCTTCTACTTCCAGCAGGATGATGCACCATGTCACAAAGCTCGGGTCATCACCATCAATGAGCTCCAACAGCCTCCAACAGGTACACGAGCTCCAGCTGATAGAGAAGCTTCGGGATGCAGTGGAACGAGAGATTCTCACCCACCGTATCAGCAGCGACCGTGTGAGGCTTCATGTCAGTGAATATCCTAAACACAGGCTGAATTTAAACATGAACTATGTTCAGATGAAACATCCTGATTATGTGCTGGAAATTATTGTATTGCTACAAACTCCTGAGGAATGTGATTAAAACACTGCTGAGATGTGAAGCTGGAGACATGCATGAACAGAAATACATTTAATAATATTTTAATGCTCATCCCAGGTTAGTGTACCTAAAAGCATTTTTTGTTTTTAAAGGGTTTTTTTTTTTATCTAGAGAGAAAAGAGGAGCTTTTACTGCTTAAACTGTCTCATAACTTTACAAACAGGCTGCATGTTTGTCCTAAAATCGTACTTTAATGGAATAAAGGTCCATCCATCCATTAATGAGGAGGTTATTTTTAGCGCAGAAATGTATAAAAAGGTAAGTTAACCTTTATTACATAACGTGGAACATTTCAAAGATTCATGTTGGTCCCTGAATGCAGCTGTATCATATTGTAACATGTCATTATTATAAATTAATAATACAACAGACGTTTCAAAGGCTTTTTTTTACTAAAGAGATCTAAAAACTGACATTTTCTTTTCCTGAATCCTAAAACTTTGCACAAAAAGAACATTTTTATTTCCACCCTTTAATAAATCCAGTCAGTGTTTTTTACACATCATTAAAAAGCCTGATCAGTTTCCTTTATAAAAGATTATTCTCTTTTTTTTAAAGAACAAAATGTGCTTCACAGGCCATAATAACCAATAACAGATCTATTATAATATCTGATTTTTAGGTAATTATACCAGATGCAGGCTACATAGTGACATTTTGACTTGTTTGTTGCACATAAAAGAAGCTAAATAAAGAACAATAATGTTTAAAGTGTGAAATGTGCTTTCAGGATGATGCATGCAATGTTTTTATTTCTTTCTATTATTACACTTTTTGTCTACTTCTAATAATAGTCCACAGACATGTGGTCAGTGTCCCTGTGGTTCAAGCTGCAGCTTAGTCACAACGGAAGATAAATGATTCCTCTGTGCAATGGGCGAAATGGTTTTACAGATACTTTAAATAATTTTTTATGTGCCACTTTTTCATAATCCTAAATTTGTGAAGAAGTTTAACGCGTTTATGAGTGTATTTACGAATGTAGCCACGTTAAATTCACAAGCTCGATTTTTCTGTTGTAATTTGGGAGTTTTTAGAGGGTAGTAATCTGTTTAAAATCCGTTTATTAATGTGTAAGACACGATGTAGGCTGACCTGATTCTCCAGTAGGACCGGTACCGCTCTGCCTACCGCAGCCGCGGTAGGCTACTTCCGTTCCGCAGAGGGCGACAGGCACCAGCCAGCCTCGACGGTGGCGGAGGTCCAGACACAATAGAGAGGGTAAGTTTTGTTAGTGAACAGGATGCGAGTTTTAATGCAGATGTTTCGACATTTAAGTGGAGCGAGTGCGCCGGTTTGATGCTTTTGCGTGTTTTCGGCTGATGTCGGTGGGAGCTGAAAGACAAAACAGGACGATCGGGGTTCGACAGTCGCAAGGGGGAAGGGCTCCGGCTATGTGCTGGAGCGGAGAGGGTTTCCTACCATAGCTCACGCATTTATTTCACGCCTTTATTTGCCGTTAATTACATTAATCCAGCTGATATCTAAATTTACGTAGCTGTGTTCTCGTCACAGAAGTGGATGGGCCCGAGTCTTCGTTGCCAATAGGAGTTTAGAAAGGTGAAGGTGGGGGGCGTTAGCAGGTATTTCTATCGGTTTTAATGAGAAAGAAGGGCGTAAATTCAGCTGTCATCTGTATTAAGCAGAAATTAATATGTAAATGGAAGACTTGTACTGGGTGTACAGGTGGGAAATGGTTAACTATAATTCGTCGCTAGCTTGCCAGCTAACGATACTTCGCATCGCGGAAAAAACGTTAGCTAGCATTTAAAAAACCTCGTAGAATGTAATCCGTGTGGCCAAATCTCGCGAGAGAACACGCAGTTCTGTAAAAACTTTGTTTAAAATGCGAAGGAAAAGCAAACATATTAATTAGGGTTACTAGAGACCAGCCCTGCGGTAACACTTTATGTAGACATATTTATATTTTACCATCTCACACAGTAGCTCTGACAGAGTTGTTAACAATTTCAGCCAATTTTAAGGCAAATTAATCATTTTGCTAACATCTTTTTGGTCTTTTTGTTACAAGTTCTGGCAATTTTCTGCAATCCAAAGCGGTATGTCGGATGAAGATTCTCGTGCCAGCACCAGCTCTTCCTCATCGCCACCTTCCTCCAGTCAAACCAGACAGAGGGACGCATCCTGCAAAAAGAAACAGGAGAGCAAAGCCAGTATGAGCAAAACCTCCAAGCTGCTTTCCACCAGTGCCAAAAGGTAAAAAATAGAAATAATACCCCATCTAGGGATTTCAACACAGCTCAGAACAGCTTTACTGTTTTGGCATGAAAAATGTGTATTTTGTCTGATTTTTAAATTTATTTCAGCCTTACTTTGCCCCTATGATCTAAATGATGCTCATTTATGATAACTGTAGGACTAAGCCAAATTATACAAATTAAATTATTGTCTGGATACAGATTCAGTACATTTTTAGATGGAGAAAGATGGAGAAATCACCAAGCAAAGCAGATTTTCTTACGTATTTATGGAGAAAATGAATCCTCATCCTATCCTTATGGGTGCGAGCAGCCACCCTGCAGAGGAAACCCCTTTCAGCCTCTTGTATCCGGGTTATTGTCCTTTTGGTCATGATCCAAAGCTGGTGAGAGTAAGAACGTAGATATACGGGTAAATTAAGAGCTTTGCCTTTTGACTTGGCTCCTCCTTCACCACAACGGACCCATATACCGCTCCATCCTTCTTGCACTCGTAAACAAAACCCAGGACACGAAAACTCCTCCATAATAGTAAATCTAATAAATGTTAAAATTGCTTCCAAATATACAAAACTCTCCAGGGACCGTCATAGATATATAGCGTCTCAGAATGACTGCGCATGTCGTGCGTAATGGTAATTAAACAGGATATTACATCAGAAATAAATGTTTGTTTTAGACCTTTATATTTTCAGAATAAAGTACAAGTCCTAGTCTTTAAAAAAACAGAAATCTGTTCATTTCCAAGCATTTAAAGTGTCTTTAGTGTAATTTTGAGTCTGTTAATTCACAGCCGGGGCAAACATAAGTCAATCCCGTATCGATTCGAATCCAAAGGGATCATCTTTGATGGAAAATCATTTTAATTGACTTTTTAGGTGACAATGTCAGCGTCGACCCCCTGCGGCTCATAAACAGGTTGTGGCCTAAACATGTACAAAATACATTTTCTTTTTAAAATGAATGTCTTCAAGAAGGAGTAAAGTAAAAAAACAACCCTTAATCACATCATCATGCAAGCTGTGTTGCGTTTAAGTGCAAGTTCCCTGCTCCAACAACCCGACACAGGTTTAATGAATTATTCCCCCATCTGCCCAGTTCATGAACCAGTTCACCTGAGTCAGGTGTGTTAGGACAGGAAATGTGTCAAACCTACAGCACAGAAAACATCCCTGCACTCGTTCATTCAAGCTAAAACAACCTGATTGAAGCTGAGCTCCAGAGAAGAAATGAGTTTCATAGATCTGTTAGAAAAACACTCCTGCTAGAGATTTGGGGTGAATCTGTATGACGGACAGCGCTTTGTGAATCAGTGGATAATTAAGCATAACAACATGTGAGTCATCTTTGGTGAAAACCTTCAAATAAACAATAAATATTCACACCAGCAGCAGGAGTAGAAATGGTGCTAATGATGTCCTCCTCTGTGCTACTGGCAGCTGCCATCAGCCTTCCCGTCACTTTTCCTGCAGATCAATAATTCCCCCTTTGAGGTTAAAAATAAAGGACATGTGATACATTGTGAGTAAACTGCTGAAGTCTTTGACTTTGCATCATTATAGATGCCTTTCATGTGACGTATGTGAGTGATGCTCGTGTCGTTATGGTGCACAACAGCTTTGTTTTGCAGCTGGACCAACGCAAAAACTCATAACTTTAAGGACGTTTTCTAAACTTTTAATGCATCTTGCTGTGCTGTGGGATGCACAAATCAGATTAAAGACAATACATAAGCCTATCCTGCAACGGATACGGGTCAGACCTGCATTAAGCTATACAGCAGCTGCTGGGCCGACCGTAATTTACTTACAACATCTGCTTTTAAAAGAAGCTTATTAGAAGTCAAACCTATAACGTATCTCACACAATCTGCCGGCTCATAGTCTGATCCCGTGTTTCCATATTCATCTTTCATACGCTGAACTAATCACGTGTTACTCGCTAAATGACGACACAGTAAATGTACAGGCGGGTGAAGCATAATGTGAGGTTGTGTCTCAGTGAATTGGGCCTCAGTTCCTTTGCTTCTTCATGTGCAGGATTCAGAAAGAGTTGGCTGACATTACGCTGGACCCGCCGCCGAACTGCAGGTGAGTTTTTAATGTTTCCTAGAGACTCATTTTCTGTCTAGCAGTTGATGTACAGATTAATTTCCCCTCATTTGAGTCATTTAATACCTTAACTGCTACACTAAAGCCTGTAACTCTGTAGGTCTGTAACTGTGACTCATTAGCTCATTAGCTGCTAGCTATAGCACAGAGCCCTGTGTTTTTGGAGCATTTTCACTCATTACTATGAAACGTTGTGGATGTGGAGAGCTGATTTTATGGGGTGTCTTTGGGGTGTGCGCTCCAGATGCATGCTCAGAAAGCATATTTTGTGGATGATTTGACATTTACCAAGTCAAATCTGCCATTCATATTCAGCTATTTATGTTTTACAATAATATTACTTGATGCAAGATGCAGACTCGATTTTCCAGTTGGGCCCATTAAAGAAATGCACCATCAGTTCCTCGCAGGTTACAGCTGGTAGTCCTGAGATGTGGGACCGCTTTGTGTCTGAATCTCCAACAGAAAGACGACATTATATAGTGTGTTATGTAGTGAGTGAGTGGTTTGAGCATAGTGTGCACATTCAGACACAGTTCCAGTCATTATCGCACCTCATGCGCCCAGCGCGCTACCTCACATCCATACCTACGTCCTTTTATGACAAACAGAGGCTGAGAACGTGTAGGCGCTACGACACGGATAAAATACATATATCATATATTTAAGGTGGGAACTCATTGTTAAACCGTTTATAAAACAGCTCACACAGACAAACTCTTTTCCTACAGTATCATCTTTTAACCTGCCTAAACAAGCAGATAGGAGCAGTGGGGTTTTGCATTATTGCACAATTACAAATGAAACACGGCCGATGAATGTGGCAGCGACTCGGCCGAGCTGCTGCAGCCTCGGCTAAATTTAAAGCTCCTCACGGGCTCAAAGCAAGAGCCGGATCGTTCCTAACCGGACCCACCGAGTCCGGTTGCTTTTAGTTTAGTTTCGATGCAGAAACCATGGCTTTGCTCTGGAAATCCTCAAGTTAACAGGTCTGGTCTTAAAGCATGGATCCTGCAGGTTTTAGAGGTTTCCCTGCTGCAACACACCTGATTCAGACTTTGATTCAGGCGGAGATTGATGTCCTGCTCTGCACAAGTCTGTCAAAAAACCCGCTGATGTTGGAGCAGGAAAACATCTAAAACCTGCAGGGATTCTTCATATCTGGTTCTGACTAATAAAAGATCAGAACCAGGTGACCCGAGAGGTCCAGTAGGAGCATACTGACACAGACCAGCAGCTTAGTAGATGCTCTAATGGACGGGCCGCCTCTGCAAAGAGCTCAGAACTGGATGGATGAGGATGATGATGATCAGTCATCTGATCTGAATTAGCTGCAGTTATGTTATTGATCTTTTAGGAAAACCTGAAGCAACACCGTCAGAGTAATCAAACCAACTAAAGATAAAAGCATGGACTCGTTTTTCCAGGTCCGGCTGACCCGGGCCATCACTACACCCAGATTTCAGGCCTGGGAGGAAATCCTGCAGCGTGTTCAGCATCCTTCTGTGATCCGTAAAGATCACAGCCAGGCGAGATCGCAACACGTGTTGACATCAGCGATGATGATGATGAGCATAATCAGACACTTCTAATGCACAACCAGAGAGGAAGATCTGCAGCTGGTTTAAGAGGGAAATATTGGGTTTGATACCATCTGGGATCCCAGTCAGTGAAGAGAAAGCTTATCCAGCACAGAGAAGAGGTTGTGCTGCTTTGAGGTTGGATATCAAAACAAATCAGCCAAGATTTTTTAATCACATTCAATCATTTCTTTTAGCGTCCAATTAAAGAGCTCAAAGTTGGGATATAAACTCCGTGTCGTAGCTGATACGGAAACTCTGCCTCAACTTTGATCAAAAACTAACGACAAGGGTCCAATCAATACTTTTTATGCTTGATATTCATGAGCTTTTCTCCCGTTGGGGAATAAGGCCGCATGTTGTGCATGCGCTGCTTTGAGGGGAAATCAATGCGGATTACAGATCAGGATGCGCGGACACATGGCAGGGGATTGGCTTTGAAGCGGAGAATCCATGAATGAAATAAGGCGAGAAGGATTGATGGTGGCTTTTTTCTTTGAAAGGAAAGTAGCCTGGAAGGGTTTCAATCATAAATCTGCTGCATTCGTACAGGAAAAGGGTGAAAAATGGTCGTTTAAATATCTCATACAGGTTCCTTTAATGTTCAGAGAAACGACACCAATGTGTTTCCAGAAACGTTTAATTCCACTGATGCATCAATTTAAGCAGTAATTTATGGCCTTCATCATCCCTGACACACATTATTTATGATACCTTACTGTCTGTCCTGTTTTCCAGTGGTTTTGTTTCCCTTTGCATCATTGATCAGGTGCAGCGATGTATCCGTATTAGGGTTAGGGGTTTAGAAGCAGTTTAATGTGCAGATCTCAGGTGTAAATGTCTTTCTGTCTGCAGCGCTGGCCCCAAAGGAGACAACATCTATGAGTGGAGGTCGACCATCCTGGGACCGCCGGGTTCCGTTTACGAGGGGGGCGTCTTTTTCCTGGACATCGCCTTCACACCAGACTACCCCTTCAAACCCCCAAAGGTACCGAGTTCAGTTAACAGCGGGGTTCCTGCCAGTTCGGATCGGGTTGTCTGAACACAGCATGCAGAGGGTCGTCCGTGTCTCCCTGCTCCAACACATTCAATTCAATTCAGTTTTATTTATATAGCCCAGTATCACAACAAATTTGCCTCACAGGGCTTCACACACACAGTTTATCA
>JBAMIG010000006.1:2743955-2763621 GCA_037177335.1 Kiunga ballochi
CACCTCAGAACAGGGTTATAAGGTGTGTGTGGAGCGAGAATGATCAGGAATTCAGACCAAAGCATTGTGGTTCTACTTTATACACACAATAAATTCATTATTTACGTCTTAAAAGAATTTAAAGCATCATGTATCTCCTTTAATGCATAGATGGATGGGTGTTTTGTTTCACAACATACTCGTAGGAATAAATACACATATTGTCTTGAATAAGGCCTTTGGCTCGGGATTTAAGAGGAGAAGGAAAAACAGCAAAGGAGGTGGAACAACGTGGACTGCAGAAAAATAGATTTCTTTGCCAATATCGCTGTTATTACAGCTAAACAGGCCCCTGCACTACGACCAATCACAGACAAGACTCAGAGGGTCATGACACATATGTTGCAGGAGCGTCAGTACCGTAATTCCTGAAGTATTTTGCACAAATAAAAATTTCAGTTGGTGGTCAAAAGAGGGTTGATTAGCCCTTTTTCTTGCCTTGTCAAACACTGAAACCCCTTTTCAGCTGAAAAATATGTATTTAGGGGAATATCCTTATACTAAACACACTTAGAGGTAATTGTTTAACAAAGGAAGACTTTTATGTGGTGTGGAGATAGTTGGTGTGATGAACAGCCACACTGTCCAAGGCCAGTTGTCCTTTTTAATCCAGGTTTTTCATTGGTAAAGCAAACCAAAACACAGCTATAATTCTATTTTGATCCCATGAAGGAAATGTTTATGTCAGCACATAATTTAGATTGTGGTTCATGCATGTCTGCACTATTCATCCCAACCAGAAAAACCTGCCCATCCCTCCATGACTAAACTTCCTGGTGTTCATGAGATGCAGTTATTCATGATGACACAGCATCTTTTGTTGACTCCCTTTAAAAATATGTTTCTTATTTGACATCACATTGATGTGGTTTGGCATGTTGTTGGGTGTGGTTCGATTGTGTGTGTTACAAACAGGAAACATTCCTGATCCTGATATGACATCTACAAAATATTCATAAAGACTAAGAGTGTGTCTCAATACCGTAGTGCCCTGAGATGTAGTGTGCACTATCGTGGGTAAGTGCTGTCTCACGTGTAACCCTGGACGTTGGGCTCTAATCGGTATGGACGAACTCGAGTTGGGATATTCAGCTGTATGCCGAAATTATTATTCAAACAATAACATAACGCAACAAAAAGACAATGCAAGGGCTTCCTCAGATTGGTTGAAACAGAGTTTAGAAATGTAATAAAATAGCTTCATACTAACATACAGATTAGATGTGGTAGCGTTTGCCGCCATTATTCAGAAAGTTATGGAAAGACCCTCATAGGCTTTGGCGAGCAACTGGTACCTCTAAAATAAAAAATACTGCCATAAAAAGTGCACTAAAGGCTAAAAATAATGCCATAAAAAGTGCAGAAATGTAATGAAATAGCTTCATTCTCACATCTATACAGATTAGCCGTGGTAGCGTTTGCTGCCATTATTCGGAAAGCGCTGGAAAGTCCCTCATAGGCTTTGGCGAGCAACTGGTGCCTCTAAAATAAAAAATACTGTCATTTAAAGTGCACCAAAGGCTAAAAATAAAAGAAAAAGTGCAGTACACTAAACTTACCATGAAGCGCACAGAGCAATGTGCTGTTTCATGAAGCTAATCGTTGTTGTAGGAAACATTGTTGGAAAGCTAATTTTGAATCTTTAGAAGGAGAAACTTCAGTTGGTCACGCCTCCACAAATAAAGCCAAACTCCCCATAATGTTCTCCTGTTGCTATTTATTCCTGTTTTGAGTTTCTTGATGGATGGGAAGATAGCACTCTCTCTCAGTAAAATGGAAAAAACACACTTCAGCCATTTTTCCACTATTCTTATACGCTGTCAGTGGAAGTTCACTGCACAGCCATAAAAAATGAGATTTATAGTGCACTTTATTTCTGATGGCACTCAAAGCGTTACGTATAACAGAGAAAAAACAGGGCTGGAAGTAACAGCTTCATATGGGTTGAATATGTAAAAGGCTAACATCTGGTGCATAGTTTACAGTTGTCTGTGTTGCTGTGCAGTTTTTCACTTGTATGATCCTTTCTAATGGAAATGAAAGTGCAATAAAACAGGAAGCAATAAATGTTAAAGTGAGATGACAAAAAGGGACTTAAGAAGTAAAGCCATGGTTAATTAAGCAGAAAAATAAAAAACATAGCTACATAGGAAAATCCAGACACACTTTTAGTATTCTCTAATCATAAAAGCATTTTTCCTTTCTTTTATTTTTAATGAACACACATAAATGTAAGAGTTAGCCTTGCTGATAATCTGCTGTCTTCTGAAAGCATGGAGCTGCAACACCGACAGACGTTCTTCATGTCCTCATGTCTCCTACCAGAACTCCAGTTCAGACCACAGGATCCAGCTGGACCTCGGGCTTTGGGACAAGTTCAGCGAGCTCGCCACCAGGTGCATCGTCAAGGTGGTGGAGTTCGCCAAACGAGTGCCCGGTTTCACCGGCCTGACCATCGCTGACCAGATCACCCTGCTCAAAGCTGCCTGCCTCGACATCCTGGTGGGTACACACAGCTGCCGCTCGCTCCTCCTCTCACTTGATGCTCATTTCAGCATAAGCCGACAGATGGCTGCATGTTTTATTCAGCTTCCTCCCCATCTGAACTGTCGCTGCCACGTCTCTGTTATTATCACCATCCGTGTCTGCTGAGTTATCCAAATGGCTAGAAAAGCTCTGTTGCACAATCTAACCTCTTCATTTGCAGAGACATTTTTTATACTGCAATGAAAGGGACGCCTCATTGATCCTTTACAGGAAATTGTTGTGCTGCAGCAGCCTCATGCAATAACCAAAAATGAAAAGACAGGATTAAATCTATATGAAATAATGCAGGAATGTGGAAAACACATGATAGATAATGGTCAGACAAGTGCAGCATGTCACTGCTTCTTCTACCCTTCCTCTAGATCTTGAGGATTTGCGCCCGCTACACTCCTGACCAAGACACCATGACCTTCTCTGACGGGCTGACTCTGACCCGTACACAGATCCACAACGCAGGGTTCGGCCCGCTGACGGATCAGGTTTTCACCTTTGCAGGGCAGCTGCTGCCGCTGGAGATGGATGAGACGGAAAGCGGGCTCCTCAGCGCCATCTGCCTCGTCTCTGGAGGTTCTAAGTTTGTCTTTGAAATCTTCCTTTCCGCAGAAAAAAATGGTTCTGAAATGTTTCTCTTCTTCCTTCCCTTGGTCTAAACAGATCGACAGGACCTGGAGGAACCATCTAAGGTCGAGGTGCTGCAGGAGCCACTGCTGGAGGCGTTAAAAATCTATTCTCGTAAACGGCGGCCCAGTATGCCCCTCATGTTCCCCAAGGCCCTCATGAAGATCACTGACCTCCGTAGCATCAGCGCTAAAGGTCAGAGCGTGCCGTCCAGCTCTCACAGTTATCTGTTACTGGAAGTGTTAGCTCCTGTAGCGATTCATTTGCGTACACCTCCATCTCCACAGGGGCCGAGCGAGTGGTGACCCTGAAGATGGAGATCCCAGGCTCAATGCCTCCACTGATTGAGGAGATGCTGGAAGATCTGCAGAGCCTGGACACCAGTCAGGACGCACAAAGCAACCCATCTCAGCACATGGACTCCTCTAGTTTGTCATTTTAAAGCTGCACAAAGGACATTTCTTCTTTCACTAACAGTATAAAGTGCAGATGCAGTTCAGAGGGTCATTAGTGTCTTACCTCAGTTATTGTCCAGAGATCCGAAAGGCTCGATCTCTAGATGATGCCCCATATTTAAAAAGAGATTTTTTTAGCCGTCACATTAACTTTGCAGGTGAAGGAGAAGCTCAAATCCTGCTTCAAAGGAGGAAAGGTTAGATTGATGCAGTAATAAATGTTTTAATCTTGTTTTTGTTCACCTGCAGCATGGTGGAAGGCACCTAATAACCACTGAGAATCACTCAGCCTGGGTTTTACTCTATTTATATTTGCATGAACTACCACTTGGATTAATTTTACCTCATTAAATAAAATATTTAGCTTTAGTTGTAAGCAGAGAAGAAAGCATATTTTTTTCCATAGTTTTTTTTTTTTAAGATAATATTTTGTCAAAACCTACTGTTACATGTGCGAGAAGCGAAAGGGAAATGCAAACACAAGTTTTTCTTTATAATAGCGAATGTTTATAATTGGGTTACTCACTAATGTAGCCGAGGAAGCAGGAACATTTAAATAAATAAGAATATTCAAAATAGTGTTGTATGTAACAACTTGTTGCTCAGTGAATGTCAGATTTTCAGATGGTGTAATGACACTGTTAGTCAACTAATAATAACAATACACAACTTTATATCTTCTTAAACTTTATTCATGAAAAAGACAGTATTCAAGATTGTGATTGTCATTTGTGGACATGGAAGTTTTACTAAAATACTAAAAAGGTACATTTGTTGGTGTAATGATGATTATGTAAACATTTTTCAAGAAAACTGGTTGCTGCATGGTAATAATGTTGTGTTTTATTGCTCTGGTCCAAACACTTTTTCATTTTCTGTAGTGATATCAGATATACTTATCCAATCTATTTTAAAATAAAATATTTAAAGTCCAATTGGCAGCATAGCAATTGATATTCCCATACATTGCTAAAGTAATTAATTAAAGCTATTGAAGTTTAGCAATATCCTCAAGTAAAATATATAGCTGTTATTCCCCATTTATTAAGGTTTTTTGTGTGTAAAAAATATGCTAGTTTTGCTAATTAATTTCTTAAGCTAAAGCTGAAAATGCTCTGGTAAAATGCCATTTTCATTGTTCTTTACCTGAGATATCATCTGTTGAACTATATTATCCTTCCCTAGTCAACATCAAAAATAAGGGAGAAGCATTTTTTATTATCTAATTTTGATAAAACAACTAACATCCCCATGCTATGTTAGCTAGCTTGCTAATTAGTTAAGCTACTAAAGAAGGTTCTCCAGTCTCTATTGTGGTGATATCATCAGATAATATTATACATCGTTCATTCAATGTTTTTATTGTTTTTTAAAAAGATTTTTCAATGTACAAACGAGATTAAATGAAATAGCATTACCATGCTATGTAATGCTATTTAACTACTTAAGCTAATGAAGGCAGCTCTGGTCCAAACTTATTTTGTTCTGTAGCGAGATCATTAAATGACATATTATACTGTACTCATTAAGCATTTCTATTTTTAGTATTTTTGAACATTACATTTTGGCAGAGTATTAGCTATTCCCGTGCTAAGCAATGCTAACTCGTTAAGCTTATGAAGGAGAAGTTCTGGTCCAGTCACTTAGACTTTTAGTTTGTGGTGATATCAGCTCAAGTATGTTTTTCTCTAAATATTCAACATTTTTAAAAAGAAGCCTTTTATAATAACTAATGTAAACAAAGGGAAAAACCCTCCCATGCTGTTATGCTAATTAGCTAGTTAAACTACAAAGCTTTAGCATGTGAATAGATGAGGAAAACCACCTATTAACTTGATTAAAATACACCAGACCCCAACAAATTATGTAAATTTGACCAGAAAACAGCATAAAATTCATTTTTGAAATCCTATATCTGACCCTAATAGTAAGATGGCTATTGTAATAAACCTTATATCTGAAAGTTTAGTGATAATTGTAAATTAGCTGAGTCAGCACGCAGGGTAGTATGAAAGCTCATGTGTGCCTACCATAAATGTGCCAACATTTTCCCAAACTGCCAGTTTTTACATGTGTCAGCAAACATGATATGATTTCATTTCATTTTCCTATGTACTGGAACTATTTTATGTAAATAAGATCTTGGTGTCACTTTCATTTGTAATATCACTAAAACATTTCATGTCTATTTGTTTATTAAAGTTGTGTGTTTAAAAAAGCTTAAGTCTTTTTTTGTTAGAAATAATGTGGTTTCTTGGTGCAAAGCTGCTTTATTTTAAAGTCCAGTCATCTCTCAATATTAAGGCTCATACTGCCCTCTGTTGATTTATTAAAGAACGACACACTATAATTGTACTGATTTCTCAAAAGTGAAAATAAATAAATTATACAGCAAGAAGCTAAAAGAGTGCCTAAACTTATTTAAAAGGCACTTAACGTCTCTGTACAATAAAAACAAGAGGAAAGAATAAAATACAACGTAAAATTGTGGGACATAGGAACTGCAGAGAGGATGTTTTATTGAATAGATGTGTTTTGATTTCATGGTGGGTGATTTTCCCCACGGTGCTAAGACGGCAGGAGGGAACAGTGAGGAGGATGAAGGAGGATGACCTGAAGGGGTGGGTGGTACAATAAGCGATCTGACAGATAACAGTGAGTGGAGTCATGGATGGTCTTAAAGGTGTATCCTTGGTTTAACTCAGGCCTCCATGCCCTGCATGTCTTACGCGTGTTTCTACCCACCACACCTGACTCAAATCCATTAACCTGCCTATTAAACTCTTTGCAGCTTGTTAACGAGCTATTTATTGAATTCAGGTGTGTTAAAGAAGCGTTGCCTCTAAAACAGGCAGAGCAGAGGGCCTGAGGGCCAGAAATGAGAAACACTGAATGGGAGTTGATGCAGCTGCTGCAGGATGGGATGATGCAGAGAAACGAGTGAATCTTGGTGAATTATACGTGTGGCTGAATTTTAGATTCTTTTAAGCTTATGATGATATTTGTGGGGAACCAAAAATAAAGTGCGAGAAGTGACAAGACTGCTAAGATTCATTTAGTTGTTTATAAATGTAATAATTATCCTGGGTCTTCTTATTTATCCGACCTTGCAGTTATGAACCCTCATAGACCCTGAGGTCCACTGATACCAACCTAACGTGTAAAAGGCCGTACAACAGGACTTTATTTAGTATCTTACATCCTGTATCAGATGACTCAGTTTTGCTACTTTAGGTTACATTTGGGGCAGATTTCCCTGTGAATAACCCACCCTGTTAAAACTTAGCAATGCCTCTGTGGCTGTTGACAGCTGAGGATGATGATGATTCACGGTGTTTACCGTAGACGTAATCTCTCCCGGGTCTTTACCGCGACTAACTGTGACTCAGGAAGTTTGACTCATCATTGAAAGTCTTGAAATTTGAATAATGGACTGGTGTTGCAGGTAAATCGCCACAAATAGACCTACTAATGGTGCTGAATCACTTAAAAGCAAATCTGAACATCTTAAAATTTTCATTAATGTGTGAGTTTTTATTTCTGCCTGTTTTTTCTGACATGTTGCTTTAAAGTGACTCCCACACGCTGAAACGTTTCAGCAGCAGTGGCTTCGTGTCAGGCCTAATTCTGGTTCTGAAAACCGAAAATGCTCAGACCAACCTGCAGCGACGGAAACGGCTTGAGATGAAGGTCAGACAACTTTCTCTTTTACTTTCTGATACCACAGATATAAAGCAGAGAGGTGTGGTGATATATGGTGATATATATATATATATATCACATTACGGTGTAATTATGAAGCCAGTCAGAATTAAATATGCTGCATCAGTCTTTACAGACGTCTCTTTTCTCTTGAACATTTTGTTCTTCTTTGGCCCTAAAATTGAAATAAACCACACAAAAAAAATACATTTTCATTTTTATCTAAGCTGAATATTTTGATTAACTAAATTCTGAGAATACTGCAACATGTATGACACTTAGTATGAAGAATCAACATGGATTCAAGCGATTAAACTACTTAATCTGATTAAACCAGCTGTTAAGATTAAACCACTTTAAGGCTTTGTTGTAACAATCATGACTGGTTTATAAATATTACATTATAACGTTACAGGTGGAAACATGTGCATGTTACCTGCTGCTGCGTGTTGCTTCATAGTAGCCATTTTCCTCCAGGAGCTCCTCAACGATCACCTAAGAAGCAACACATTAAAACTCACAGATGCTTCCCACGACCAGAAAGATCCCATTTAAAGTGATAAAGCATCACTTTTGACTCAGCAGCCTAATGAGAGCAATATTAGATTTCCGGTGCCAGTAAACTGTGATTTTTATGCTTTTACTATCTTCAGAAATATAGACATTACAGACATGGTAACTTTGCAGGAGCGGATCCCTCTCTCATGGGATCATGTGACCTGGAGCCTTTTGCTTTAAACCTGGACAGACTAATAGTTACACCTTAAGTCTCTTCTAGTCTTTAACATTAAGAAAAGGGTGCAATCAGTCCTTGTGTATTTGATAAATCAATGAAAAAATGTGAAATGTTCTCAAATTCAATCTTAAACAATCCTCTGACCTGCATCTGCTGATATGTGACGCCATCCTTGAGATTCCCGTCAACTATCAGAGAAAATACGACGACAAATTCAGTTGCAGCACCGGAGTGGAACGAGTTCACACATTTTTTATGGTAAATTCTCCAAAACCAAACCCAATATGTGTTTTCTTTTGAGTTTCCGCAGGAGACTCCTGCTATGCACCAGCTGTGATAACTACCTGTGCTACCGGCAGCACCGGGGTCTCCAGTGATGTGGTGCACCAGAGGCCACCAGTCGGAACTGGCTGAGCTTAACTCCAGCAGTTCTGGAGAGGCCTGGAGCAGCTGAGAGGAAAGAAATGATTAAAGCTGATTTTTCCAACACAACAGAGGAATATTATTAACTAAACTAAATGATCACACATAAAACTCTGAAGATTAGACTTTAAAAACGTTTTACTCTGCATGTTCATTTCTGCATTTTTACATCAGTGGTTTAAGGTTTCATTTGCAATGAAGCTATTTCAGTTCCCACATCCTCAAAGCAAAGCTTGTATAAAACCTGGTTTAAGCTTACAGAAGGATCTTCTATGCAGCCACAGAAATATCTAGATACAGTCATAGTTACTAGACCCGCAACTTTACTTTAAAAACGTCTCTGCAGAGTTTAGCTCTGTTAGGCAACTGTGGTAGGAGTTAAAATTGTGAAGTTTTTATTATGTTTTATTTATCTATCAGGGACCATGCATGGAAACATAGAGACATGAAGTGTAACTTATAAAACATATATAGCATTAGGCTAATTAGCAACTCTGAGTCCTGGTTGGGCTTTTTAAAGAGGAAAAAAGAATAAAAGAACAAACATAAAAAGCTTTACAATATAAACAATACTAACAAACAAAGCGATACACGTCTATTTCCCATCTACTTACTATAATCTGAAAACTTTGCACCCTGGAGGAGGTGGAGGAGAGGATGCTGGCAAAGCTAATCATGGACAATCCCCCTCACCTCCTCCACAAAACACTCGACAAGCTGAAGAGCTGCTTCAACAACACACTCATTCCACCTCGCTGCTCTGAGGAACGGTACAGGAAATCCTTCCTTCTGTCAGACTCTATAACTGCTCTTCTTCTGTCAGAGCCACCATATATACTTCCCTCCATCCATTATCTACCGCTTTGTCCCTAACAGGGCCGCGGGGGGCCTGGAGCCTATCCCAGCTGTCAACGGGTGAGAGGCGGGGTACACCCTAAACGGGTCACCAGTCCATCACAGGGCCAACACACAGAGACGAACAACCATACACACATTTACCCCTATGTTAGAGTCTCCAATCAGCCTTTCCACAGGGTGGGGAGAACATGCAAACTACACACAGAAAGGTTCCTGGTTGGACCCCCAACTCAGCCGAGGCTCAAACCAGCAACCTTCTTGTGCTAACACATATATATATATATATATATATATATATATATATATACTTATTTGAGTGTTCAAACCTTGCTGAGCTCCACTTTCAGGTTGTACGGGTTGCTGCCAAGATGGAAGAGGGACTTTTTAAATCTGTCAACGAGTTGACGTTTGATGTCGTGGTGCAAGGTTGGTGGAAACTGATAGAGAAACAAAAACATCACCTGCATCGACTTTATGATACCAGATGAAAAGGATATTCACCATTATCACCAGTACCACCAGTATCACTAGCTCTGTGATTGTCTCAGCTTTAATAGAACATGAAAAATTGCAGTACCTGAGTGATGCAGATGATTTTGTGCAGCTGAAGAAGGAGTCTCTGGATGGGATCGTCAATCTGCCGCAGTTTCTTCTGGGACACACAGATCCCAGAGGACACTGAAGCAGAAGCAAAACCACACAGACTGAACAAAGATATTTTACTGTGTGACTCACAGCAGCCTCAGCAGGTCCACCTGGTTTATTGTTTATTAACAAAAACAGCTAATCATTCAATCATGTGGTGAGTAATCAATCCATTTAGTCACATATACATGGTCAATATAACCTGCTGAAGGTTAGATTGAGCATCAGAAAGAGGAAAACTGGGATTTAACCCTTTAGGCTCTGAGTCTCCTGCTCCTCACCGGCACTGGACCAGAGTCTGGAAACACCTTCTGCTAAATACAGAAGATGCAGGATGATGTCACAAAGCTCACATCCTCTTCTCTGTACGTTTTCATCATGGATCTGCTAAAACTCTGCAGCCCCTGTGCGATGCTACATGCCAATATGAAGCTACATTTATTTACATCACCTTGTGGAATCTATGATACAGGAAATAATGCAGGTCTGAAGGAAACGAGCATCAACCCAGACTCTCACTGGATGGACTTGATAAAGTAGCTGTGAGTGTGTAAAATAACTCATTTGGTGGCTGTAAAAGATAAGTATGTCAATGCAGGATAGTAAATATAAGAGAAGTACCTGGTCTTGCTTTTGTTTTTGAAGCTTCAAGCGCCCTGCTAAAAAAAGGAAATGAGATTAGAGGCATGTTTTTTCTGCTCACAAGCCTCTGAAAACCGTTTTTATAATGTGCAGATGTTTTGACTTACCCGGCTGGAACGTGTTCAGAGGCAGCATTAGACCTAAAGCCTTAAATAAGTCACACAAATCAAAGTTAGACTTTGGTTTAGTGAGCAACAAGCAGAAACTAATAACAGAATCAGAATGGAGGAACTGGTGAGGATATATTCCTCTGAACATTTTCAGTAATGGCAGAAAAATCCCAGCTATGAAGCAAAGAGTCTGACTGGTAATGAAAAGTCTTGCAGCTCAAACTGAACTAACCGTCGTGGTTTCCTGCTGGGATGCTGCTGCTGCTTCTGACATCTGAAACGTCCTCTGATAACAGATGCAGAAGAAGTTTTCACTTTGCTTTTACTCTACTGTGTTAAGTCCTGAGCAGAAAGAAAGTGTCACCTTCACCATGTGGGATGTCGCCTGAAGCGCAGGCGGTTGAGGAGCTCTGAGCCACAGATCCCGCCCTCATCATGGTTTCCTGCAAAATGAGCTGTTCACTATAAAACTACTGCAGCGTTGCATGCTGGGAGCTGACTATCTACCTGCTGGAAGTGACAGCTCATCCTGCTTTCTTGTCTTGCTAGGAAGTACTTCTGCGCTCGTTTGCGGTCTCTCTCGACTCTTCGTTCCAGAGCATTCTGGGATGTGTAGAGCCCGTCCATCAGCTTCATCATCAGGTCAGAGATCCTGGAGCTGACAGCTATGATATCCGGGCGTTGGTCTGCATCTGGACTCAGGCACCTCATGGAGTTATAAACAAATGGGAATGAGTAGGAATAAAATGGAAGACTGCTTCCAGGCTGGATTGGCGGTCTCACCAGTGGATCATGTCGGTGACTCTCTGTGAGAAGATCCCGTCTTTAACTGGCTCGTAGACTGCCTCAACAATCTGTCGGCACCAAGAAGGACAAAAAGACCCTCAGCTGATGGTGATGCTGGTTTAGGATGAGGTGTGAGTGTTATGTGTGTTCCAGTCACCTTGCTGGCCAGGGACAGGATGTTGCTGCTGTAGAACGGAGGCTGCAAAGTGGCCGACTGGTAGAGGATGCAGCCCAAAGCCCAGATGTCAGCTTTCTCTCCGTACGGCTCATTTTTCACCACTTCTGGACTAAAAACACACACACATCACACACACATCTCATTTATGATGAGCATCATTCATAAACTAACTTTACGTGTCCGTGGTTTGGTACTTTCACCTCTTAACTGTTAACTAAAGAATAAAATGTAGCATGAAATTTAAAATCCCAAAAACGTTGTAATGAAAATAAACTATTAAAAATGGAAGATTTTTAATAAATCAAATTTAATTTGCTGCATAAATTCAGTAAATCTGAATCTTATTATGAAGAATGAGGCAGATAGTAGTTATGCTGCCTTTGGCTTGATGCTCATTGAATGTGCTGCATTTCATGGTGATTCGGTTTCTCACCAGGAATAAAGGATTGTGCCGACCACTGACGTTAGCTTGCTGTTCTCCTGCTTCTGCTTCGCGAGGCCAAAGTCAGCTTCAGGAAAAGGGATGACACAGATTTAACTTCTATGAAATAGATGAGGATGTGCTGTTAAAAGCTGTGAGACTCACTGATGGTGACTTTGTCTTTTTCCCCCAGCATGATGTTATTTGGTGAGAGGTCCCGATGGACTATCCTCTTCTCCTTGTGCAGGTACCTCAGCGCCAGACACATCTGAGAGATGCCACACTACTTAAATCTGCTTTTATTTTCCTTTTATAGCTCGTGAGCACAAAAAGAACCATCAATGATCCAGTCTGTTCCTACAGGGTACAGATTCTAATACTGTGCAAAAGCCACAACTCATTTATTTACAGGAAAATGCAAAATGAACAGAAATACAAAATGTTAGAAAAAAAAAAACAAGTCAACATTTAGATGAAGCATTTTTAACATTCAACACGGTCTGAACCCTCTTAGATGAGCTTTCTTATCAAAGCATGCTCAGGAACAGTTCTCTAGACACCCTAAAACACTTTCCAGGCCTCCTCTTTGGATTTTGGCTACTTTTTGTGCTGTTATCTGTCAGATGGTCTCACAGTGATAAGGCCCAGACTCTGGTGAGGATTCAGGTCTGTAGCTACTAATATGGCATTCCTCTGTCTATTCTCCCAGCTTCCCTTCCTCAAAAATGGCTTGTTGATGGTGAAAAATGCCTTGTTGCAGACATTAAATGCTACTTATGTCTGCCAGATGTGCTGTCTTTGGCCTTTTGTAGATGTGGAAAGTTTATTTTTCATGACAGGCTGCTAGAAAGACACATCTTTTTATGAAATGCTGCTTTTTTTTATCTGCAACTCAAACGAGACTCTAAATGCGTAGAGCTATTGATCGGGATTATTTTTTTAAAATTCTCTAAAAACTGTGGCTTTTTGGGGATAAAGATATAAATATAAAGACAAAGATGTTCTCGTGGATTTTTTTTCCAGCAGGTTTGTGAACATCTCTGTAGCTCTGATCAAGCCTCTCTTTTCCTCCGCATGACTCCATCACATTCACCCATTTCTTCTCGTTAAAAATGGTGCTTTTCCTGTTACCTGTTACGCCAGTCGGACGGTTCCAGCTCAGTCTCACCAGCTATGCAGCCAGGCTAACAAATGAACCGACTTAATGTTCTCTAAACGGTTAGCAGCTTACCCACATGGTGCGTTACAGAACAACAAGTTAAACAGCCTCAACATGCAGAGAAAAAAAACACGTAAAACCAGAACTAATGTCTTATTTCAACAGTTTTACCTGAATAAATATTTTCCAAATTCTGTCTTCAGTGAACTGCTGTTGCTTTTCCTTCAGAGAGTTTAAATGTTCAGCCAGCGACACGCCCTCGATCAGCTCCATCACAATGTAAAGCTTTTCACCTGGAAGACAATGCATAATTCTGTCCTGCTGTCTTTTTGTTTTATATGTCTTTGCATTGTTAAAGGAGACGTTCTCACCCTCCAGAAATGTTTTGTGGTATTTAACAACATTTGGGTGTTTCATCTAAAGAGGAAAAAGAGCAAAAGGAGGATTAGCTGCACAAACAGCGTCAGATTAAATCCTTCATGACTGAAAGTCCTAGGTGTGCCTGTTCTTTGATGATCTGGAGCTCAGAGATGATTTTATCCACGTTACTGTCCCTGGACTTCTTGTCTTTGCCAAATGCCTGGTTGTGCAGGTTCACCTCCTTCAGAGCCAGGAAGTTCTGACCACCGTGCTTGTGGACCTACCGTTGAGAAAACGTGAACTAAAGTCAAAAATACCCAAATCACCTGATTATTTAACATTCAACTAAACTACAATCCAATCAATGGATTCTTCCAGGTTTCTGTGTGTTTATTGTACCTTAAAGACACTTCCAAAGGCCCCTGTGCCAAGATGGTCCAGTATGGAGTAACCGCTTATCACCCTGAGAGGAGGTCGGTTCTGATCCACAGCTTCTATGCTCTCTCTCAGATGCTCCAGTTCTTCTTCCTGCATTTTAAACATACATATTTGGTCATTAAGCTTAATTTCTTTGATTAAAAAAGATAATAATAAAGGCTAAGCAGAGACAAACTTATTGCTCCATTTAGAAGCAGTTTCCTTACAGTGAAAAGCGAAACTCGGGTTTGCAGCCCCTCGTAGGCCGAGAGGTCCCGCACATAGTGTCCAACATCAATAAACAGCTCAAAGAGGTCTGTGGGAAAGAGCCTGAAATGGACAAAGGATTGCTGTGAAGCTCTTTAGTGACATTTCTGCGTTGGAAAACATCCAAAAGCAACTGGTTTTGGATTATTTCTGAATGAAATAGAAGAAAAGTTGCAGTGTCTTAAAAGTTAATAAGAGGGCTTCTTAAATGTGTTTTAACACCTTTTAAACAGATGTCTGTTTCTTTCAACGCTGAAGAGAAATCTGAGGGTCCGGAATGCATAGCACTGCCAAAAAATCAGCAAACATCTTATTTCTGCCCGGAGGAACACTACCACTCACATTAGCACACAGTTTAATACAGACATAAAGCATATATACCTGCAAAGATGTGGCTTTTGGTCCAGATGTTTGTGGCAAAATCAGCTTTGCAATAATGAAGACGCCATTTTCCTTAAAAGAGCCGCTGTGTTTAGGTGTTTCATATAAGAGAAAAGATCACATTCCCTTTGAGTAAAGACTATTTACCTGCACTATGTGGTGAGCAGACGTGTCATCCAGACTCATTTCAGTCAGAACTGTACAGCAGGCTGAAGAAAAGAATTACAAGGAATATTACCTAATAACACACCTCGTATATAAAACCTTCCAGCCTCAGACAGCTGTGTTTATTTACAACACAGGACAGGACTGGACAGACAGAAAAAATGCCTTTGAAATGGTTTCTCTGTTCACACTCTGCACAGGAGCTCCGCCATTGTTGGCATGTGGCTGTGCACATCTGTTTAAACCCAAATGACTTGCACTGTGCTGCAGCGTCATCAGACTCAGAGACAGGAAATTTACAACCACTTCCTCTGAAATTACAGATGCATTTAGTTAAGTCTCGGGTGTCTCACCTCAGGAACAATATGTTTACATTCTCAGCAGCTGATAAGGCTCCTCAGCAAGAGAATTATCACGCTAAAGTACATGTTTACAGCTCTTCTTCATCATTTTATAACATAACATACACAGCGTTTGACTGGCTGAGTTTAAACACGAGAAACCTTTGAATAAATGTACTTTTCTGAGTCAAACTGGGCAGTTTGATTGCTGACCAGACTGCAGGGCCACTGTGTTATCCATCTCCTCTGGCAGGCTCAGCTCATCCCTCATGTGCTCCCTCAGGATGTGAGCGGCGGCGTTAGCACTGGAGGCCGTCTCGCTGGATGAGATGTACTGCCCGTCACTGAAAGAGTTGATTCGGCCGTTTGTGGCACGGTGATAAACAACGCAGAGCCATTGTTTAAAGTTCACAGAATAAAGTGCTGTGTAGTGAAGGTGATCAGCTCTAACTGCAGCTTTTATTGTTAGCTGTTAAAATGTTCAACTCAGAAATGAAACTGGAGGAAATTGTGTATCAGGGGAGCAAATGACACAAACAGAAGTCCCTGGAGTCGAGGGCAAATCCAGATAGATTTATTGTGTTTATTTTTTATTCTCTGACGCACTTTCTACATTTTAGTATCCAAATTAAGTTAGCATAATGAGTTTATTTATCTTATCATGTCTTTAATTCTTCTAATGCCTTGAGGTTTTTCCAAGCTAATGTTGCCAAAGTCACAAATGACACAAAAATGCTAAATAAGCTATAAAGCTTTGCTAAACATCCACTATAAGAATGTGAATTATTCCTATTAAGTCTTCGCTACATGATGTCGAATTATCTAAATATGACTTTTTTACCTGTTAAGGAGGCGGAGGAGCTGCTGCACTCCCCCCCAGCTCTGTATTTCTGCCCTGGTATCCGGATCCTCGCAGAGCTGGACCAGAACCCAGGCGATGCTCCACAGCAGCTTCAGGTGCCGGCCGTGCAGCAGGCTCAGCAGCACTGGAACGCCCTCCAGCTCCCTCACCTGGCTCCTCACATGCTGCTCTGGGGAAAGGAGCCTCAGCAGCTCTGCACTCATCCTGAAGGTAAGACCAGCCGCGCATTTACTGCAAATATTTCTATTAATTCACTCTATCAGAAAAAAATGAGCATTTTCACAGATAAAGACAAAAGAGAGGCCTAACCTTTCCCGTTATCATGTAAGTGAGTGATTTCTAACCTCTTGGACAACAGGTCGTACTCCTGTAGTATTATAAGGAGGCTCTCCACTATTGGAAGCCCACCGATTTCCTTTCTGCACTCTGAGCTGCAAAAAAAGCCCAAAAACATTTGAATAAACTGGAAACATGTTTAAATGCTTGTGTGTAAAACTGAGTTTGAATACTAATTCACCTTTCTGCCAAAGTGGTGAGTGCTAGCAGGGATCCCTGTAACACCCCGCTGTCTGAAGAGGAAAGGAGCTTCACCAGGGTCTAGTAGGGATGTTTTCCACAATGCAATAAACAATAATAAATTCTGTGTACAGCTACACCAACAACACTGATACAGATGTGTAATCCTGCTAATCAGTGCTAGTTTATGTTTAATGTGTGAGTGTGCAGGAACATGCATGACTTTTGGCTGCACAATCAGCTCTACTGGTCTGTTCAATCCCTTGTCCTCTTTCACCACCTCCACCTCTTCTCCCAGGATGCAAACAATGCTTTGTTTACTTCTCCTAAAATCTACAATAATCTATTTTCTTTTGTTTGTGTTGAAGATGAAGCGATTGTTTCCGCACCATCACACAATTTGCCAGTTCTCAGCTTCATGTGCATCACTGATAAACCCAACAACCAGAAAGAAGATGGTTGTTCCTGCAGATGAAACGGCTCACAGGTGTGTTGGAGGTGTAGCGTGTGAAAAGGTGACAGTTCATGTGCAGCTGACCACCATGTCAGACGCACCGTCTCAACCTCACAAACTGAGATCATAATATTTATAAATCCAGGTGGCAGTGAGGCTTCCACTTAGATTTTTCTAAATGTTTTTAAATAAAAAAGTGCTGGAGCTGCTAGATGATGGCATCTTCATCCCTTATGCTTATTATGATAATACGCTCTTATGGTTCTGCAAACTAAAGGAAGCCCGTTTCAGTTCAAAGACTTCCATCATGTTGTATAAGTGTGTGTTTTATGTGTGCCATTCAGATGTCAATAATTACAGAACACATCTGCTTACTATTTTTTAATCCAACAATTAGTTTTAGATATTTTGTTTTGGATGAGAGTTATGGATAAATACTACAACCTGGGAAGAAATACTAAGAACAGTGATGACGGTAATCTAACAGGGCAGAAAATAACATGGCAAACTGATTTATTTGGTCAGTTTGAGTGAAATGTAACATGTGAAATATATAATAAATATTCTATAGTATTTTCTTCCTGATGTGTTATATAAAGTATTATCTACAGCTCCAACAGAATGGACCATCTGTTACATTTAAGGTTGAGTGTTAACATATTGAAAACAAACAGGAAACTCTATCTGTTATTTACCTTGTGAGCTCCACTTTCGATGACCCAAAACCTTTGAGTTTCGACATCAGACAGCTTCTGAAACACGTCTAAAATGATCAGAAACACCGTGCATGATAAGGGTGAACCCCCCCCCCCCTTCCTGTTATCAGTGTGTTTTCTGATAATGCCAGCAGATTACTCACAGGTCATTGCAGCGAGCTTCTGTGCAGCCAACGCCTGCTCGCCACAAGATATGTACTTGGCAGTGACAGACTCCATATACTGCAGAGAGACAGAAGGGCGAATGAAATAGTCTGATATGGGAATAAACTGCATGTTTCACACATGTAAATAAAAACAAAGTATTTACCCTGGCAAGTACCTCAATGCCTTGGAGCTGATGGAGAATTTTCTGTAGGAAATTAAATGAAGGCAATCATCTCATGGAAATATTTATGTGACTCATAAATGTTATTAATGAACCTGTCGGCTTGTACCTGATGGTTGGGATCCCTGATCAATAATCGCAGGCAGATCAGAACACGAAGGACTAATTCAGGAGGTGCATGGTCAATCCATTCACTATCAGAGGAGGAAACATTGTCATCGATGACGGCTTGGTCTGTAAGAAGAAAAGCTGCAGTCCTGCAAAGACAGATTACCTGCACAGTCGATTCCTGACTAAAGCCGTCAGAATGTCAGAGAACAGTTTGCTGAGTGGGTGGCTGCTGAAGCACCTCACGTCTTTGTATGCTATTCTGAAAAATTCAAGTTTGGACATTTTAAACTACAAAAACTACATTTATTTTACTATTCAAAAATATATCCCCAGCAATGTTTCCAATAAATGTTTATGGACCTTTAACCAGAATTTCTGCTTGATGGGACTTTGTCTGATTAGGAGCATGATGTATTATTTTAAAGCTTTTTAAAAAGGTTATTAAAGGGGATAACTAATAAAAACGAGAAGTTGTGTGTCCATGTTCACACTGCGGTCAATTAAACTGTTTTCATTCATTTAATTGTATTTAAAATCAACTTCACCACTGTGAAAAACTGCATGAGAAACCATTTCAGCTGCTAATAAACAAAGAACTGCAAATAATTTGTGGATTGCATGATGTTCAGCACACCATCCATCCATCCTGTTTCCATGCTGCCTCATCTGACATCAGCTGGAGCCTATCTCAGCAAGCAACAATCGAGAAGCTGTTCAGCTATAATAATGTTCAAAGATTCACTGAATCAGGAGAAGCTTCAGTAATTATGACACAAGGCTGAACATCAAGCACTGAATAGCTGTTATCCAACTGCAGCTGTGACACTAAGGTGGGAAACATTGTGTTTACTTAGCAGGATCTCTGAATATTGTTCCTGGCGTTTAAAACTGCCAACCATAATGTGAAATTTTATGTGTCATAGGTGCCTGTCACCAGGCCTGTCATTGTTACAACATGGAAAAGTCTGCATGTGGACATGTGGCATGAAGGTATTGGTACCTCTGCAAATAAACTGTGAAACCCTGAAAACAGTGTTAAAAGATGCCACAAAGTATATTGGCACACTTTAACCAGAAAAAGGCACATTGTATCTATATGTGGCTGCACAGAGGTTTAGTGGTAAGCACTGCGGTGTCACAGCAAGAAGGTTGCTGCTTTGAGCTTCAGCTGGGGAGGTTTGCAGTGTGCAAAGTTCTCGCTGTGTTAGCGTGGGTTCTCTATGTGCTCCTGTTTTCTCCCACCGTACAAAGAAATGCATGTTAGGTTAATTTGTCACTCTGAATTGTCCAGAAAATGAGTATGAGTGGTTTTTTGTCTTCTTGTGTTGGTCCTGTGATGGACTGGTGCCCTGCTCATTTCAAAACCAGACTCAAAACCCATCTGTTTCAGTCAGCATTTAAATCTTAACTGCACTTTTATTTTGCTTTT
>JBAMIG010000006.1:2805112-2819677 GCA_037177335.1 Kiunga ballochi
TGTGTATTCTCGCTCCACACACACCTTATAACCATGTTCTGAGGTGTGTGTTCTCGCTCCACACACACCTTATAACCATGTTCTGAGGTGTGTTCTTGCTCCACACACACCTTATAACCATGTTCTGAGGTGTGTGTTCTCGCTCCACACACACTTTATAACCCTTCGGTTTGCAGTAAATGTACGGAAGAAAGCCGGAAATGTTCTAGATATGAAAGAGATAATCCGACTCGGTTGGGTTTTAATCACGTTTTCAATTCTGCATTAAAAAAAGCTTCTTTTTATAAAATATTTATTAAAACACATTATTTTCTAAAGGCTGAGACAAAGTATAGGAATAGTCCTGTTCATGGGTTGACTGTTTGGGTCTCAAACCTCAATTATAGCAGAAAAAGTGAAAATATGTTGACAGTGAGCTTTAAAGTTTCAGACGTCATCAATAAATATACAATTACATTTAATAATGCCAGAAAAACAAGATGGCTGAACTCATTAATCATGTTCTATGTCTTAAAAGAAGCATCCTGATTTATCAAGATGTTTAATCAGAATTTGGGCTAAAAATCTTTTGTCTATTAATTATGGAGACAGAACTGATTTGTTGTCCTCACCACGATCTGAACCCTCCGGAAGTCTCCATTGAAGCTGGCCGGGCTGGGTTCCTTCCTGTGTGGTGGCTTCTGAACGTTATCTGGGTCATCTGGGATGCCTGGAAGAAGTAAGGACCTCGGGATATTTGAGAACAAGCGGCTCTCTCCATCTTCAAAGATGCAACTCGGCAGGTTTCTCTCAAGAGCTGCGAAGGTTCACAGTTTAAAAGGTTTAGCACCGGAAAAGCTTCCTGAGCCTGAATGAGTCTCATTTTGATCTGTTTTAAAGAATTCTCTAAATGGGATGAAACCAGTCTGTTTCCAAGTTTCTAACCGCTACATTTAAAGCTGCACTTTTAGCTGGAGATTATAGCCGGAACACTTCTAAATAAATAGATTTAATTAAGCTTTTTTATTGGTCACAGTTCTCAGGATGAGACTCGAAACCTGCCTCAAACATGAGAGCGCCTGTTTGAACAGCTGAGCTACCAGCTGCTGCTCCGGTAGCATCTTCTGCACAGCTAAGCCTGAAATCTGCACCATTATTAGACAAGAGTTAAAACAAAGTAGAGCTTGTAAAGGTGGCAGAGAAGGAAAACAACGGAAAGGTTTACGAAGCATTACGATAGCATAATACTCTGGAAGATTCTGCAAACAGGAATTATGACAGGTGAGGGCGCCAAGACTGGGTATAAAAGGGGTTTTCATCAAACAGTTTACGTTACCAAGCTGGGATGGGGTTTTATCCATACCCCGTTCAATAGGGTCACCATTTACCCCGTTGCATCAACATTTGAATGATTCGTCTTTGCATTGAAAAAGTATGAACAGATCATGATGTCATCACCTTGAAGTGTTTTGAAGTCATCGATCAGGTACACGTGTTCGCTGACCGGGTCCGTGGCGATAAAGTTTAGCTCGTGTTTGAACTCCACCGACAGAGGGTCGCTCTCGTTCACCACCCCGATCACAAACATCTCGATGTTACTTCTCTGAGCTTCATTTACCGCGCTCTCAAGACTGATGGAGTCCCTCTTATCAGCCTGTCCATCTGTGATGATGATGGCCACCTTCCTCACACCTGCCCGTGCCACCTCGAACACCTGGTTGGCCTTGTGGATGGCGCTGCCGGTGAAGGTACCCTCGCCGAGGTAATTCATGGAGCGCACCGCGGATTTGACCTCGTCCTGCGTAGCTTCCTGCTTGAGGCTGACCACCACGTTGTTGCTGTGGCTGTAGAGCACCACGCCGACACGCGCAGCCTCGCGGCCGACCAAAGCACGATCGACGAGGGCGTTCACAAAGTCTTTGATCACGTTGAAGTTGTCGGGGCCAACGCTCTCTGAGCTATCGATCACAAAGACGAGCTCTAAGGGGGTTTGGCGGCACTTCACCCCACATCCTGATGAAGAGCAGAGATGCAGGATGTTTTTCACCAGAGGAAATCTTTCTCAGCACGACTTGTCTTCAGACTCACTACTTACTGCATACATCTCTGACTATTTTGATGATCTCGTCTCTCTGTGATGGAGTGAAATAGAAGTGATTAATCACTGATTACTGTTCACGATGAGATGTTTGTAAATATTTAAGCTTAAAAATCACATTAATCTGATAAAATCAGTTAATCTTAAAACGTAAGAGTGTAGATCTGCAGCAAATTGAAAAGAGGGAGGAAAGAAAAGGCAATACAAAGATATAATCAGTAAATAAACAACCATTTAACCATTAATATCTTACCATTAATATCTCTAATGTAGGAAATATGTTTTAAATCAGTAAATTTAGCATTGTTGATACTTACTGTAAGTCCAGCGTCTCCCTTTTGTCCTACTCTGCCCTGTGTTGTGAAAAAGGTTATTTTAAATGCTGCTACGGTTTAAGTCACAAATTTAGTAAAAATAAAATCAGAAGATGACATTTTGAATTATTTGTCCATGACATAAACGGAAGAAAATCTTGTACCTCTGGTCCAAATCCACCTGGGTCTCCTGGCTGCCCTCTGTCTCCTTTTTTACCTTTCTCACCTCTGAACCCCCGGTCCCCCTGCAAGAGGAAAAAAAAAAAAAGAAAAAAAAATATACATATATATATATATATGATATATAAATAAGCTTCTTTTAGCAGTCTGTACAGGAAATGACAGCATTGTGGTATATTGTATAATGTAACACGATAATTTCTGATGATGCAACATTACCTTGTCTCCCTGCAGACCTTGTCCTGGAGGACCTTGAGGTCCAGGAATCCCCTGAAATCCAATATCTCCCTAGAAACATTCAGCAAATCTCATGTTAAGTTAAAAGATGGTGATTCTTGAATAATCCCGTTAAAGGGAGACTGTGTAACGTTTGAGCCAAACAGATTAATATGAGCAATAATGGAAGATTTCTGGTATCTGAACAGTGCTTGATGCATGTTGGGACGTTGATGGGACTCCCCTCTTCAGAAACCAGACATTGTAACTTTCCCGAAGCGGATCCGTCTCTCATGGGGTCATGTGACCTTGAGCGCTTTGCTTTACTGCTCCCCCTCTGTAAACACAGAGGGCTCTGCTTTTGTGGAACTTTTTTCTCCTCTTCCAGCCAAAGTTTGTCATGTTGAACAAAGCTAGGAGGTGAAAACGGTGTCTGAGGAGGCCAGACAGAGAAAGGACCCAGTCCACTTTGGTAAAGAATTTGCTTGTTTGAATCAGGTGAAAGAACAGTGTGGATGCAAAACCTACTCTCTGTTTGTCTCAGTATTATTAGATTGCTAAGTTATCCCCTTTTTTCTGTTGTGCAAACGCACCGAAGTGTGATGACATTTTTCATATGTTTCAGCAGTGTCTATTCAGACTAACCTGTGTGCTTATTTAGCTGTTTAGTAGAAGCTAAATGTGGCTAGTTGAAGCTACTCAGCTACAGACCAAAGCTAACATGATTTCTTTGACATGTAGCAAACATTTTGCTGGTTTGCATTAAAAAAAAATGCCTTTCTTATAACTCATGTA
Organism: Kiunga ballochi; assembly: GCA_037177335.1. Taxonomy (NCBI): domain Eukaryota; kingdom Metazoa; phylum Chordata; class Actinopteri; order Atheriniformes; family Pseudomugilidae; genus Kiunga; species Kiunga ballochi. Next base: position 2,808,695 of record JBAMIG010000006.1, read on the forward strand.
CTGTAATTTTGGGGCTAAAAGCCGCTACTTTTTTCCACTGATTTGAATCCCGCGGCGTGAACAATTATGCGGCTAGTTTATATATCAGTGCTGGCTAATCATTTTGGGCTTCACACACATCCTCATCATGGAAAACACGCATATGATGATGCATATGATGCAGCCCTAAGATGAAATGCATTGGTGAAAGCTTATATTTAGGTGTCCGGTAGCCTGGAAATTGCGGAAAATACCACAGAAGAAACAGAACAATGAGCAACTGGTCTAGTTTAGTTTTATGGTAAGTGTAATGTGAACGTAGCTAGTGTCATGTGGTAAATTACAGGTTTAGCACCCCTAGTGGCCAAAAGTTACACAAAATCCCTTAACAAACACATGTTTGTGCCCTAAAATTACATATCTAATTAAACATAGATGACAATGACAACTGTACCTTTGGGCCTTGTATTCCTTCCCCTGGTAATCCCTGAGGACCCTGTGGGCCCATCAGACCAATTGACCCCTGTGGGGAGATTTGTCTTAATGAGATTGGATGTATCTTTACAGGTTTTAAAAAAATAGCCCAAAAGCTGTGCTATTATGTAGAAATAATTACCTTGGAACCAATCAGACCGATTCCTGGTGGCCCAGAGGGTCCAGGAGGTCCAGGCAAGCCTCTGTCTCCCTAAAACACAGCAGTTCCTAAACCTTTATAAACATGGCTTTTAACGGTAACGATAAAAACAAATGATGCAAACATGAAGGAATCACATCATGCAGTGCATCAGGTTGCAGTAATTCTTCATCAGAGAAATATCAGGAAGAAAAACCTTGATTTTACTGATTCACTTCTTCCTGTCTCAAAATGAGCTGCTTTCCTAAACTATAGGGTCAAAATCACCCAGGAGACAGAAACGTTTGCACAACACGAGAACAACCTTGTCATTTTTTACAGGTTTGCACTGAAACTTTTACCTTTGGTCCTGGTAAACCGATGCCATCAGCTCCGGTCTCTCCTGTCAAGCCAGGAGGCCCTGGAAGGCCCTGAGGCAGTTTTACAAAGCATTGAGCTGACTTTAATTAGAAATGAATTAATAAAGAAGCTGTGATGGGTTTTGGTACTCACAGGGGCGCCGGGGAACCCTTCACCCTTCAGCCCAGGGAGCCCAATCTGCCCCAAAGGACCTCTATCACCCTAAAAACCCAAAATCTATTTATATTTTTAATTAAACCCTAAAAAGATCAGTTACGATGAACCTGAACTGAACTGACCTTTGGTCCTGGTAAGCCGAAACCAGGTTCTCCCATTGCTCCAGCAGGACCTGGTGGACCCAGTTCTCCCTTTAAAACAAGAAAATATTATTATTATTATTATTATTATTATTATCATTATTATTACAGTGACAGCAGACTGGTTTACCTTGGCTCCAGGAATCCCCCTTCCTGGGGGTCCAATGGGTCCAGGAGGCCCAATTATTCCTGGTTCCCCCTGGGACAGATGACACTCATTAAACTTAGGTGGGAGAGGTGGGACTTTAAAGACAACGTTATCCTCATGGGGGAATGTTAGATTAAATACACTGATAAAAATTATGCATTTTGACATAAATCTACTTCCAACATGTCTGGTTTCAGAATCTTACCCTAGTTTTTTCTTGACTTTGTCATTTAGTTTGAATTTTCTGATCAGAAAAAAACATTTATGTGTACTCACCTTTGGCCCCGGTGGCCCCATAGGACCGAATGGACCCATCTGTCCTCTGCTCCCCCTGTCCCCTTTGTCTCCCTGGCAAAGTTAAAACAATTCTCTGTACAGGGTTTAAAAAAGAAATTTAATTGTATAAACACTTTACAAAACATTGTTATAACCTTTTCTCCAGGAGCTCCCTTCCCAGGAGCCCCATCAGGTCCTCTAGACCCCGGCAAACCGATGTCACCCTGAACCATTTAAAAAGCAACCAGAAGAGGAAACATTTTAGAAGCATTTTAAATAAATTGCTGTTATTATAAATTAAATCAAATTAAATTAAATTTTTACATTTTATGTACAACAAGTTCAACATTTACCAAAACATTAAAAGCATTATAGATGGTGCAAATAAAGCATTAAACAAGTAAAAGATAGCAACAAAAAACAAATATCACAATGTTTAATTAAATTAAATTAAACCAAATTAAATTAAATTAAACTAAACTAAATTAAATAATAAATAAAATAAAATAAATTAAATTTAAATTAAGCCCGTTGACTGCTGGGATAGGCTCCAGCCCCCCCGCTACCCCGTTAGGGATAAAGCGGTAGATAATGGATGGATGGAAATTTAAATTAAATTAAATTAAATTAAATTAAACATTTGTCTTGAAAAAACAAGCAGCTTCAAAGCTACCTTTTGTCCCGGGCTTCCATCCTCGCCTGATGGACCTGATAGCCCCGGTAATCCGTTAGCTCCAGGATCTCCCTTAAGAACAGAAAAAAAAACTATTACACAGCTTGAAAATACGTCTCCACTATGAAAGCCTGAACCAGAAAATGGGAACCATTTAAGACTCATCCTTTAAATTACATTAGAAAACAATGATATTTGTTTCTTTTATGAGGATTTTCTGCTGAAATCGGCTCATTTATTTCAGAGTTTAGGAATTATTCTTATTTTTCACAGCGCACGTTATTTCTCTTTATGAAGCCGGTAATGAGCGGTGAAGAATATCTGAAATCTCTGACTGCTCGCTGGTATCTAACCCTGTGATTCAGTGTAAAGCTGCAGCAGCGCTTAGAGGACTTACTTTGGGTCCTGGTTGTCCCACACCTCTCTCACCTGGCAGTCCAGGCTCACCTGTGGGGCCCTGGTTCCCCTGAGGACAACATTCACACAGTCAATCAGACATTTTTCAGCTGGACTGGTTGTCAAAATTTGGCTCCACACTAAATTATAAAAATATTATATTATAAAAAAAATACCAAAAAAAAAAAAATGAAACAGTTTTAACCCTTTTAAACCTGATGGTCCTCTAATTGGGGGGTTTGAGAACAGATGATGCTAAACTGTTCCCAGGTGTCCCCTTTAGAGACCGAACTGTCTCATTTTGTTCTACTTTACCTTCCAGCTACAGCAGCATCATTTCTAATCTGTGCAACGCATGTATTTATTCATATCTTTAAAGACTTTGACCCTAAAGGTCAAACAGACCGTGTGGTCACAGAGACACATGCACGTCCTCACATGCACGTCCTCACATCCAAGCCTGTTTTAAAATGTGACTGAGTTCATGGAAAGCAAACAGTGAGGAAACGAACAAAGAAAGAAAGACAAGAACCTCAACAGAGGATGAGCCTCATGTCTGTTAAAACGAGTATTTTATCTGTTTGAGACAACATGATGCAAATCCACCCTTTAACTGTTTTACCTTAGGTCCTGTTAATCCAATACCTTGAGCTCCTCTGGGTCCTGTAGGTCCAACTGGGCCCCTGTCTCCCTGTGAAACACATCACATTTTCACTAGCAGGTTAATCCAAACCGGATCCACAGACCTACACCTGGATGCAGAATCAACCTGAGAGCTGATAGCAGACATATAGGATACATACATAAAGATCCATCGCATGTGTGTACGCGTGTGTGTTTGTGTGTGTGTGTGTGTGTATATGTGTGTGTATATGTGTGTACGCGTGTGTGTATGTGTGTGTGTGATGGTGGGATTGTGACATTGTGCTGTAAAAACACTTAGAGTGGTCAATGAATGACTAGAAAAGGGCTATTAAATTACAGTTTATAAAGCTCATTAATCCAGTTTGTACCTTTTCGCCTTGAAGTCCGACACCAGGAGCACCGATTGGACCTTGGATCCCGGGTGGTCCACGATTCCCCTGAGAGAAGGACGCGATTAAAAAGACATCTGGGACGTTAACAGCAGCTATAAACAGGAAATGATAAAGTGCCTCAGGTAAAGGTTATCTGCTGATTCATGGTCTGTTTACCTTGTCGCCTTTGATCCCCACACCAGGAAGCCCACGTTTGCCCTGAGGACCATCAAACCCTCGATCCCCCTGAGACAAAGATGACAGTTCATCTGAATCAATCATCCATCCATCCATCCATCCATCCATCCATCCATCCATCCATCCATCCATCCATCCATCCATCCATCCATCCATTTTCTACCTCTTAGTAATGACGTTCTTTCGGTAACCACCAAACTAACCCTTTTAAGTATTTAACTAGTTGCATCCTATCAAAGCAGTGACTCACTTTAGGTCCAGGAAAGCCTTCTCCTGAAGCTCCAGGGTTACCTTGCCCTCCAGGTGGTCCTGGCGGTCCCTGAAACGGACACAGTGCTGAATAAAAACCTAGTAATATGCAAAGCTGAGTACATCCTGGCATAGATAACTAAAATAGTTGATGGGCTTTAAGTTTGTAGAAAGCAAGAAGAAGGAAACGATGCTTAAATACATTTATTGGTAAGTAAATTAAAAGTCTTAATACATTTTTGATTCCACTCACCGGCAGTCCTGGTTCTCCTATTCCAGCCGGACCTGTGGGACCAGGTCTGCCCTGAAGACCTTTTTCACCCTGTAAAGAGCCAGTAGCATCAAACACCCTGCAGCAGCTAAATGATCTAACTCGAGAGATGATCTCATCAAGCAACTAACTAACTGCACATCATGAGGATTTTATGACTGCAAAGGACGTTTTCACAATAATGATGCAACCGAGTCACCTTGGCGCCTGGGAATCCAATTCCAAAGTCTCCAGGTGGTCCAGGTGCGCCATCAGGTCCTCGGTCTCCCTGTCATAAGTGTACAGTTCAGAGCTGTGTGTCACATGATGAACGTCAAACACAACTAACAGAAGCTGAAGGAGTCTAAGGACAGCACAGATGTCCTCTGTGCTGTCTCTCTGCTCCAACACAGCAGATTCAAATGAATGAATCACAGATGTTGATGAGTTGTTGGATCTATTGGATTTGAATCAGATATTTTGGAGCAGGGATCCATGGAAAAGCTTCAGGATTATGACGCTCGAGCACCAGGACTCCCATTCCTGTGTGTTACATCCTGCTAAATGTGCTGGATTGTCTCAGAGGCTTCTTACCAGATGTCTTACCTTACTTATGTCATCATAAGTCTGCAGTGGTAGAGACATTACTAGTTCCACCTTGCTTGCATTCTAGCTATTGACATGATATTTTAATCAAATCAGCTGCTTCTTCAGGGTTTCAGTGGTGTATGCTTCCTGCATGTTCCTCCTCTCTCTTCTTCCTGGTTGAGTTTCTGGCCACCTTCCTACTGAACTCCTCTTTCAACAGTGGCTTTTATGCTCATTTAAATACGTTTTGTTAGAAGTTTCAGAGCCACAAAATAGCAGCGCCTTTAGTTGCATGGCTGTTGATCTCTTGTCTGACACTGTGGGGCTTTAAATTAGCATATTCTCTAATGTTATTACATTTTTCAATGAATTTTTGTTGCACTTGCAACTGATGGAAAATCCAAAAACAATGAGCTGAATATAGATAACAGGACTTTACCTGGATACGTGAATAAACTCAGAGCGGTTTAAGGCTTTGATGGACTTACTTTTGGTCCCACTGGGCCCTCAGGACCAACGTCTCCTACTGGTCCGATTTCACCCTGCAAAAGAAACACCGCTCAGTGCATCATACAAGTCTTGCTCATCATCATCAGTGAGATTCGAGAACCAGTTTCATGCAAAAGAAAAGTTTAGTAGATCTTTTTTAAAATTTTATCCAACATATTTACATTGTATAATTGAGAATTCTCACTGCCATGATTAAATAATCATATAAAAACATTAGTTTGTGTGTGACTACAGCGGCAGGTTCTACATGCATGGCTTTCATTCCATTCGATTCTCCAGACTTGCTTGAAAAATAACAGGGTTAAATTGACACTGTGCCAGTAGGACAGCGAGGAAGAGTGGCAGCCAGGTCTCTGCACTAATCCCACCACAAAACATCTGATCCTGCAAAAGAATAATATCCTGCAAGCCTGGATTCACAACGTTGGTGCCAGGATTACTCATAATCCAATTTTCACATTCCATTAGTGCAGAGATGAATAAAAGGCAAATTCCACTTCCAGTTTTTTCATATCGCAGAGAGGACAGTCTGTCTGATGCCGCTGATGTCTGTACATTAATGTGACTGGCGGCCAGCAGACTGTATTTTCTGACGTGTAAAAGATGGAAGATGGGTGCAAAAAATTATTCTGACATTTGCTTTCAAAGGTTCAATCAATATGCTGTGAATTATATTAATTTATTTAATGCTATAATAATAGCAGACTGCTGTGCAAAGAGTAAATAACAGCAGAATGTGATTATTAGCACATTTTATTCCCAATGGAACATAAATAACATAAAAAATTTACCACATCCTGCAAAAAATATTGGCAGGAACACATCTTAATAAAATGCTGGAACAGTAACTGGTACAAATCAAAGATAACTGGAGGAACATTTGTTAACATATCGGGTTAATAGGCAGCAGGTCAGAGGTCAGTAACATTACTGGGTATAAAAAAACACGTCAGAGCTTTTGATATAAATGTTCAACACTCTGTACTAAACTGCATCAAAATGTATCAGAAAAGGTTCAACTTAATACTTAAAACCCTGAAGAACCCATCATCAACACGGTCTCTGTGCACTGGGGCGAAACTAGATGCTCTGTGTTAATAAATGTATAATTTTCTACTGTAAATCAGTGCAGGAACACTTCCATACATCCCTCTGTGAACTCATTCACCCTGAAACACTGCCATGTCCTCTGGACCTAAGCTCTTTGAGGTCAAATGGAAAACCCTTCTATGTTCATTGATCATAAATAGGAATTCATTTGGAAACAGCGTGTCCTGCAGATGAAAGAGGAGCGAGACCACCCATCTTGTTACCAGTGGGCAGCTGAAAAGCTCTGATGCTATGGTGCTGCATTAGTGCCTATGATGTGGGCACATCTGGGAGGCTTTTAGGAAACATCTTCCCCCATCCAGACAACGTCTTGCTCAGAGAAGGCCTTGCAGAACCATCAGCATGGCTTCACAGACCTGACCTGCCTGGTCAAACCTTTACTCTCCTAAAACTCCAGGTCTCCTCATTAAAGGATGCTACACATTCTTAAAGGTGTGCTGCTGCCATCAGATGCAAAATGACAGCATTGTTTGCTATTAAATGGTGAAATGTCTCAGTTCAACATGCTGTTTTTTTAATTCACAAACATTTGGGGTCATCCTTTTACATAAAATCAGCATCTAAGCTGTTTGTAAACAAAGGTTTTGTTCATCACAAATTATCAATAATGATGAACATTAAATTAAAAAACTCTAAAATCAAGATTCATGATGGTCATGGATTCATATTACCTCTTCTCCTTTTGCTCCTTGTGGTCCTGATGGTCCCCCAGGCCCCTATGAGAGGACATTTAATTCATCACAAGGACACAGTGTGTGTATAGGTGTGTATGGGTGTGTGTGGGACATTTGTTGAAATATTTAAGTGAATAATGACCATACAATGTCACCCTTCTCTCCCGGAGCTCCACACTCTCCTCGCTCCCCCTGCATGACCAAACACATCCACTTACTTTCTCTGTACATGTTTTGTCCTTTTTTCTTTCCTTTTCTTTATTTTTTAGTTAATAGTGGCTGAAGCTAAATGTTGCGCGCTCACCTTGCTGCCCTTGTAGCCTGGACGACCCTAGAAAAGGTCAAAGTCAGTATGTTCTGCAGTGATGAGGCTCATCAGTAGTGCAAGGAAAGAGGGAAGAGCCGTTTTTACCTGTGGACCGTCACTTCCAGACTGACCATCTAAGCCAGGCTCACCCTTTGAAAAGAAGCCAACTCACACTGAGCCTCATAAAACTGGACTCTAACACGTCTCAGAAAATGATCTTGGCATGGTCACTAACCCTCGCTCCTTTCGGACCGGGCAGGCCTCTGTCCCCGAGGTCTCCTTTTCCACCCTGGACACAGAGCAGGCGTATTAAAATACAAAGCGACCCACAATGAAAAAGCCAAATGTTGGGCTTAAAAACTCACAGGATTTCCCGGAGGACCTTTTTCTCCTTGTTCACACAAACACACCTGAGCCTGCGGACACTGGACGCAGGGAAGTACAGGTCAGGGACAGTGTTTGTGATGTAATCATCCGGCGAGCTAAATGTAAACTAACTTACCTCTTCAAGTGCAACTGCACCCTGGATTCAAAGCAAAGCACAAAAAAGGTCAGATGCAGATGAGTTGAGGGGTCATTACAGGGAGTATATCATTTTCTCATGGCTTCACTATCCTCCACCTGGTCTGGAGGTTTTAATGTCGCTGTGCACCAAGTCCGCTTCTTTCTTTTGTCCTGTCCTGTCCAGCATCATACCATGCAGGACGGTGGTGTTTGCCATATTTCATAGACAGATTTGCTCTTTTTTATTGTTATTTATTTTTATTGGACTCTTTAGTCAGCGTAGGACGCAGCAGGGCGACGATGAGCAGACCCAACGAGCACAGGGCGATAAAGCATAGGCCAAGGACCACCCATAACCTCCCAGCAGAGCCTCCTCCAGGAATCCAAAGGGACCAGATCGCTCCAGGTAAAACCCCCACAAGAAGCCCAGCTGGGCCAGACCCGGCCTCTTCCACATTCACACAAACACATGCATCCACCCAGAAGTCCCACCACCCCCCACAGGCAGCATGTGTTTTGTTGTCCTCTTTCATTTTATCCGTCTCCCTTCTTCCGTCTCATCACATCAGCTGGTTGAGTCTGAGTTACGTTCAGCATACCTGGATTACACTAAACAAATCCAAACGCCTGTGAAGTTCTGCACATTGACTTAATAAATTAGGTGTGTTTGAGCAGAACTACATGAAAACCTGCAGGATTGTGACTCTCAAAGACTGGACCTGGACACCCTGCCCCACATGAACGCCTACACCCCCCTTTAACTAGACCAGGACGCTTTAACTCTAGTTGTTAAGAGCCACTGTCCTGCAGGGTTTAGATGTTTCCCTCAATATACCTGAGTTAAATTAACACATCATTGTGCAGAATTTGACATGCTTTTGCATCCATTTCATTTAAATCAAGTGAGTTTGAGCAGGGAAACATCTAAAACCTGCAGGACCAGAGTTGCACAGCCCTGCACTTTTGGTTCCATATACTTTAAAGTAATTTATAAGCTATATCTTATCTCTATAAGCTATCTGCATCTTTTTAATTCCCTCATCCGCATGTCATTGAGCTCTATAGAGACCTGGCAACAAACTCTTTATTTGATTCAGGTGTGTTGGATGCATCATGTTGCAGGATGATGCACCTACGTCCTCGCTGCTTTATTCCCAAATGTTTTATTATATGCCCATTTTTAGCAATCTTTTTACTTAATTTGCATGTGCCTCGTTTTACAGACAACTTTTACTTTCTCATAAATTTGCTCCTATTTAGTTTTTCTTTGTGTTACAGAAATGTTTCATTGCTGCACGTCATGCAAACCACAAGACACACAAAACCATCATTTACATGGCTTTCTCCATTTTTAGAAATTTCGTTGCATCCTGTCTCTCCTCTGAGCTCCCTCCAGCGTGTAAAAGTTTGTCTGATGTTGTTTCTTATCATATCTTCTTCGGTTCCTTTCTCTGTGACGCTGTGCTGTGAAGGAAAATGATGTGGTCTTTCTGCCTTGCAGCACAGTATCCCCTCCAGAAGTCTTAATAATAAATGTCACTATGTCACCATAAGCAAGAAGAAAGGAGTTTTAAAAGGTGAAATGTAACGTAGAGCTAATTTAAAAGGAACGCTTCCTTAAATCCTTAAAAAACAAGCAAAAGCTATTTGTCATTTTTAAAAAGTACTAAAACATACATCCATTTTCTTAACCACTTATCCAATTTACGGGTAGCTGGAGCCTATCCCTGCAGGATTTCAGGCAAGAGACGGGATATACTCTGGATAGGTTACCAGTCCATCACAGGGTTGGTACAGAGAGACAAACGCTCACATTCATTTGAGGATTTAGAACAACAAACCTAGTATGCATGTCTTTGAATGGTGGAAGGAACCCACACTAATACAGGTAGCACATGCAAACTCCATACAGAAAGGTCACCGTCCTGACATCCGTTACCCGAGGCTCCAACCAGCAACCATGCAGCAACCACCACCTTGCAGCCATACCAAAACAAGCAAAGCCAAAGGGAAAAATTCATGTCAAACACCTCAACCATCATAGAAACCATCTCACCATCTCTCTGAGCAGCTTCTCTTCCAGTTGAGGATCCTGAAGACTTTGTACAAACTGCTGAGCGGGAGTGCTGGCAATGGCCCGGAGCTTGGCGGTATTCTGACTCTGCAGGGCGATGTTTGATAACCGAACAGCAAAGAATTTGATGCCGTGGCCTTTGGCCTCAGCAGCAGCCGCTAACACGTCAGGGTTACGTGGATGATCGACTCCATCCGTCATCAGCACTGCAATCCTGACGCTGTCCTTGGATGTCTCCTGCACCAGCAGCTGCGTAGCGTTGGTGATGGCGTAGGTGGTGTAAGTGCCATGGCCGATGTGCTTCATAGTGCTGACTTTACCTTGGAACGAATCCAGATCTGTCCAGTCGGAGAATCTGTGCTCTATGGAGACGGAGCTGCTGAACTGAAGAGCAGCCATTCGGACTTTGAGGACCCAGTCCACCTGCGGCATGGCGCCCACTTGCAGCATGGACAGGCGTGTGCTAAAGCTCAACACAAAAGCCTTCTGCTGCTCAAACAAGACTAACTTTGCACTTTCAGAGCTGTCCAGGACAAAGGCCACTTCGAGAGAACATGTCAGACCTGCAGGACAAGGAAGTAGAACAAGGGAGACAATGCTAAATACTGAGACAGGAAAATGCTTCTCTACACATTTTCCTTTGGACAAAAATTACAGGAGTCCATGCTTTTTAACAACTAAATGAGATAATAGTTCATGTTAACAGCAATGACATCACAATCATTAAAGTATATATATATA
>JBAMIG010000006.1:2839075-2864467 GCA_037177335.1 Kiunga ballochi
TTAGGGAAACAAACAGGTGCTTTTAAAACATCTTATCCATAAATGTGTGAAGGAGGATAAATCCCCATTCTGCACGCATTAAACAGGCTGATGCTGGCACTGAGTTCAGAAAACCGACGGCGTTTGGTATTAAAGACACTCTGAATGGACTTTAAATCTTCTTCCTGACTTCAGGAGCTGAGCGGACAGAGGGTGGTCGCCATCTGCCAGCATTACGCTGGCTTTTGTCTTTGTCCTCTCAGTAAAATCACACAAGATGGTTGTGTATTTCCCAGAACTTTGCCCGCCATCACCACGATCCTGTTTAATTAGGGCTTTTTCACTTGCATCTCAAGAGACCGTCTGGATAAGTGAGACCCAGACTTTAAAGACTGGCAGCATGGTGTCTGAGAAGGCCGAGTCTCTGTGAACGTTTCCGTGCTCTGTGTTTTCAGAAAATCTCAGCTGGTGGTCAGGAAAGGTCCCGAGATACTCAACAAGCTGGCCTCTTAGTGAGACTGGTTTTGCCGTCATAACTCATTAGTTTTTGACGCTGATCTCTCGCTGGATGCGAAGCTTCGACAGCCTTATTGTGGGGAAGCCTGTTTTCTGCAACAGGCTGACTAATGCCAAGTCATCTGCATATTTTTATTTGCTTAAATTACTTTTATTATGAGCTAATTTAATTGTTTTCCTCTATTTGTTCCCCTAATGTGGACTATAAATGTTTACTTTCTTCCTTCATGATTTCCTTTGTTAACCTTTATATGTTTTGTTCCAGAGACCACACAGAGTGCCCGGTGTCGGCCTGTACCTGTAAATGCATGCAGCTGGACACCACGGGAAACCTGGTTCCTTCAGACAGCAGCTAAATAGAAGATACATGTTGGAAACTGAAGCAAACACCAGTGAAGGATCACTGCTGCTCCCACTACACCTTCTACCGGCCTGGACGCAAAGGGCGCCAGCAGTGTCCCTCTGCGAAAAAGCTGCTTGACCAGAAACACACACTGTTATGTAATAGCCTCATAACAACAGAGACTTTTATTAAAAGGGAAGCAGTTTGGGTTACTGATATGATGTACTTATATAATAACAGAAAGGGAGCAAATGCTAATTCACTGCTCTGTGAATGAAAATCACACTCAGGAGAAACCTAAGAGGCTCTGCTGTGATCAGCCTTTTCCACTCTAACCTGAATCAGGATTATGCTTTTGTAGTGATCTGTTTTGAAAAAACGTTAATTCAGTGAAATGTCCACTCACACATCAGGTTATAAAGGTGTGATCACAGGTGCCAATATGTCTAAAATCTATTTTCTGGTTTGTATTTTAATAGCTATTTAACATTTGTTTGTTTAATGGAAGGATCTTGATATACCTCATAAAAGTGTTGCTTTGTTTGGGGTTAAAAATAAACAGCGCCCAGGCTCATGACAGTGACAATCTCTTCCTCTCTTCATGCTGCCCGGGGCCATCTGATATTGGGCAGGAGGGGCTTGCAGACCTGGGGTTGAGGAATTAGAGAAGCTTTGGGAGGAGGAGGAGAAAGGGGGGTGCGCCTGTATTCAACAGCCCACTCCAGGCCTGTGGTCCCTGAAAGAAGCTCCCCAGAAAACAGCAGCTGCTCGGCTCTGTGACAAGACCCTCCAGATTGTTCCCCTCATAAAGAACCTCAGCTGCCGGAACACTATTGATTCAAAGGGAAGGCAAGAGAATAGACAGCCCGAGTCCTGTACACCCCCCAGATACCCTCCACATACACACACTCTCTTTCTTTATCTTCCTGCTGACGCTTAAATCGTACCCAAAAACTATGCATACCACACATCCATCCAGAGATTTGACACCAAGAGTTTTAGTGGAGGGGATCAATCTGTAATCCACATTGTTAATTGGTTCTCTCTTGCTCTGACACCCTCCCCACTCTGCATTATAAGCCAGAGGCGGCCAGCACCAGAGCCGTCTAAATCACTTAGTCATGGAGTAGGGAGAAGGGAGTGAGGTGAAGTTGCAGGGGGAGCTACTGTATGGAGCATTCACCAGGATCTCAACCCAGTGTGGGAGGTTTTATAGGCCCACATGTCCTTTTGTGAAGCGTTTTAGAGTGGGACTGACAAATTGGCGAGCCGTGTAGCGTCTTGAAAAACAAGAGCGGCCAGAATTTCATCCATTCAGTGTTTCTTGTGTTTGCCCTTTAAATAAATCCCTGATGACAAATCAGAGCATTGTTTTCAAGTTTGAATAGTTTATTTTTAAAGAGTTTTTTTTGTTATGTGGAGGCTAGATTTTTGCATATTCCCCCATGAAAACTCCCACTGCCATTAGTGAATGGCAAGAGCTTTACGCTAAGAAAATACTAAATTATAGTAGAAATCTAGCAGTAAATCTCTGTATTAACTCAAAGGGAAGGTTTAGATTTGCCCTTTAATGCAACAAGGACACTGATGAACATGTTACGAGGAAATTACTGTTAAGCTGTGAGCAATGAGCAGAAAGCTCTTCTTGTCTGGCTTGTTGTGGTGTAGTCAATCAATGTTGGCTTGACGATGGAAGCTGACATTTTTTCTTGCCATTGACTAACTTTCTCACCATGTTGGATGGCTGAACGTTGAAGCGTAAAAGAAATTTGACTCAGGTTTATAGAAATTCAAATGATTTCACACATTCAGTGACAGGAAAAACTAATTGGTGTTTACAGACTGTCATTTTACAGGGCTTGGAATATGTATGAAAAATGTTATTTCTAGTCTTGATGTCATGCACACTAATATGTCTTTACATTCATTTGAACTATAGAATGATTAGGCCTTTTAAAGAGTTATTTTGGTAGTAATCCTAATTTACATTTCGTGAATATTTGGGTAAACTGCTGCTGACAAAGTTGGTATTATAACTACTAAGATTGTGTGAAGTCTTTTCTTATTGTGTCTAAATGATAAATTATACGCGGAATTCATTAATCGTGTACTTTTCTCCACATAAGCGTGCAAGAAAAACACTTCCGAGTCGTGATTGGCTGAAAGTACAATCTATGGAACAATTCCAGCCAATCAGCGAATGTACTGTACATTGATCATGACCAATCAGAAGTCACGAATGGAGACGCTAAGCCCGCCCACAGATATCAGCCAGTAGTCTGGCCGTATCAACTGTCATTTAGAGTAAGTGGACAGGATGGGGAAGGCAGAAGAGCAGAAAAACAAGAATTAAATGTTATACGTTATAGTTAAAACAACTTTTAAAGTCATCATGTTTGCAGTTTACAACGGCATGTGTTAGTTTCTTAAAGGTAAGTGTGTAAAGTAATACGCGCTGGAACAGCTTTTCACGACCGTATGAGTAGAAGTTTTTTTTTAAGGAAGCTAACGTTTTTACTTGCTAACCAGCTAATGTTTATCTTACCACCGCCCCCAACCACCTCCTCCTCCAGAGAAGCAGTAACTTTCGCAGTAGAGTGTTTCTCACTGCGATAAGAACAACAGCCAGCTTCGTAGGATGTCCACCCCCAGCAACTCGCTTCAACAGCCCAGGGTGAGGTGCAGCACTGCGGGTTCTTCTGGCTCGTTCAACAACAGCTGCCGTCTGCACCCCATCCGTGCCACCGTGCCCTACCAGCTTCTGCGTGGGGGTCAGAGCAGCCCGACACGGGCGCAGACCCTGTACGGTGGAGCTACAAACAGCCGGGGTTCAAGTCCCCCTTCCAGTCCGACACTCATTTCAGGAAGTGCAAAGCAAAGAGTGTCTCCCGATAATAAGGAGGTGTCCTGCCCTTCAGACTCCCCAGTTTCCAGAGGTAAAAACACACAGCTGTTTTGCTTTGCGTAGACCTTAACGTGGCACGTCACCACGTGCGTTGGTCTCATGATGGCTAATGGTAACTTTTGATGTTAATGCTCTGTTCAGGATTATGCAACGAAGCCTGGAAATGTTGAATGTGTTGAAATCACTTATTACATTAGGAAATGTTATTTTTGGATGAGTTGAGAAGTCATTGGTTGAATAATTATTCACACAACTAGGCAGTCATTGTGAGCATACAGTGAAACTGCTTTTATTTATGTCGACATTAGAATGGGAGTAAAGATACAAATAGCTTTATCAGTTGTATTTAAGCTAATTCATTAAAAAAAACTATTGAGCATGGTCAGAGTTGCTGTTTAAACAAAAAGTTCCCCATGCTGCAATGCAAATGGATGAAAAAACACAGCAATATGTTTTTTATTTTCCTGTCTTCTCAGCTTTTCCTCCTAAGCTGAGTAAGGAGACATGGTGAAGGAATTTGACTCTTTCAGATCAACATTTCCCACCCCTTCATTAAATCCTGTTTATGACTCCTTTTTCTTGACTAACATTACCACTGTGGCATTACATTTCAGAGCAGTATCCTTCTACAATCCAGAACTGTGCTTTTTTTGTTGTTTTTTTTTTTT
This sequence comes from Kiunga ballochi, assembly GCA_037177335.1. NCBI lineage: Eukaryota > Metazoa > Chordata > Actinopteri > Atheriniformes > Pseudomugilidae > Kiunga > Kiunga ballochi. The sequence continues at coordinate 2,843,487 of JBAMIG010000006.1, forward strand.
GGAAGAAAGCCACTTTATCTGTCTAAAATGTACATGTAACCACATACGTTCTGGTGACTGTTGAAGCACGTTGTGATATGGAGGTGTGTAAACACAGCCTGCTTTTCCAGTGTCTGGAGTAGGCTCTTGTACTTAACCTCAATGGGTTTTTTTCTGCATCAGCAACCACATCAGTGCTACTTCCACGAGGTGCATTTAATAGCTTCTCCCGTTGTTTTTAAAACCGTTCTCCTCTTTGTGCAGCATTGTAGTTATTGTGGCTGCGTCTGTGAAATGTAATGTTTGTGACATGCCTCGCATTCCTCAGTTCTTTGAACGAGATGACCTCCAGCTTTGACCAGTGTATCATGCAGGGCAGGAAGTTTCTTCCATAACAATCGAAAGGGGATATTTACCAAGCATGATGAATTTCACCTGTGTTTAACTTGCTATCAGTGTTGATTTCCTACCCCATCATCATGCCACACATACCTCAATTCTATGAAATGACCCCCATAACCCAAGTCGGTGTCCTATGTCAGTCATGTTGATGGATACATGACCTTACCGTGTGGATGGGACCTTTGAGTCTAAACATGCATGAAAAGCCACAGATGACCTGCAAAGATTAAATATTTGATGTTGAAATTTACAAAAAAAATGTTGTGTGCACACCAGAAAAACCAGTGAAGTGATTTATAGCTTATTTTTACAGACTGAATTCAACCTAATGTTTATGATTCATTATGATTTTATATTTTTAAAGTCTTAATTGCAGTATTTTGTACTCAATGATGGCGGTCGTGTTTGCCATTTGAAGGAAAATGTCTTCTCATGGTGATTTGCAGCACAGTTAATATGATTACCCAAATGCTGAGTGATATGATGGCAAAAGCATTATGAGCCACATCGTGGCCTTTTAGGTTAACCGGCATGACATCATCCTCTTACCACAGTCCCGACAATGAAAGTCCTGCTCGCTGTCAAAGTGCCAGTTGTGCTGAAACAGCCCTGCTTCATTGTCACCAGTTCAAACTGCAGAGTAGGACCAAATCTGAAAATGAATGTGGTGTCTAAATGGGTTGACTCTAGTGGAACCGTGTTGTTGTTTGTACTTCAGTCTCTCAGTGCATAACATTATAATGCACCTTTGAATGACCTCAGCAGTGAAGTGAACTTTGCTCACTCCTCGGTTTGCATTTATGAAGAGTAGAGTTGTTAACACCGTTTGGAGTCTTTGCTTATTCACTTTGGTCACAGAATAAGGTTTGGAAGGACATTTCTCCACTCGCAGAGCAACATGCACAAACCCAGAGGTTTCACGTGTCTTATGAAATGTATCAGATGTCCGATGCACATTTGAAGATTGCTATGTCAATATTTGCCTTTTGGCCGCTACGCTGAAAGGCGGTGCAGGAATAATTTATTTCCTCATAGATTTTGAGCAAAATGTGTGCATATGTCTTCAAATGTTGGCTTTTCTGCAAAACTCTGTATAGGGCTCAGCTCCATGATGACCGTAGCCCTGTTGGTTTTCAGTGGATCCCTGCTTTAACACACTAAGATGGATCCAATAGCACAATAAATTCTGCGCCAGCCATTAGAGTAAGGTGTGTTGGTGCAGGGATACATTCTGCGTGAACCGGTTTTTAAATTCCTCTGATGTTGATGGGAAACTTTTCATTATAATTTAATAGGATTATGAATCAGATGACCATGATGCAATTATAAAACAACTGTCCACTGCACTGGACTGTAAACATGATCTTTCTACTAGAGCTTTAACCTTCTTCTCAGTCCATGTGGGCCTGTGGACCATTTCTCCCAGCCAGTCCTACATATCCTCCTACACACGGGTCTGTTTTTGTTAATTCACAATGCCCTTCTGTGTTGTAGTCCACTTCCTGTATTTCAGGGTTGTGAACCTCTGATCTTCTCCAGTCCTTCAGGTTTTAAACGCTTCTGTGCTTCAACACACCCGACTGAAACAAAATAGGTCACTGTGCTGAAATGATAGGAAGTTATTAGACCCATTTTATTTGAATCAAGTGTGTTGGAGCAGGCTTGGACTAAAATTTCCAGGATAGCAGCCCAGAGGACTTGGGAGTTTGACACCAGTTCACATTTACAAATCCCCAAATGAACCAGACGTTATGAGTACATGAAGCCAAAATACTTTCACACCAATCTTCATATGAGCTGATTACCTGTCATCTGAGGCCTGGGAGCTGAAATAATCCCATTGTGAGTCACTACATTGATTAAATAAGGGACAGGGCGTTTACTTATAGAAAAGTTGGCAGCTTAATTCCTCACCTCGTGCGTCTAAGTGCCTTTTGGCAAACCCACATCTGCCCTTCATATATAATGATGCTACATGTGAGTGGTAGAGCTTCATTTAGAGGGTAAAAATAACTGCATGTTGCCCAAATCCATCTGTCCGCCCACTTCATGTGTTTCTGTGATGGACACGGCGCTCTCGATGCAACAGCGGAGGAGAAAAATACTTTGCCTGCTCGTCCTGGGAGTGTTTCCATCTTCACCTCCCTGGGAGAGTTAAAAAGTCTTTGTCTGATTTTCAGCTGCTTGCTGTTTTTGTGCACATTAAATGGTGAGCAGATGGTGGATATCATGTTTTCTTGTTGCTTTTGCAGCCGTAGGATCAAATGGAAGTGTCTGAAATGAAGCTGGTACCATTTGAAGCAACACGAAGCTCACAAGGTGCAGGATTACGCTAAAGCTGCAGAATATCTGAGCTTGTGAAAGTGCAGGGATGTTTCTTCTTCCAGGAACTTCAGATCAGACATAAAGTTTGTCTTCAAGCGCGCTCCCTCAGTCCACAGGAAACTGTTCTGCCACGGTTTGCTGATATGGACCAAATGTTTGCTTCTCCCCCACACTTAAACCATTCATCGCTCAAACTGTGGAGACCACCTCACCACTGGCTAAATGTCCTCTGAGGCGAAGTGCAAATGAAAATATTCCCTTTAATATCACATGCATAACATCAGTGATCCCTGAAATCAAACGATGGTCTACTTTGCTTCTTTCACTCAGTTTTTTTCTCATCAGATTATTCTTGCCTGGCAAGGAGGGAGATGATGGAAAATAACCACAATCCCAGTTCCGAGCGCAATGGCTGGGCCTATATCAATATTGATGGAAATTTAGCCTGCTTCCTTTGTCTGCAATGCTTCTGGGAATTTTACTGTAGCCCAGTAAGCTTACTTAGGCAATACCTTTGGGTGGGTCAGCCTGTGTTTTCTATGAACAAAGAACAACAATGAACGGCTGTGTAGTTCCACGAGGAACAGGGTGCCTCATGTTGATGCTTTACTCTGTGTGTATATGAGTTTAAGTTGGAAAGGCCTTTAAGTCGGCTCCGGCAGGAAGTATAAGTTAACTACAGCCTGATTTCTGCTCGGTCTTCCTTTAAATGAAGTTTACTTTTGTTTTTTACTTCCTAAGTTGTGACTGGGATGAAGCGAGATAACCCAGATGTGCCGTCGCCTCAACACTTTCAAACATTTAGCTTTATGTTTGCATGTTTCGTGGTCTCTTTTCTCTTCTTGGTCTGCATGTCACTGCAGGAATGCTGTGTGATGCAGGCAGTATTGATGTGAATTGCAGTGTGGCTGTTTATGAGATCTAATGTGGGTGGTGTGTGCTTCACAGCATAACATTAGATACTCCTGCTTAGACTTTTCTGTGACTTCAAGCCTCCATTTTCAAGCTCTTCAATAACATTTATAAGAGTGGAAAACTTGCCCATAGTTGGACAACTTTTCAAGGTAAAAAAAAAAATATCCTGCAGTATTTATATAAAAAAAAGATGTTTTCAGCCATTGAGCTGAGTAACAGCCTGCTCTGTAATGCTGTTTAAACGTTTTTATTGCATAAATGTGTGCCAAAACTGAGCTTCTAATACAACCCGACCCTTTTTGCTATAATGTAAACAAGCAGAGGTGGCCTACGAGTCAAAATATGGCCTTCAGTTCTTTGCTCTTACAGAAACTCACAAGCGTGGTCGACTTTGGTCACTAGTTCTGTATAATAGACACTATTAATCAGAAGTTTGGACACCTGTACCAGGTGAAGAAATGCTTTTGATGCTGCTCTTTCTGTGTCGTCAGATTTTGTGAAATGCATCAAGCAGCATCCAAACCGCTGCACATGGACTTTGCTACCTTTTTGTTTCTAACAGGAGGACAAAATATTTCCTTTCAGCTCAGTTTAATTTTAACCAGAAAGCTCAGAGTTTGTAGTCATTTTCTTGCCAAAATGCCTCACTGCAGTCTGGTTCATTTACAAAGCTGGTTAGAAACCTTTGCAAAAGCATCACTAAAGTTTAAACATGTCTTCTTTTTTTTTTTTACAGGAGATCGAGCCAAATTACAGGTGCGCAGTTCTAGTGCAATTCGGAGGGCGTCTTCTCTGGACGCCATCACAGGACCTTACCTCACAGGCCAGTGGCCTCGGGACTCCATGAGCCATGGACCTTACCCTTCCTGTATGAAAGACAAAGCTACACAGGTACTCCTGGGTTTGTGGGTTCGGCTTCTCTTCGCGTTTACCTGATGTTTGCATGCATCAGACAGGGGGATGGATTACATCCTGTTTGCTGTCATGAAGGCACCAGATTGAATGTAATCAGTGGAATTGTAATTCATAGTTGCATTTCAGGAAGCAAAGATGATAAAGTTGCTGTTATAATCTGCATAAATCTTCATATAACGCATGTTATGACATCCTGTTCAACAGCCGTAACACATGGCTGAAAGGGAAAGTTGTCGGTTCAACCATACAGTAACACAAATATAAATAGACCCACATGAAAAACCTGCTTTTTTATTTTTACCAACCGTCATAAGATGTGTGATTGTGGTTTTACACGTCCAGCATTTGTACCGCATATTCCAACGAAGGGTCACGTCTAGATGGAGTCTATCCCATAAATCACTGAGCGAGAGGGAGGGTAGACCCTGAACTGGTCACCAGTCCATCAGAGACACAACTAACCAGTCAGTGACCAGAGTTTAGAGTGACCAGTCAACCTACCTTGCTTGTCTTTGGATGGTTGGAGGAAGCCGGAGGCTCAAACCAGCAACCTTCTGGCTGTGAGGCTGCAGGACTAAGCACCACACCACTGGGCAGCCTGGTCAACGTGTGATGGTGGCACATGCTGGTAGAGTTCATCCTCACAGAGCTGAGAGTGGAAAGAAATGTCTTTAATATTCCTATTTGCCAGAGTGGGAGAAGATTTAGCACCTGCCTGAAGTAAAGCAGTATTCACCAGTTAAAACATTCTGCTTTATATCAGGTTTATTAATGTGCCTTTAGGGGCAAAAAGGACTGAAAGGAGTAATTATTAATGTTTATTTGTGACTGGTACCTGCTACCAACATGGGCTTAAAAGTGTGTAGCAGCCCACACATGGTCTTCCACTAATCCTGCTTTGTGGTGCTTCGCTCAGAAAGCTTAATTTTCTGGGAGGGGGTTGTGTGTCGGGTTTTTGCTCTAAAAGAATATTGAATATGTATGATCTTGACGCGGCTGCTCTCCTCGTGGTTAACAGAAGCCTTTCATGTGACTGAATGAAGACCGCCTAGCCTCATTTACATGGGCTTCATCCCTTTAACCCCTCATTTGCCCTGTATTTCTTTGTCTGTATGCTGAGGAAGTGCTCAGAGGGCCCTGCTAGATGTCTTCAAGTGGCTGTGAGCAAAGTAAACACCTCTAATTACAGGGTTCCTGTGTGTTGCTCTGAAAGGTATGGAAAATCAGTTTGAACATAATCAGACCTTGGAAAATGTTACTGCTGGGAAAAAGATCCATCTGGCTTTATATACTTTATATCATATGAGTTGACATTTCTGTTGAAACACTGATATCGTACTGCCTTGATGTTGAGACGGCAGCCAGAGTTTAATAAAAACTCAACTGAAAACTGGACAAATGTATCCTTTCTACCAGCTTGCTGTGGGAGAGCGTTATACAATTTATCTGAGCAATTAAATGCTCAGACTCTGCTCCGGATAGTCTAGAGACCCCTTCTTGTTAACAAGTTATGCCTAGGCCCAGCTCTTTTCATGAAACAACAACAGAAAGCAGCAAACAAAAGGTCTCCGGCCTCCTTTGTCGTGCATTGCACAAGTTCTAGACGGCCTCTTCTTTCAGCTGTAATACAGCCGTGCATGGAGGTGAAGTTGTTTGCACCTGTCCCCCAGGCGAGGCGAGGAGAAATCCCACTGCCTACCACCTGGCCCTCGTGGCTGCCTGCCTTTTGTGTGGGAGTTGAGGAGCAGAGGGTCCATACATATGCTAATCACTGTTCCAGGATAGGTCTGCACGCCTTAGGCGCTGTGGTTACAGAGCACAGAGAATGTCTGCATGAAGATTAGGACCCTGACACACCAAGCCGAGCTCAAAGAACGAGCACACAAAGGCGGGCTGATCAAACGCTTTGCCTTTCCTCGTGTCCACTGTTAAACGCAACGCTTTAGCACATGGTGCAGACTGTAGGGGATTGCCATCTGACCACTGGCATACGTGTGCCTACGTGAGAGGAAGCAGCTAATCAGAAATCTGTTATTGCTTATCTGAAAAACATGATGAAACACAGAACAAACACATTAACTCTCGTCAAATCCTGTGAATTTATCCAAAGCAGCAAAATAAATGAGAATAATTAGTTTCATTCTGAATATTTATTTGGCTCTCTGGCCAATGCCGAGGAGTTGGTGAGGCGCTTTCTGGATTGCTCAGTGATTTTTCAAGCATGCACAAGATAATGGATGCAAAGTCAGCTGGCCTAATCGGACTGCATACCCTCATCATCTGCAGCCCTCCGAGTGATAGCAGGGGTCCTCTGCACGCATGTCCCAGCGTGCAATCTAAACAAAGCAGTGCAAATTCCACTGCGCTTTGATTGAAACCCAGTCATTATTTCCTGCTTTGGAACAGAGCTGGATTCTTGAGGATGTTGCCTGCATGTAACCCTTTGGGTGGGAATCACAATAGGAAGTATGCCGCAGGCTACGGTTGTGGAGTTTTATCTCTACATGTTTACGTTATCAGTAGCAGCACATGGCAGGCGTTAGTCTACAACGCACACAATTCAGGGCTGGAGGGAAGTAGTTCAACGTAGAGGCCTGGGAGGTAAATAAAGGTGGGTGTTCATGTAACAGGTGGTAGTGTTTTTAATCCACACTTCAACCTATATAAGCAATACATCTCTGTGCTAATAAAACCATTTCACCGAGTCGGGCGAGGATGTGTGTTTGACGTTGCAGAACATCTGAGTTTCCTCAGCTGCTTCGGAGTCTGCTCACCCTTTTCCAGACATTTGCATTTTGTGAGAACAGATGAGACTGCAGCAGCAGCTCCCTCAATGTTTGGCAGAGGCATGAAACTGCACAAGTAATTCCATAGGCCATGAACAAAATGTTGATGCTAAAGGCTAGTTACACATCTGCCATCCAGCATGGCCAGGCACAGTGGTCCCTTTTTATAGGAGCACAAGCAGCTGTTTAATAAGCCAGCGCCAGCGAGCCAGCTCAAACGGCTTCACTGGTGTTCCTCATTATTCACACTGTGATATTCCATATCATAGGGCAGGGATTGTGCGATAGCTGGAGAGAGGTTTTTCTGTTTGCGTGGGGTCAAACATGAGGCAGTGTGAAGACACTGACATTTAGGATGCTTTGGACGACTGAGCTCGCCATAAAACGTCAGACGTTGTAGGACTGAGGGAACTGCTGATAAGCATAATCAGGGGGAAGTACGTGGTTTCAGACACTCGGATCAAGCATAATCAGTCTGTTTCTGGGTTTTTTGCATTATTTTACATAACCGTTTCCTCATCTCTTTAGCAGAGATCTAAAAGACATGTTCAGGGAAACAGAAGTGCCCCTATGCTCACTCGCTATCCGCTCTCTTTCTGCCACAGCTTCACTAACAGCAGTGCATTTGTATCATCCTGGTATTGTCAGGTGCTTTTTCTCTGTGGCAGATCACCACAAATCAACGTCATGAGGTTTGGTTAGCTGATGTGTAAAAAAAGCCCTTATAAGAAACCGGTTTGGTTCCTCATCATCGACGGGTTTGTCTTAACCCAGCTCGCTAATGGAAGGACATATTGTCCTCCTGTTGATTCTAATGGAAGGACATATTGTCCTCCTGTTGATTCTAATGGAAGGACATATTGTCCTCCTGTTGCATTCATTTCTGTCCTCATTTTTATTGATTCCAGATTTGCAGAGTTCCTTTGAAACTCATTTCACCCACGTCTTTCCCAGCTGATCCTCTAAACACTTTGTGATGTGAGCAACAGCTAAATACCAAAGGAACGACTTCATCAGTACTGCTCACAATAATGTCGTAAACATTTACACTTCATGAGTTTTCAGGAGAAAACTTTGCTTTTTTAGCTTCTTGCTGTTTTAGTTATTTTAATCCATGTTGGTAAACGTATGTTTCAGTCTGTGTAGCAGCTTATCCAACTCATGGGAAATTTTATGTCTGTATATCTTTAACAAAGGCTACTTATGTAATGTAAGAAGTGTTATTTGGTGGCCATGGTGGAAAGGTGGGAGCTGACATGATAAAGCTATGTAACATGGGCTCAGCATGTACATGTCTGTGTTTCAGACTCCAGGTCTCTGGCTTGATGAAGGAGAACAGGGAAGCCCTTACCAGCGCTCAGCCTCATGGGGTAATGCGGACCATCTCAAAGAGGTAGTTGGACTACTTCTTTCCTTAAATCACAGCGGCTTGTCTCAATGAATATTCCTGGGAATGTAGTCTCTCTCTGAGACTGAGCAAAGTCGGTCTGGCTCAATACTGTTGACACAACTAGTTAAAAGAATATATTTGCCATTTCTGAGGTTCGTTCCATTTACTCAACGCATGTTTTATTTGTTAGGGTCTGAGGTCAGCCTAAATATTACCGTCCTTAAAGTTGGTTTCCACTCCTGTCTATCTGCTGGGCTTTGTGGCCAACCAGCCGACCACATGGAGTTATAAGGACTCCAGCTCTCCCGACCACAGTCTAAATTTATCCTCCTTCTCCTTTCTGTTCCCCACAAAACTGCACTGTGCGAATCTCATTATGACCTGTTGTTTTTGCAGACTGAAGGAGCTCCTCTCTGGGAGGGAACAGCCGTATTGTTCCCTTTTCTCCTTACACAGAATAAAAGGGATTCAGGGTAACGAACAGATGCCTCTGCGAGCAAACAAACTTTGCTTTCTGCTGTTTTCAGCCAAAAAGATGGTTCCAAAATGTAAATGTCTCGCAGATGTGTTGGGAAAGGTTCCAGTGTTCCTGTTATGCTATATCACTGCATATATGAAGAGTTTCATGATGACTGTTGAACTGTTTTATTGTTAAACGGTTACTCTGTAACTAAGGGAAACTTTTGTGTTCATCTTTGTTTAATCTGTAGGTCGTTTCTTCTATAATCAATATCACAGCTCAGCCAGGGAAAGCCAGACTTTTTCCCATCCACTGAGATTACACGGGGCTTGTCTGGACTTGTCATTATGGACGGCTGCCGCTAAATTAATACAGTGAATTGAATTTTAGCTCCCGACCTCCTGTATTTTCATGTGTGGGAGGATGTCTATGAAAAGAACAAGTATCCTTGTTGACTGACTGGCCTGGTTTACAATATCAGCACTGGAGACCACACCTTTGTCTGCACAGTACATCTGCGCCTGTTAGAGTATCCTGTTTTTATGCTGATAGTGGGCCAGATGTAGAAACGGCCATCAATCGAGCTGACTGTATGCGGTCTGTGTGTGCAACGATGCTCCAGCTTTTATGTTACTGCTGCTGACAGGCCTTAAATGCGTCAGAATAAAGTGATCCTTTCATAATTGTGTCATCCTGGAAGCTATTCTGAAAGTATAATTGCAGCAAAATCAAGTGGATATTCAAACAAATACCAACGTTTTGTGAAACCAGTGTCCAAAGACCAAGCAGCCATTTGCTGAATTGTTCTTCTCCTTCCAGCAGATTGCTAAACTGAGACTGCAGCTGCAGCGCAGCAAACAGGCCACCCGGCAAAGCAAAGACAGGGAGCAGAGCTCACTGCAGCTGCCACAGCCAGCGCAGCACGGTGCTGCATGCCAACCACAGGTGAGTTTATCCCCTCAGAGTCCAGCCGTACAAGTTTGCCTTATTTCCATATGGAGAAAAATGCCCCAACTTGAGGATCAGACTGGATTTAAACCAGGTAACTGTGACCTGATGATCTGGTACAAACATAACTGTGAGGTAAAAGATGACCAAATGAAACCACAGCGTTCAAGTTTCAGACAATTTAAGTTTAATTACTAAGACTTTGCTTTGTGAAACTTAACTAATGCAGTTTGTCATCATTTCAACTGTAGTTTTTAGTGTAAATATCCATAAACTGCATGTGAAATGAGCTGCATTATCTCACCAAATGTGCCTGAGCAGGAGTACTTAGACTCGTTTTGCAGCCTCTTTATGGTCAGTCAAGTCAAAGGGAGTCGGAAGGAGGGGAACGTGTCTGGACATGCCCTTTTCCCTCCTTGTTTGCAGTTCATTCATTAACAAATGCCCTGGAAGGAAGACTGTAGGAAAGTCAACATAGACCTTGCCACATTTGGCCACATCACCCCCTCCTGTGGTGGATCATTCATTAATATCTTTTTGTTTCTGTGAAATTGAAACCAACTTGTACAACACAGACTAACCGAGCACCTCCAGACTTGCAAGGCAGTGAAAATTGGTCAGCGGTTATGCAAAACTGAAAGGGAACCTTTGAGTTCCTGATGCAGCAGCGTTGTGCATTTAAAATCCTTCCAAATGGGGAATTGCAACGGGAATTTAAAAATAATCACTAGTAATATGCATAAAACCAACAGAGGAAGCACATGACATGTAATGAATATTTGGACATCTTTTCTTTTCCTTTGAAAATATATTTATGTCTTTCTAGTACAAGGGAACTCCATCAGCTCTGACAACGGCTCCTTTGACAAAGTCCTTCGTATGCAGAGTACCAAGCAGCGTGGAGGGCATCAACCACGAGCTGGAAAACGTGTTTATCAGAGAAGACTGGGAGCAGGGCATGAAGGTACAGATGTCTTCCTGCAGCCGTAATGTGTGTGTGTGTATGTGTGTGTGTTATATTCACTGGTACAGATTTGAACCCTTTCATGGGGTTATTTGAGATCAGGAGAAGCCATTAAAGTAAAGTCCAGGTGTGGTTGTGAGGCATTAAAATCATCTGCAGCTGATTGAAATGATAAAGGAAAAACATGCAATTACTGGTGATCAAATTATTAGAAATACTTTAAGCTACACCTAAAAGTCATTACACACATGCAAACACGGGCTTGTGAAGCCGCTTGGCTCGTATGTACTTCCTCGTATAGAATTCAATCACCTGCAGGCTTAAAAGCCAGTAAATCAGATCTGGCACATGGTTGTAAACCTTGACCCAACTATAACACTCCATGCTAAGTGTCACACACTATCGCATTGTAGAAACACAAAGGCATCCCCTACATTTACAGCTTTACTGTCTGCTTTGCACAGTCTGCAATCATCTGAGACACCTCACACCACACTGCTCAAGTGCTGCCTCATGGTGTCGTGCTCGGCTTCAGCTGTGATAATAATAAACTCACCAGAGAGCTCATAGCTGAAGCCTTTCTTAGATTTGGGTCTTTTTTATTTTCTGCTTTTAACTGATGACATTAAAATAGCCAGCTTGTGAACTGGGATTGCTCCAACGCTTTGACACTGGAAAGGTTGTGACTAATGGATTGCTCTAAACATGAAGCATCTTCATTCTGCCACTTGTGATTGGTTCAGATCATCACCTGGCCTCTAACCAGCTCATCCACATTCTGACCTCACAGGCCATGGAGGTGGTAGATGGTCGCCGCCCCCCCTTCCCTCTGCATCGCTACAGCAGCAGTGGGGACACGCGTGACACGGACACACAGGCCCCTTCGAGTGGCGAATCGAGCCCGTCGCCTCGGCCATGCAGCTCCGACATTCTGCACTCTCCTGATGGAAGCCCGAGCTCTGCAGAGGAGATCGATAAAGGTTTGTTGCCACAGAGTAGCAGCTTTAACGTTCCTGTTTATGGAAAGTACAACTAGAAAACATTGATGTGTAGGAGCTGGTTTCTTATATGGGTTCAGATGTGTACTTAAGATTTTTTCTTTTTTTTATTTTGAAAGAAGCAGTTTGGCCGTGTGAGCTAAGAAGAAAGCTTCTTAGCTTAAATGCTACAGAAGTTAGCTTTATAAGACTTTTTTTTCTGATATTGTCCATGTTTGTATCCTGAAAGACTAAATAAGGATTATTTTCTTCACTATATTTGCAGATAGTGTTTGCAGTTCTCCTCTCCCCAAATACGCCACATCTCCCAAACCAAACAACAGCTATATGTTCAAGCGGGAACCTCCAGAGGGATGCGAGCGGGTCAAAGTGTTTGATGAGCTGGTGTAAGTTATATGTTCATGTTGAATCATTTTCTACTGTGTGTCCACTTGGTGCATTAGACTTTCTAAAGGATTTAATTGAAAAGTAAATCCAATATAATTTAAATAAGTGAGTGGTGAGGATAGATGGCTTAGTATAAAAACGGGGCAAATGCAGCCTTACTGAGCTTTCATTCTACTTCCTGTGAGCTTCTATTGCAGCTTCTTCCTGCTGCTCCACTGTGAGGACAGCTCTGTTGCAGGTTCTGCTCTCAGGCCACTTCCACCACAGTGCAAGAACCAGACCTTTCAAAATATGTTTAATTACAGAACTGCATAGGGGTTTTTCAAAATAAGATACACCGACCGTCTTTGCAGACTAAAGGATTAGTCTGTAAAGAGTTAAGAGGGGTGGATGATGTGCTTGTGGTAAGATAGTAGTTTGCAAAGTTTGGGCTCATTGGAGGTGCATCTAGGTTACGACAGCTTCCTGTTCTAATTTAAACAGTTTGCAATTTTTACTCTGACAAATCACCCTACGAAGACCTTGTATAGAGTATCACTGTATAACTTTTCAACCTACAACTCTGTTTCTGACTTGTTTTGATGGTTCACTGACTTTCATTATGCACATTCCTGGAGCTGACATTTCCCTGTAGTGTCCTAGGGCTAAGAAACCTCACAACTATGTTTTCCACCTGTCCCAGAGCGTCATGTTACAGCTTTACAGCATCTCTTCACATGCCAGAAAAAGGATTTCAGCTTTATGGCTGTTTTGGGTGTGCCCCATAGCTAATTAAGCAAAGAAAATAAAGAGGGAAAGAGATGGATCAAAAGGTGAAATAAGAGTCATCATTAGATTAGCACTGGCTGGAGAGAGTCCTGGATGCTGAATTAGCCTTTAATAGGTGTCCCGTTGTAGGACAATCTATTCTACAGTCATTTAGCAGATGCTTTTATCCAAAGCAACATACATTTGATAAGCAGTTATTTTAACCATAGATATTAACCTAACATGCATGTTGCCACTGGACAAACTTCCCAGCCTGGGCTTGAACTAGCAACTTTCTGCACCACCATGCTGCCCTAATCTATGCAAATTTAGAAGCTGGATCCGTTAGCGAGTCATTGCAGAGAGATTCCCTGTTAGTTGAAATGATTAACTTTAGCCAGCGTGCCTTAACCTTATCCTGCACCTAGCCTGACATGGCTGAGTCAATATTATGTTGTGTAACGAAGCAGAGCACAAGCACACACTGCATCCTGGATTAAAGCTCCTTTTCTAGCTTACTTACAAGAAAGCTTTAACACTTTTATTTTTATGTAAACACACAAAAGCAGGTAACTTATCACCCTGCCGGTCGGACTCTCTGCTGAAGAAATGACTCTGACCAGTAGCCTCGCACAGATAAACGGCATCAATCCAGATGCAAACTAGGCATTTAGTTTGCATGGAGATTTATTTTCCTCTCTTCTATACTTTTATAATATAAAAATAAAATTTCTCATTTGAATTTCTGTTGTCTTCAGGTCTGTCAAATCAAAAGGCTTCCCTCTCTTCTCCTGTCCGGACAAAAACAAGGTGAACTTCATTCCCAGAGGGTCAGCTTTCTGCCCCGTCAAACTCTTCTGCTCCTCGCTCTTCTCCCCCATCTCGTCCTGCTCATCCATCAACCCCAGTCTCCATAGCAACAGCAGCGTGGGAGCTCAGGCAACCTCGACTCTGTCCACATCACCACGAGCCACCTCTTTGACCTCCCCAGACTGGAGCGGCGACTCGAGCAGCGGCGTAAAGTCAAACCGTACGGACAGCCAGAGCCCCGACACAGACGTGGGGAGAGATGGCTCAGCACAAGTACTCCTCACCAGCTAGTCCTCAGGTATTCATGACCAAGCCACCTCCAGTTAAAACATTGCAAATATTTAGGTGGTAGGCTTTTAGGATAAAAAGAAAAAGAAGAAAAAAAAATTGCACTCCGATAATCCTAACGTTAGCCAGCAGGGAGTGTCCAAGGTCTAAAACCGACAAGCGCCTACGAGGCTAATGGTACCAGCATCTTAGTGCAGGAGCCTTTCTGCTTGATCTTAGTGTTAGTCCCTCTGTGGGTGATGTTTTGTGAGTAATACTTGATACTTTGGGCATTGTTAATGACCTTGGGCACAGCCTCTCTACCCCCTAACTTAGCCTTCTCCTTTGTACAACAGCAGAAATAGCAATGCTTACTTTCGCGATAACTAGAACTAACAGCCTGAATATTTGTCCTACTTAGCGTTGGAGTTTTATTAAAATGAAATATAAAAGGAAAAGCTGAAACTTTCACAAAGTCAGCTATACATGTCAGCAGAAGCCTTATCTAGCCAGCTTCTGAGCTGTTGCGTGTACAGCTGAAATCCATGTCAGATACTGGGATATCTCACAGCAGGAATACTTTGTCCCACTTTGTCTTTTTATTTTTTTACACATATGTTTGAATGTATATGTAGTATCATCATCTGTGAGAAACCAGACCGGGCTCTGCACGCCTAGCTTTATAACTAATGTAACCTGGTTAGCTAAACATGCGGAATCAGCTGTTTGTTCAGTGATCACATAACCAATCACAGCACACGGATCCTTTTTTTTTCTTGTGTTAAATGACCCCACACCTCACCAGTAACTCAGGTCATGTGGAATCTATGCCCTCGACCGATGATGCCTTTTCCCTTTGACTGGGATGCCAGAGAAAGTCCCAGTTTCCCTTCCCTAAAAGAGAGAGGAGTTATTCCACTTAATCATCACATGTCATGAATTTTGATCCATTTCTCCTTGGAAAAGCAGTTCAGGCTTGACTTCCAGGTGCTTTGACACATTCCAGAGATCCCTGTTGCATTAGTCAACAATGAGAACTCGAGTCCACAATAATCACAACGTCTCCTTGTTAAATATGAACCAAAGCAAACAAAATGATGGAAGAGCTGCTGTAGTTGATATGAGTGTTTATCATTTAGTCTTTAAACAATTCAGCAGCTCATCGTGTTTTAAACACAGCTGATTGATCACAGCCAGGCCGAAGCACTTAGCCTGGAATGGAGAAGATAATCTCTTATTTTGGAAGGTTGTTTATTTTTTTTTAATCAGTATGTGAGTGGAAACAATCACAAGAATGTGCAATTAATTTATGTGCTAAGTGTGACTGCGCACAGCAAAACCAATAAATAAATAATAAGATATAGTTTGGGTTGATATACAGATTTAACACAGGAAACCTGAGGGGTGAACTGTGGTTTTTATTTACCCTGAAGCGTCAGATTTAGTTTATAACTCTGCTCCATCGTCATGGAAACGCAGACCAAAGCCGTAACCTGCTATTAGGCAGTTTCTGTTTGACTTTATGGATTAAGCTTAGTTTAAGGGGAGAAAAATAATTAACTGGCTCTGTAAGTATGTGATCTCCCACAGAGCAGATTAAAGACACAATGACGTCATAACCAATCAGAATATGTCCGTTTGTCCCAAAGGCTGCTCGGTGAACAGAAACATTGATCAGATTTGCTGTGTTTAGCCATAATCACATATCTGTATTATAACTGTGCGAAAGGACAAACTCATGATGGGAATTTCTTCCTCCAGAGGCTTTTTGGCTGTTTTCTCTGTAGGATGGTTGTAATGTTTCTATGGAAACCATGTGCTAACGCAGAACAAAATGTTTATTCAGATAAAACGTTTCCACGCACAAACAGGACTATTATTCGGGACGTTCTTCTTCACGTTGAAACTCTGACGGGTCTCCGTGTCACAGTACACCTCTCCGACGACCTTCTGACTTATCACAGTATATCTGAAAGTAAACTCAAGCTTCTGATTTACGCCCATTTTAGTGACCTGGATGAAAATACCGGAGACCTAATGTTCACTTTGCTTCCTGCAAGATGAAAAGTTCCCGTTTTCGATATATTCTGTTCTGCTTGCAGCAATAAGACGTTTAAAGTGTACCACGTTGTGATTTTATTCACGAGCACAATGAGCAGAAATGGTTGCCGCAGCAACCATGATGATTCAGTTCTCCTGTGTTTTACATGTTTTATGTAGTTATGTTTTTTCCTTTTTTTCAATAAAAAAAACAAACGGAAAACCTCATTTTGGTGGATTTGTGATATTTTAAATATGGGCCGACACGCCGTCAAAGCAACGGCATCCTCGTACAAGTAGAAGAGACGGTAAGGCAGATGATGCATTTGGTTATACAGGCAAAAGTTATTTTTAACTTAAGGCATTAACTCTGAGACGTGTTCCATTTATGCAGCATTTTCATCCGTTTGAGATCTGCTTGCAATGTTTCTGCATACGGTGGCAAAAAGGGCCCATAAATACTAAATGATCAATATCTGAACATTTAAAAATCCTGTTTTTACTGTTAATGAATCACTTTTTACTAGATAACACAAAACAGAGCATGCAGCATGCAGTAATAAGAGCGGTGTGTGTCCTTCTGAGCTATGTTGGAATCATGAATACAGGAATCTGAAAGAAAGATGTGATTAGGTACCGACATGGAGGAGTAAAGTCCGCTCCTCCTGGTGTGACGGTTTCTTCTTGCAGATGAGAACCGGACATAAAGCGTTAATGCTACGAGAGACCAGGCGGCTGATTGCAGCTGCACGATGCCGCCACCCTGAGATTACATCATGAAAATCATCAGTTACATTTCAGTAGTAATCAGATTACATATATATTAGTGATGTCTTTAGGCATAAGGATGGTTTGATGCTGAAAAACAACACGGCCTCTCCAGTATGAAGGAAACCGGACCATGTATCGTCATGGTGGCAGTTGTCATGACGCTATGTCCAACGTGACGCAGAGGAAAACTATGCTGTGTGAAGTTCATGCTCTGTGTTGCTTTTGCCGATTGCATCTGGATTGGAGAGCGGGTCCAAGTCTGCAAAGAGGTTGAACCAGGCGGAGAGGTCTTTGGACTTTTCCATCGTTTCTGAAAAATGAGTTAAGAGAGAACGCTGTGTTGTTCGTTCTGCCTGAACAAAATGGCCGCTGCGGTGTGGTCCTACCTTTCAGTGCTGGTTTTGGAGGGTTCTGAGTAGATCCAGGCGGATGCCCGGCTGCCTGGGTGACAGGCTGTGGGATAGTTCCTGTCCAGTCTGAAACAGGAAGCAGAGGGAGCAGATGTTGGTCTGACTCCTGCATCATCACATTGCTGACAGACATCATGTAAAGTGTGTGTTTTAAGTTAACTTGTCTTCATTTTACCCTCGACGTGTTCAGTAAAAGCATCTCGCAGTGACAACAAGCCGATGCCCCAGTGCTCCGACACACAGAAGGGTCAAATATTTCCTTTTGAATTCTTCGACCAGACTTTTTCTGTAACTCCTCAGAGTTGCTTTGGCTCCTATGTGATCTGATTTTCTGCCTTCTTTCAGATATTTCTGGTTAAAACTGTTTTGCACAGTTTCTCAGAGGGCTCCCTGACTTGTGTCAAGAATTTAGCTCTTCTTTCCACTCGTGCAATTGTGAGAAGTAAGCGCTGCAAAACCACTTAAGACCTCTTAGTTTTGACCAGATGAGCTTTGAGACCATTTCAGACCTTACTGTGTTTTTTTTTCTTAACTTTATTCCTCCTGAATATCTTCACAGGGTCTAATAATCTCCCTGAACCAGGAATTGCATCTCAGATATCTGCTAAACCCCTCTTTCTATTTAAACTATAAGCCTTCCCTTCATCCATTTTCTATTAAAACTTATCAGAGCTTCGGGTTGTGGGAGCGCTGGAAGCCATTATAGCCTGACGGCAAATCAAAGCAAAGCGAAATGGACCAAACCAAATGACTAAACTAAAGTCCAGGCCTGGATGAAATGGAAACTAGTTGGCAGTCACATCCTGTTAAGCCAGTCTAATCACCACATGCTAATAAGCTACGTCTGTAACATTCACAGACCCATATTAACCCACTTTTCCTGCATGTGTGGAAACACTCAGCTAAAGTAAAACCTGAGCTCGGATGAGCTGAGAGTTTGTGTGCTCTGACCTGAAATGGAAGATGTGTTCAAACTCTGGTCCAACAGCTGCGATGGCAGAAAGAAAGCGCTTTCCACGGATCCGGCCGAAGCCGGGCTCGTTCCCTCGTTCGTTTCTCCGAATACTTCTGTCCACTGAGCGAAGTCGCCGTCGTCCACAGACAAACCGCCGAGGATCTCGTTCAGCAGGGCCAAGCTGTCCTTCTCCTCTCCGTCTAACGAGACATGCATTAAATAACAATAACGGTAAATAACTGCAGTAATAACATCAGTGAGTTAAGTTTAAAAAAAACACTTTCTGGTCTCTTTCTTGGATCATTTAATACTAAATGAGGAAGTTTGCAGCAAAGCTTTCGCTTATAAAAAGAAATGTTGTTTTATGCAATGTGCTCAAATCATTTCTTACCATCTGTTTTTTCATTTTCCAGTGAGATGAGTCTGAGATGACAGAATAAATAAAGGGTTAAAACATCGCAAACGCACATTCCCAGCATGTGTGACATGCACTCACACACATGGCAGATTCCTTTAAACTCACTGGCTATCGCTGGTCTCTGCTCGGCTTTTTCCATCCGTCTCTTCTTTCAGTTTCTTCTTCCCCTTCTTTTTACCCAGCTTGTCTGCGGGGTCTGGTTGGGTCTGGAAGAAAAGCCATATAGTTTGTTACGGGTGTCGGGATGCGTATATGTCCATGTTGGGATGCGTTCTGACCTTCAGTGTGGAGAGCTCGTATGGCTGACAGCCCCTGAAGCTCTCGTGAATGGCTGCCATGGTGTGGGACGTCTTTTCCCAGAAGTGTAAAAGTATTGTCTGAAATGAAATGAACCATGTTAAAATGGTTTCTTATTTGCATTCAGCTCTACAGGAGCACATATTGATTCTTTTATTGGATTCTAGTATGTTGGAGAAAGGATTTATCTTAAAGTAGGATCATAGCTCTTCAGGCCCGGGTTTGGGCCTCAGTGATTCCCAATCTGGGGTCACTCTCAAAGGGTCCCCGAGTCCAAGTTTATCTGCTCATCTTGTTTTTTAAATGGGCCTTTTGGGCACAAACCAGAACACAAAGTGACTAAATCTGATATTCTGTATCCTCAGTCAAAACAAAAAGTTCTCATTCATGTTCTGGGGTTAAGGGACCTCAGTCTCACTAGACCTGGAGTGAGAAGCTCAGTCATCCTGGAGGGTAGCGGAGTTGATGCTGCTCCACATCGAGAGGAGCCAGACGAGGGAGCATCGGGATAGGCACCTCCTTCATGAGGTGTTCTGTCCCTTAAGTAGGGGATCCTGGGAAGACCCAGCTGGCACGGGGATAAATCGGGATCCCTCAGATTGAGCTGGAAAATGCGTCCGGGAGAGGTCTGGGTTTCCCAGCTTGGGCTGCTTCCCCTGCGGCCCGACCCAAATAAGCAGCAGAATTAAATGGATGGATGAAGGTTATATGTTAATTGACTAAACTCTGCCTGAATACACGTTTTATGGTGACATTCTCTCTGTTGAAAGCTTAAAACCAAGCATGGTTTCCTCACAGATGGGGCAGGAAGGCCCATGGCTTTTTACTATTTGGAGATATTGGGAGATGCTCAAGGAAAATAAGGTGTAAAATTCAGGTCCACCTTCTGACAAAGCCTTTTACCATTTTTTTGGGAGGGGGATTAAAATTGCATCTACTTCCTGAGAAAACCCCGGCTGGTCGAGCCAATGAGAAGACGGATCCACAGAGCTCCTGCTGCGGTCTCGTACCTGGTATGTGGTTAAGACGTGGGACAGGAGGTTGCAGCGACTGGCTCCCAGCAGGTCCACCTTCTGGCAAACGTCATTCTTCAGCTTGTCAAAGCTTGTTTTGGTTGTTCGCACCTGGGCCTGAACCTGAGATGCAATTGATGGTTTAAACATCCTGAACTCAGTTAAACACTCAGTGTTATGTATCACTCTGGGAATCCAAATAACATTCATGTTTGGGCAGAACTGACTAATACCAGGCTGTATTTAGTGGACTATACTGCCCTCTAGTGGATGTTTACAGGCTTCAATCTGTATTTAGGAAGAGAGTTTTGCTTTTTCTTTTTCTCTTTCAGTGAACAAATATTGTATGAAAAGAATCAAACTACTGTTGCAGCTTTGTAGGGAATAAGTTGCAAACTGATCACTCTAATGGATTATCTGTGCTGTGCTCTGCACTTCTTTATACCTTTTATCCTTCATTGTGCAGAGTTCAGAGATGTTTTGTGAGTGCTTTCATACCGTTTTGCTGCTGTGAGCTAAGCTAAAGGAAAACATTGATGCAGCTCTTTATCTGTGAGTCTGAGCGATGGGCTGTGTGAAAGACGGACCATGCGGAACTTGTCCATCTGTTTGTGCGTATCGGGATCGAGCTCCTGAGATACGTCCTTCATCCACAGCAAGGCTCCGCGGTATTCAGTCCTGGACTGCTCCATGCGATTCACGGTCAGCCACGTGTCTGAGATGGCCCGATACCGAAATGTTTCCACCTCCTGGTACAAGCGGCACAGCGGGTTCCTCAGGGCCA